>OX104068.1:84068457-84231471 GCA_944474145.2 Dicrocoelium dendriticum | reverse complement strand
AGCCACGGGAACAAGTTGCTCTCAAGCACCAGTGATGACGGAGGCTATGAACTCAGCATGTTTCGCGTTTGTTACTAACTTTTGACCAACAAATATATGGTATGGTAGAAATCTCCCACCTATGACTTTATCAAAAGAACTAAGTTTCCGATAAGTAATGAAGATATCTACCAACCTGTTTGCCATCCACTGAATCTGGACCCGGTGTGCGGGTAATAAACAGCCTACAAGAGTACGCCTTAGTATCGAAGGACATGGGTATACCAAGCGGAATCAATAGTGAGACAAACATAATTAAAAGTATAGAATTCAAAGCAAAAAGAGGTTTTGTGAGTAGTAAATTATGGCAACCACCTCCTCTGCCTTGTTTACAATCACTTCTAATAAGCTTGTAACCTTGAATAGAAAGCAGTTGGCTAAACAGAGAACCGACACCAGGGTTCCGTGAGTAGAATCATATCACGATTATTCAGACATATGAAGGTGCGAAGTAAATGAAGCTTATTCAACAGAGAACGGATATTAATTATCATCAGTTTTAAAAAGTCCTGGTGGTGTTCATCATTCCACCCAGTATTTACTCTTGTAATCATATTAGTTCTAGTGCCTTCCGTAGCAAATCCCTTACTGTGAGGTTCGCCAGTCCTATAGGCATTAGAGAGGGGGGAGGAATGGGTGGGGAATGCAAAAAGAATACTGTGCTAATTTGGGATGATTGAGTTTAAGTGGATAGGGTGTTGTTGCCGAAGTGCTCGCAGAAGGCATTGTGAGAGGATGAGGAGGCGGAAGAGAGTATGGAGAGGGGCATACATAAGTGGTATGTGTTTCAGCAAAGCCATATAGAGGCCTGCTAGGAGAACAGCCTTGGCACATCGCCTGAACATTGGGGAAGTATGGCTTGCCACTCTGTGTAGCAGCGTTATTTTTCACGGCTGTTATTGGGACATGGGGAGTCACCTTTCCAGCACGAAGGCCCCTGTTTGATCTAAGACGATTAAGGTATTGGCCATGACCACTGCTGCTATGTGTAGTCATAATGTCAACGGGCCGTAATGCACCACTAGAGCTGTCGATAGTGCCATTGGATGTTTTTGGACTTGTATTTGTTTCAATCGCGTTGTGGAGATTGATCCCAATCCCTACTGGTTTGTCAGAACGTGGTGCATCGAGTGAATCTACACTATTTCCTATGTCCACAAGACTGGTGCGGTGCGGAGGCGTGTGTATCTCAATTTCCGCTACGCTGTCACCAACGATAGCATCGCTTGTGTGTGGCTTTGCCAACATTATCTGCTTTTTTAGAGGGGGAGAACCGAACACTGATGAATGACCTCCTTCTTGCCACTCTAGGAGGCGCGCATAAAAGATGACACTGCTTCGGCTCAGGCGAGACATTATTTGTACTCGCGCTGAAGTTCACGTTGCAAAGGTGACCTGTCTTCGAATAGAATAACTTTGCAAAATTTCGGAACAGATCTTAAAATAATTGGGCTTTTGATAAACGCACATGCGAAACTTTCGCTACGAAAGCTGAACAGAGTCGGACAAGGAAAACGTTAAGATTTTTTCCTCAATCTTCTACAACTAATATCGGTCTCAGCGATGTTGCACGCCCTCGAAACAGTATGCCTAATGTTGTCAATCGTGATATTGTCAGCTATGTTGAGGGCGATGGCGTTTTTTCCCCTTCTGCATCTTTGGGTAACCTCAGAGGCGACTGCATTTAGGAAGTTTAATGCTCCAATTTTGTGCTTTTGCGCTGGATTAGCCGGAGCCTGAATTATGTATGAAACTGATATAAGGATATCCCCAAATGAGTCAAACAACTTTAGTTTCTCATTTTGTTCGGCTAACTGTTTCTCCAACGTCTTTATTTTGGCTGACAGTGGAGATATAAGGTCGACAACACTAACTGAACTCTCTGTCATTTGTCTTTTTGACTCATTTACCTGCTCTTGTATCCCAGGCGGCACGGAATGTGTGCAACAGGGCACAGGTTCCTCGGCACTCGTGACCGCAACGTTATTGCTTACCGTGATTATTCGGTTTTCCGCACTCTTTTTCCTCATTGCACGAGTGTTAATGGCAGTCATCTATCTTTTAAATGGGAAGATAAAAGCTATCTAGTATATGCTATAGCCCAGCGGGAATTTTGGGGTAACAAAGGTCGTTAAGGTCAAGTGACTTACATTTTCAAGTCTCCTCCAATAGGGCCGGAAGGAGTGGTGGTAAGGAGCTATCACTTGCTCTGACGTGAAGCGTCGCTTAATGCAGGTCTATGCAAGCTTGGATGCGACTTATCGATCAAGCTGCGGCTGTGACGTTCACTTTGCAGCTGTGTTTGCAGACTGTCCTGTTTGGCGTGTCAGTCGAATGTGTCAGCGTTAACGTGAGGCAGATTACACGAGGATGTGATTGAGAATTTTCGAGGTTAGATCTTTGGATCGCGCCAGGTGAATTTGGCTTAAGACCTGTAGCTCCTCCAAACAATGTTGGAATTGGACGAGTGAGAGTTCGTTCAAAAGCCGTTGAAATGCTCTATCGAGTGAGACCAGACAATGTCTCAGATGGTTGGAGTTACGCGACGTTTGGCGCTTGGATATCGGCGAAACACGGCCCGGAATTTAGAATTCAGGGTAAATGTAGGGTGCACTGGAGTATACTCGGGAAAAATAGTATCACGAAGTAGAGCTTGTAAAAGCACGACGAATAAGTATAGATCCAAAGGTGTGCGACAAAATGTCGCTGAGCCACAGTTAAAAAAACAACTAGTGCACAAGTGAGCGATTAGCACGCAAGTGTGCCTGATGTAGCTCAACTGAAGCGCTTACGATTATTATGTCATCCATGTAAGCCATAGCAAAAGGTAACCCGTTTAGCATTGTGTCCATTGCTTGTTGAAACATTGCCGGAGCACACTGAATCCCAAACGGCAGTCTGTTGTATTGTTATAGACCCTTATGAGTATTAATGGTGAGAAACTGTCTTGATTCCTTATCAACTTCGACTTGTAAATAGGCACCAGAAAGGTCAATTTTTGAGAATATTTTGCTACCGTTTAACTGCGCAAACAAATCATCCGGAATTGGCAATGAGTATTGGTGAGTTTGAAGTGCAACATTTAGTCCAGTAGAAAGCTCACCACAAATACTTAGTCTTCTTAACTACCGCAATGGGTGTAGCCCAGGTTGAATAAGTAACCTTGATTAGCACGCCCAATTTCTCCAAGCGATTCAGTTCTACATCAACCAATAAGACGGCTGAGTAGGGTACTGGCCTTTTAGGACGGAATACTGGCTTTGCTTCAGGTGCGACATACAAAGTAGCCCGAACTTTGGTGCACAATCAAAGTTCTGGTTTGAAAACACTAGCATACTTTTCCTGCAAGTTTGCCAAAATATCATTTTTCACTTTTGTATCAACAGTTGCGACATCACTTGAAGGCACATTTCGCATGCTCTGAGTTCGGGAACCAGAAATTGAACTGATTGGAACATATCATAATTGTAACTCATCTATCCATTCAATGCCTAATAAATTTAATTCACTTTCTGCTTCTTTGTAACATGTTCCACTACATTCATTGCTTCAAAATGTGAACTCAATTTGATTGTACCAAAAAAGTGATTGGTTTGCGAAAAGCGTTCTGAGCCATATGTTTGTAACACCATACTCTGGTGGGCCAAAGCTTTTCCAAGTCGAATATGAAAGGATTGTTATATCGGAAGTAGTGTGAATTTGCAAGGTAACTAGCAGATTGTTAATTAATAACGTAATAAAATCTCGGCTGTGTCTCCCACAAGAACTTTATGTAGTGGACATTAGGTTTGACTGCCTTCTGAAACGGGTTGATTGGTGCTGCTTGAACAAACGGACACAGTGTCCCTCCTTGTGACCTAATGTGCCACATTCTTAGCATTTATGGAACCGAAATTCACAAAAGCGTACAGTGCCAGATGTCACAATTCCATCATGGTGTAGGTAGTCGTTGAAACTAACCTCTTTGCTTTGGAAATCTGTTCTGTTCCACGGTTGAATTGGTAATTTTATCAACATGAGTCGTGTCTGAATACTAGTTGTTTGACTCTCACTCGTTCACTCTTTAGGTTCCTCATTCTGAGATATTCCGTGGTTAAATCGTGCAAGGAAATGTCACAATTAGAGTCCAGTTTTGCAAGTAGTTTTGTTCTGATATCGGAATCCGCAGGCGATGTTAAGCCAGGTACAAAAATCGAAACTTTGGATTGATCATCTGACATTCTTTTATGCTGGAACCTTTCACATTCCATGTTCAATCTACCTGCATATGTCACAATGGCTTCGTCTTCTGCTCTAGCAAGCTTTAAACAATTATAACGAACGTTAAGTATAGATGTCCACTCTCCAAAATTTATGGTAAGCTTATCCACGGTTTCTTGCAAAGTAAAATCTCTTGGGTGTTTTGGTAGAATGTAATTGCAATATCTTGTGTGTTCAGAACATCCAAGTTTTTACATCAACAGCCGTACTTTTGCTGATCCATCCAATGATGAACCGTCGACAATAAGAATGTCTTCATAGCTCTTGTACTAAGCTAAAAATGTATTGCCAGTCTGGGTCGTAACTGAATTCTTGCATTACATTGGCCAAAGCAATTTTAAGTTGAGTATCACTTCTGCCCTCTGGTATCTCTGATTTGTGTGCTGAAAAATTTCGTGCGAGAACTTCAAATAATTTCTGCTGTTGATCCAATTGACGTTGCTGATTTTGTAACATTTGCATGATAACATTTTGATCAACCATCTCCGTCGCCAGACTGTTATAACTCCCGCTTAGTAGTAAGAAGACAGAATTGACACAGATTGAAAACGTTTCTTTGAACAACTGCCGTTACAACCAAACTGTCCGGAAAGCCGTCAACTACACACTTCTTCACACACACTTCTTCATTAGTGAATATTCGGTCTAATGTGGATGGCCTACTATTTCCCCTGTATCTGGTGGGCGAAGTGACGTAGCCATAAAGCGAGAATTCTGAAACCAGATATTGCAGGTCTGATTTGAATTGCTCTCATGGCATGTCCTGGGATTCTAGAGCACGTAAGCTGAAATCGCGGGCGACTAGTACGTGGCCGTACTTCCTGTTTATCGCCTGCTTCAATGCAGCCACCATGTTACAGTCCATCTCAGGTGTAGACGACGGTGGTCGGTAAACAACAAGCAATAGGTCAAGATCGTTCCCTCTCAGCGAGAAGCTGTACCAAATGAAGTGAGGTACGTCGGTTTCTGAATCGTGTACGGCATCACACTGCAGGCTGTTACGAAAGTAGAGGGCTACCCCACCACGTTTGCTGACTCCATCCTTCCAAACAACGGACATGCCTGTCAGCGCGATTCCGGCATCTGTTATCTCACAGTGCAACCACGTTTCCGTGATAGCGATGAGGTCCCAAGCTGCTGACGCGTGTCGAAGTCTTAATTCAGCTAATTTGCTGAGTAGACCTTGGGCATTAGTGTACATACATGAGAGCTGCTCGGAGACCAAAAGTGTGTTAGATTGAATGGATGAAGCAAGTGAGTTTACGCCGACCAATAAAGAGTCGGCGACTAATCGCTTTTTGGATGGGTTGCAGACTCTCGAGACGAATTTGGTATGTAGTCAGGTATCAGATGCCCCGGATCCCGGTGTTTACTCGTGCTCTGCTGTGTCCCTCCAGATATTGTGGCTACTGTTGAAACCGTCCCAGAGTCGGGTCCTGCAGTTGGCGTTTTCATTAAGAGTTTTGCCTCTACTGAGTTGTCATTAGGTGTTGGTGTTCCCCCTGCTTTCAGACAAAGTTCTGTTGGTAATCTGCTACTGAATTTTGTCCAGTTCTCTAGAAGGGTTTGTGCCGTTAGTACTGATTGCAACACAAGTTTTAACAGCCTGGGACCGCCCCCCTTATAGTTTGGTGATATGGGGATCCTTGCCAAAGAGGTGGCCACGACATTTTCAAGAGAAAGAGCCTCCCGGATGTAATGCCATTGCTCGCGGTCGTGCATCCGAGCATCGTCGGAATAAGAATCTATTAGCTCAGGAACACCATGAGCAATCACAGTTTCCTTATCTTGACTTTTTCTGTTCCTCTCTCTGTTAGTTGGATCCGCTGCACGTTCTTTCCACGGGATTTCAGGTAGGATGCGCACTCCACTTGAAGCGTTGCGGAGTCGATTCGCAGATAGCAGAACGGCCTCTGTCTCATCAGCTTGATTCTACATCCATCACTATTAGAGGTATCATCGGACATACCCTTTCGGTGATAGGATGTTGTACTTTACCTGTGTTAAATGTGCATTCTAACCCTGTGGAGTGTAAATTTGTTGTAGTTCGGCAAGGCCCGTCTATTTTCGGTCTTACAGTTATGCAGGCGCCTAAAATAAGTGTCACTTTTCTATCACACACAGATACTGACGCCCAAATTCGTGGTTTACTGCACGATCGTTCCAGTGACATCTGGTGAAATGGTAATCCCGCTTGTTCATTTGGAAGTAGCCGGTGATCCCGTTTTCTGTACACTTCGCATATTTCTACTTATGGCGGCGGCGCGACATCACTCTTGCCCTGAAGAGTAGAGTGTGCAATGCAGCGGTACGTTCGACCCTACTGCACGGTTGTAAAACCTGGCCGCTTAAATCAAGGGACCTGAAGAGGCTAGTTACGTTCGACCACCGGTGCCTTCGCAGTTTAGCTCACATCTGGTGGGAACACCGCATGAGCAACGAGCGTGTTCGACGCCTTGTTTACGGTTCAGGAAAAGGAACTGAACCGCTCAGCACCGTTATTTCACGCACCAGGCTCCGATGGCTCGGCCACGTGTTACGCATGCCAGCCCACCGACTCCCGCGACGTGCGTTGTTTGCGCGCCGGATGTGTGGATGGAAGAATAGGAGGGGTGGCCAAGCGATGACTTACTCGAGAGAAATGATGGTGGGAGACAGCAAAGCGGTGGATCTGGTGACGGTCGCCCAGAATTTGTCGGAACGAGTGGTAGTGAGATGCATCCAGCATGCTGAGTTGGAACAGAAAGTAAAGCGCCTATCCGAAATGGTGGAGCAGCTGTTGTCGATAGAGTCTTCAAGCACCGCTTCACAACGCAATGTACGGGTAATCCGGAACGGTCGCCGCTGTTTCCGATGCAACCAGAGTGGTCATGTGGCGAGATTCTGCACCAACGTCAATGTGCCCCATTGTTTCTCTCTATCCATGCCGAGTCGGTGGCGAGTACCAGTCCTCCAGGTAACTAAAGAAGGTGTGTCAGTCCGAGCCATAGTAGACACAGGAGCGGCAGTGTCAATTACAAAGAAGTTCAACGGGGTTCCAGTAAACCCATCGTCAATCACGATGCAGACGGTCGGCGGGCATTCTTTGAAAGTGACGGGCACGCAGCGGTTACGAATCAAGATAGGAGAAACGCTCATCCGCCATGACATGTTCATCGTGGAGGAGACGACCGAAACCATCATCGGAACCGACATCCTGAAACGGCTCGGTGTCACCATCGACCTGAGAAACGATGTGGTGATCGTGGCTAACGATACGATCGAGATAAACAAGGAGAGAACCGACCGGATTGGTGCACTGAAAGCCGTGCCTGAGTGTCAGAACCGTGCAATACGCAACGTACTGAGCAGGTATGCCCACTTATTCACAGACGCGGAAGATGATTACGGATTTTGCAATTGGGTTGAACATCGAATATCATTGATCCCAGGAGGACAATGTAAGCCAATCTTCAGACGAATTCCACAGAACACCCTGGTTGAGATACAGAAGCAGGTAACCGAGATGGAATCGAAAGGCATCATCAGGCGAACGCACAGCCCGTATTCATCACCCGTGCTATTGAGGAAAAAGGCCGACGGAACCTATCGATTTTGCATCGATTTCAGAGAACTAAACAGGGTGACGGTGAAGGATGCATTCCCG
The DNA here is from genome assembly GCA_944474145.2 of Dicrocoelium dendriticum. Lineage (NCBI taxonomy): Eukaryota > Metazoa > Platyhelminthes > Trematoda > Plagiorchiida > Dicrocoeliidae > Dicrocoelium > Dicrocoelium dendriticum. Next base: position 84,223,526 of record OX104068.1, on the reverse strand, counting down.
ATGCCTCAGATGGAAGAAATTTTCTCAAGCCTCCACAATGCCAAGCAGATATCTCTGATTGATCTCCGCTCGGGATATTGGCAACTGCCGATCGCAGAAGAAGATCGCCACAAGACGGCTTTCAGTGCCAATGGCCAGCAGTATGAGTTTTTGAGAATGCCGTTTGGATTATGCAACGCCCCGGCTACATTCAGGCGTTTGTTGCTGATGGTCCTCGCGAACCTGCAAGGCGTGGTTGTGTATGGTGATGACATCATCGTCTTCTCTGAGACGGAACAGGAACATGTGACCAGACTTGGAGCAGTACTGCAGAGGCTAGATGAAGCTGGTCTGAAACTCAGTCGTAAAATAGTCGCAGATTGCCCAAAAGTCAATTGTATGCTTGGGTCACATCGTGGGCAATGGTCAAGTCCATCCACTTCCGGAGAAACGCGAGACGATCAAGTGCTTCGCAAAACCAAAATCCAAGCGTCAGCTCCGTTCGTTCTTGGGAGTGGTGGCATATGATTCAAAGTTTGTGCCCCAGTTCACAGAGGTCAGCCCGTTGTTAAAGCTGCTTCGCAAGGACGGGCCCTTCGTGTGGACAGCTGAAGCGGATCAGGCCTTTGACCATCTAAAGGCAGGCATAGCAGAAGCCCCGACATGTCTACGGCTTCCCAATCCTGGTGAGAGGTTCTCTGTGGCGGTCGACGCAAGCAACGTGGCCATCGGTGCGGTTTTGTCTCAACCGGCTGGGGTGGTGGAGTACGCGAGCAGAGTGCTGACGGGGGCGGAACAGAAGCATTCGACAACGGAGAAAGAATGCTTAGCCATCGTGTGAACGTTAGAGAAGTGGAGAAATTACTTACTGGCGAATGAATTCCGGGTCGTCACTGACCACAAATCGCTCTCGTGGTTGATGACGGCGAAAGACCCGCGGGGACGGCTTGCGCGATGGGCCTACCGCTTGCAGGAATTCAACTTCACCATTGAGCACGTGGATGGTACGCAGAATGTATTGCCAGATATGTTGTCACGCCCGTGTTTGGACGACATCATGCCAGACAATGCCATACCGGTGCGTGCGTTCGCGATGGGGAAGAGGAACCTGCTGGGAGATCAAAGGACAGATGAATTCGTGAATGTGTTGTGCTTTCACTTACGGGCTGGCACCAAACCGGAGGCCACATCGGAGGAGGTGGAGGAACTCCTCAAGATCTGGGACAGGTTGAAGGCCGAAAACGATAACGTGGTGGTGGCGATAGACGGACGGAAAGTACCTTTTGTTCCACCAAATCAGCGTGAACGTGTGATGCGCATAACTCATGATGGCGCCCATATGGGATTCGAGCGGGTCTTTGAATTGCTGCAGAGGCGAGTGTTTTGGCCAACCATGAGGAAGGACGTCGCGGCATACCTTCGGGAGTGCCCAAACTGCCAAACGAGTCGGGAGATGGAGACCCCGAGACCGCCGATGCGATCGATGGAGGTTGGTGAGCCACTTCAGTGTTGGGGACTGGACGTCTTTGGGCCCTTACCAGTGAGTCGAACAGGAAACAGATACATTCTAGTGATGATTGACCACTTCACTCGATGGGTGGAAGCCATACCAATCAAGGACCAAACAGGCGAGACAGTGTCGCAAGTATTCGAATTCAATGTGCCTGCAAGGTATGGGATCCCACAGTGTATCATCACGGACCAAGGGCCCTGCTTCGAGTCAAGAGCGTTTAAGTCAGTGTTGGACAAGTGGGGCATCCAGAGACGGCGAACTTCACCTGACCACCCACAAACCAACGGGATGACCGAGCGGTTCAACCGGACATTGAAGACGTGGATAAACTGCACGAAGTTGGCATGGGAAGATGCTTTGCCTCAGGTTCTGATCGCGTATCGGACCAGCATGCAATCAACCACCAAGGTCTCGCCATTCGAATTACTGTTCGGCAGAGAACCACGGATTGCGCTCGATACTTGCCTACCGAACCAGGGTGAGTGGAAACATCCAGCTGAGCATCAAGAGCGACTGCGATGGAAAGCTAGAAGCGAAACCAAAGCTCGACAAGCGCGGAATAAGCGAAATTACGACGCTAGGCATGAGGCTCACAAGTGGAGGCCATTCAGGATTGGAGAACGGGTCAAGTTACGGAACAACGATCGGCCGGATCATGACGGGCCGGGAGCAAGCAAGTTCAGAGAACGCTGGAAAGGCCCCTACGCCATTATCGACCAGAAAGCGGGCAACTTCTTAATCGACTGCAGAGGAATGAAACGTTGGGTGAATGCTGCTCTCTTGCGACCATGGTACGAGAGGAAGAAAGGTCCTGGAGGAGAGGCGGGTGTAGAGGGGCCGCTTCCAAGAATGGCTCTGGGGAGCTCTTCGGAGCTAGCTGACAGCGGATCGCGAAAGACGGCTAGCGACGAGCCTGGGCCCGGAACTACGGAGCGGGAATATGTGGACAGCGCAATAAATCAGACAAATACGCCGCTAGCGCAGCCCACAGGACCGACGCCGAGCCGATTGACACAGCCCAGAACAAGCAAGTCGAGAGCTCTCGAACGACTCCTGGCCGATCCAAATCGGGTACAGAGAAGTGGGGATCGAGGCGAAAACAGGAAGGCGGATCTTCCAAGTCAGAGCTCCCGAGGCGAAAGGACTGGCTCGTCTCTAACATCCGTACCTGTGTTGCTTTGTGGGACGGAAATCTAGTCGATATTCGATGGCGCGCGCGAGACCCTCATGTGCCCATTTTCGGTGTGCAATAAACGTCTACCCCCTGTCTTGTCGTTCTCGCTACAATTAGAAGCTGTTGGTGTTCCCTCTGCTTTCAGACGAATTTCTGTTGGCAATCTGCTACGGAATTTAGTCCAGTACATTAGTAAGTTTTGTGTCGTTAGTACTGATTGCAACACAAGTTTTAACAGCCTGGGACCGCACCCCTTATAGTTTGGTGATATGGGGATCCTTGTCAACGAGGTGGCCACGACATTTTCAAGAGAAAGAGCCTCCCGGATGTAATGCCATTGCTCGCGGTCGTCCATCTGAGCATCGTCGGAAGAAGAATCTGTTAGCTCAGGAACACCATGAGCAATCACAGTTTTCTTATCTTGACTTTTTCCGTTCCTCTCTCTGTTAGTTGGATCCGCTGCAGGTTATTTCCACGGGATTTTTAGGTAGTATGCGCGCTCCACTTGAGGTGTTGCGGAGTCGATTCGCAGACAGCAGAACGGCCTCTGTCTCATCATCTTGATTCTACATCCATCACTATTAAAGGTACCATTGGACATGCCCTTTCGTTGATAGGATGTTATACTTTACCTGTGTTAAATATGCATTCTAACCCTGTCGAGCGTAAGTTTGTTGTAGTTCTTAAAGTTATGCAGACGCTTAAAATAAGTGTCACTTTTCTATCACACACAGATACTGACGCCCAAATTCGTGGTTTACTGCACATCTGGTGAAATGGTAATTCCGCTTGTTCATTTAGAAGTAGTCGGTGATCCTGTTTTCTGTACACTTCGCATATTTCTATTTGGACTAAGGGAACCTGTTCCCAATATCCTTATGTCACTCTGTGAAACACGGATTATTGTCCCAGCACAAATTTCGCGATGGGCTACATCTTTTGTTATACCGTTAAAGCCGCATGGACAAACATCGAGAGTTTGCGGCGATGATCACATTACTCTTAAGGCACAGCTACTGGAGCGTAATTGTGCCACGGAAGAACCTGATTCCATTCTTTCTCGTCTGCATAGATCCAAGATTTTCTCGAAGTTAGACTTAAAAGATGCATATTTGCAGATATCACTTACTGATGATTCTAGTGAACTGACCACCATCAATACACCTTTTGGGTTGTACCGGTATACATTTCTTCCTTTCGGTCTTAGTGTATCGCCAGCCAAATTCCAAGATGTGATGAACTCCATTGTGAAAATTCTGAAGGGTCTTGAGTTCTATGCTTCTTTGTTTGTACATGCTGCCGATAAACACACTCATGATTACCGATTGCTTGCACTTTTAACTCGCTTCAAGGATGCTACTGTGAATAGCAATCCAAAGAAGTGCCTAATTGATGCCCAAGAAATCAGTTGTCTTGGTTATCATGTTACATCTGAATGATTCAAACCAGATGCAAATCGAATAAAGCCATTGGTTGATGTGAAGTCGCCCAATGATGTTCATAAGCCTCGATCACTGATGGGAGCCTTACAGTATTATACCAAGTTCATTTCTAAGTTTACATCCATTGCTGATCCTTTATTCACCTTATTGAATGACAAGTGTTTTGTTTGCTCAGACAAATATGCGCATGTTCTTTGAAAGCTTTTGAGAATGCTCACATCTGGTTATGTTCAGATTTTGATCTGTTCTCCGAGCTGAACAGTTTCGTTGCTAACGTTTCATCATCAATCGTGATGACTTCTTCAGTGCTTATTACGCACTCATCGTCTCAGTAATGCTGAAGAGGGGTGTGCTCAGACCCATCGAGAAGCTTTGGCTGTATACTGGGCAATCACTAGATTTCACAAATATTTGTTTGGTCTCAGGTTTACTATTGTGACAGATCATGAAGCGCTAAAGTTCATTTACAACCCTACCAGTTCATTAGCTAAATCTTCAGCAAATATGATTCAAAGGTAGAGTGCTGCTCTTAGCACATACAACTATGTGGTTGAGCACAGAAAGGCAAAGTTCATTCCTCACGTCGACTACTTATCGCAAATGCAACGGTATTCGAAACCCATTCTAAGGTGAGTTGTTTACTCACCCAGCCGCTTCCACTCTTTCGTCCAACTGTTATCAAGGAGACTAAAAATTATTACGGGTCATTCATTACTGCTTTCCAACGAGGATGATCTGTTTCTCTAAAACGGCAGTTTCCACAATTTTATGTGAGTCGTGATGAGTTGTGTGTTACACCTGATGGATTACTGTGTGTGGTTGATCGTGTCGTTATTCTGCCGACTTTGAGATCAGCTCTTCTGACGTATTTATATTCTGGCCATCTTGATGTTAAATAGATGAAGTCCTTAGCTCGATGATTGTGCTGGTGGCCTGAATTAAATTAATTAAATTAATTAATTAATTAATTAAATTAGATATTCAACGAACTGCTTCTCATTACCCGAACTGCAAGCATATGATTCCACAGCAGCCGTTTAAGTGGACACCATGGCCGATGACTTGCATGCCCTAGCAAAAGGCCATATGGATTACTGTGAATCATTTCTGTGTGGTGGTGGTGGTGGATTCTTATCCAAAGTGTTCGGAAGTGTTCCTGACTGATATACCAAATGCTGATTTTACTGTACGTGCCTTGAGAAAAGTGTTTAGTAGGGAAAGAGTCCCATTAGCTGTTGTAAGTGGCAATGGTTCACATTTTTCAGCTTCATCTGTTACCAATTAGCTGCAGAGTCCTGAGTGTGGTCACCATTTTACTGCCCCAAGATATCCATGCTTTAATGGTCCAGCTGAAAACTTTGTTGCAACTTAAAAACGTTCTGTTACTTCCTGTGCTCCTCCTTCTTTTGCTGAACTTGATCGTTGTGTTAATAACTTCCCTCCTCAGTACCTTAATTGTGTGCATTTCACCACTTGAGATACACCCGCTAAACTGTGTCAATCCAGGGCATTGAGGTCAAACATGCTTGGCTTTGGAACCGCTGAGTTATCTTATTTTAAATGTAAGGATTTACGCCCTTCATCCAGAATCATTGTTAACAGACTTGGAAATCGTATGGTTAAAATAATGGATCCCAATGACTTCAATGTAAATAAACGGCATGTTGATCAGGTACGATGCAAGGATTGCGGTCAGTTGTCATTTGATTCTGTGTGCACTGAAAATACAAATGACAGTTCCGTTTCAGCTTCTCATGAGAATTCTGAGCAAACTCAGCCTCCAAGAAGATCCGCTAGATTACAACAGAAATCCCAAGAGAATTACCGAAACCTGGAGTTGCATTCAAGCTGCGGAGGATGTGGTGATTGTACGATACAAGCCGTCACTAAATCCCTCGATAACCGTGCTTCCCCCATCACCGAAGACCAGGCGGAACTAGGAGGCCTTGACACTTACATGCACCAACTTTCTTGAGTCCAAGCCAAAATACCTTTGGGTAAACATCTGGATGTGTTAAAGCAATGGAATTTCCTTTGTGCTAGAATCGGAGCTCAAACCAGTCCGACTAATATAATGCGCATCACTAGACATCTAAACTCGCATAAGTATCGGGAGTTCTGGTTGTCGGGCATCCCTCCGGAAAGCAAAAGGACTGAGCCGCGACCATGTTGTCGTTTATCGACATTTCGCTCGCAAATTTATAGACTATATACACTATTTGCAACAATCCGCTTCATTGGCTCATCCTTGTTATTTGCATTCTGTCACTGGCTCCATTTCCATTGGTTTACGTTTGCTCGCCAAGTTCATTCTGTCTAAAATTACCTTGACTTCTTTGGTGGATTGTACGATTGGCTCGATTGGACACTCGTCCATCAGGCAGCACGCTTCTTCCTTCGGTCCAATACCACAAACATTGGCTCAAGTGCGCACCAATAAGCTCCCCACGAGTATGCGCTTCCTTGCTTGTGCTTTTGGAATCTGTCAGTGCCTGATTGGTCACTTGCACATTCAGTAGATGTTGGCCGACTGTTCTTGCAGAGCTCGACGAGAGCGTGCGCCAATCGTTTTCTCTCTCACCGACCAATCTGCTTCCGACGACATGCTCATTTTCTGTCGGGATGGACGGCACTTGTCTGATACTTCGGGAAATACCCGATGTTCTAGTAGCCATTTGCTTATCGGCCCCACAGCATTTCCAGTCATCAGCATTTTCAGCACCATCACACCGGCTATTGAGAACAACATTAGAATCAATAGAGGCGGTCGTGACGGTGCTTTTATCAGCATACCGCCTGCGGACTGAAAACAGTGGAATACACATATTTCCGGATTTTCCATGGAGCGAACGTCAGCAGGACAAAATATAGATTCAAACGACTATCACACGGATAGTAAAAAAAGAATTATTTTCCTTCATGGCTTGTCCGAACTACCGACCAGCAGCAACTAAGAAGCTCACGCTCATGACCTGGAAGAATGGCGTTACATCCGTGAAGCTCTCTGTGCGGACGACGTCATACTTCAGTCGATTACACGGTTACTCGTGTCGCCAAACTACAGAGGCAGTGACCCGGCTTATTGAAACTGACGGCGCAGTCACAACAGATGACCGTGAACTTAATCCGTAGCTAACAATTACTAGGCAACAGACTTCCTTCGGAACTACAACTGAAGACAGCTGTTAGAGAGCCGCAGGCACATGGTGTTCTTGAGGGAATGACACCACCCGCGACTCAATATGACCAAAACAGCGATTCAGGAACATTTGTGCTAAGACCCGTAGCTATCGAGAAGGATGCCTGTGGACTACATACGGCAGGTGCAAGTGAGACCAAAACAGATTGCATTCCTATCGAGATTTGGCAATTCATCCAAGAAACGATTAGGTGGCGGCCCGTCATCGGTCGGCACAAATCCATACCATTCATGGGCTCATTGTCAAAAGCTTTTGACATCGGAGAAGCTTTCCTGTATGCACACCAACGCTCAAAGCTGACTAAGAAAAGTTTCCGAAATGTGGCTGCGTCAAACTTCAAAAGCCTGCGACCTCATCTCTTAAACGGAGACATGGTTACGCCCTGACATAAGTGTCATGGAGATCGCACTACCAAACATGTGCATTGATCGGCATGACCAACGCAGCAAAGGTAGAGGTTGGCTCTGTACTTCTGCAACACTCTCCAACGTCAGCTCATAGAGGATCCGGTCAGCACCGCACAAGATTCTTTTTGGTGTTTATACACGACCTGGCAAGAGTTATCTCCTCAAATTTCGTGCTTTTCGCCGAGGACGTCAAGATATGGTGGGCGATTAGCAACAAGCCAGATCACGATCTACTCCAACATGACCTAGATTGCATTTACGAATGGTCAAAGAGGAACATGCTTCAGTTGAACATATGAACAATGAACAATGATATATTACAGGTAAAAAAGTGATTGCTTTACAAGTCCCGTAGGATGGTTGAAGTGCAAGGTGATCCATCTGCGTCACCAGCCGATGAGCGCTTACAAGCTTTGAGACCACACCTTGGAGAAGGTCTCTCAGGAGCTTGACCTGGGTGTATTGGCACAGGAAGATCCCGGATGCCGAAAACACGCAGAGAAAGCGAGGAGAATGGGCAATCAACACTACGGTCTTCTTCGCAGAGCCTTCGGTCGGTTTGAACCCTCAATCTTTCCCCAAATGCTTAAGGCTTACGTGCGACCGCATGTAGAATATGCCATCCAGGCTTGGCAGCCGTGGCAGAAACAGGGTCTTGTTGCTCTCTGGACTCTTCAACGAAAGGCAACCAAGAACGTCAGGGGCCTCTTTCATCTGCCCGATCAGCTTAGACTGAAATCTCTAAGAATATACAACAGTCGATATCGGATTTTGCGGGGGATCTCATAATGGTTTATCAGATCCTAAAGAACCCAAACCACATTTGCCCTCCGTTGCTGGAATTGAATCACAAGACTAACCTAAGAGGTCATCTTCTGAAACTGACAATTCCGTATAGCCGGCTGGAATGCCGTAGAAATTTCTTTTCCTTCCGCGTGTGCCAGCCTTGGAACGCATTCTCTAGTTATGTCATCTCTGCTCCCAATCTGGCGATAGTTAAAAAACTAGTTGACGGTGCATTGTCCCATTTACATTTCATTTTATGACTTGTTAGCCAGGGGCTACAAAACGCAATCAAACGGTGTCTTGCCAAACGCCTAACCAATAGATTTATACGCTTAATACGCGAATATCTCCGCTATTCTACATAAGTCTACGGTGAGTCCACCACAACGCTTTTCACTTTATCACGTAATTCACTTTCGCAATAATTTCCGTCCAACGGGACTTGTTATGCAATGCTCTTTTACCCGTACTAAACCATTTTTCCATTGTTTAAAAGGCGACGACACTTAGTCAGGGACGGTCATTTACCGCCCTCCTTCCTCTACGCCTAAGGTGGACTTCTATCTGACATCTACAATAAGGAGTGTGATAATCACAACTTACAGCCATATTCAAAGTATTGGCGATTTCAACATCCACGCTCGGGAGTCCCAAGCATCTCCTGGAGAACAGCTTAAGACGGGTCTACAAGAGTTTGTCTCCAATTACCCGCTGTATGACCACATCAACACTCCCACCTGATTCCGAGAAAAAGATAAGCCATCAATACTGAATGGGATGTTCACCAACAAAGAGCTAATGGTCGAGAGGGTGATCGTCCACGTCCCACTGGGTCGCAGAGATTACGTAGTCCTACTCTTCGAATACACTTGCTATGCAGAATATCCCGTGGAAATCGCTGATGCAGCAAAAACGATTATACGCTAGGAGATATCAGCTCGATTAGGTGCGACAGTGAACTGGACCTATCTGGCAGACGAAGCACCAGCTAGTGCATGGGAACATTTCTCGGACAGTTTAACTCTTTGGTTACCGAAGCGTCAGCGACTAAGACCTTCTGCCTGAGAAACGTGGTCTCGTTTCTGCAAAGCAGGACCCGCAAGTGTATAGCAGTTCGAAACTCGGCCTGCCATATCTACAAACTCTTCCCGAGCACCGAGAACTGGATGGCCTATACCACCCAAAATAACCACTGTACCCAGCTTGTTCACTAGGATAGAATGGCGTACCAGCAGATGTTAGCAGTGCACATGGCCTCAAATCACAAGTTTCTGTAGCAACACATCAACAGTCTACGCAAAGTGAAATGCGGAATTTATCCTCTTCAAACAGCGGACAGACCCACCCGGACACCGAAGGAGACGGCGAATACCCTGTGCCTACAATATGCTCCAACATTTCATTGAGATCACCGGCCACATAACCCTACGATAATGCTTGTTTCACTCACAAAACTCATTCACATATAGATCACAGCAGAAGCTGTACTAGAAAGCTATTGAGTATGCGCAAGTACAGCTCTCTGGGAGTTAAATATATACACACGAAATCGCTAGCCATGGTGGGACAGAGTTTAACTGAGCATTTGGCTCGATTCTTCCAAAACTGTTTTGATGAAATGCACGTGCCCGACAACTGAAAACACGGGATGATCACCCCTATTCACAAGGGAGGTAGTCGTTCCAATCCAGCCATCTACCGTTCCATAACCTTATTACCGGTTCTTTCAAATGCCATGGAAGCTATTATTTCTGATGCGCTAACCGCCTACTTGGACGAATTAAACTACCTCGCACCGGAACAGCATGGCTTCCGAGGAAATCGATCGTGCACTACAAATCTACTACTAGCACCATCAAGCTGGACTGAAGTAGTAATCTCTGGTACAGGCGATGATGTAGTCTTCCTTGACTTCTCGAAGGCGTTCGACCGGTTACCCTATAAGATACTGCTCTTCAAACTCCAGACCTTTGGTATTGGGGATGCTCTCCTAGGATGGATCAGAAGTTTTCTGTTACACCGTCACATAGAAGTACGTGTGCGTGAATCGCTGTCAGATCCCATCCGAGTTGAATAAAGAGTACCACAGGGATAGTTACGAGGACAGCGCTTATTTTTGACGTATTTTAACGATATCACAGGCCTCATAAATTCGAACTACCTTCTTTATGCCGATGACATGAAGGTGTGGATGGCAATAGATACACCAGATGATATCACAGTACTTTAAGCTGATCTGGATAGGGTATACGCGAGGTTAATCCAGAATCTACTTCGATTCAATGTGTACAAATGTAGAGTGCCACGCTTACAGTACAAGTTGCTGCATTCCTACAAACTCCGCAACCAGGAGCTTCAAGCGTTATCTGGCGAGAAGGATTTGAGCGTTTTTGTCCAGGTTGACATTGGATGTTCGAATCAGACTGAAACATCATCAAGCAGGGGCATCCAACACGGCATACGGCCTGAAACCCCGATGTTCATACAACAGCCTGAAAATTCTTCCTCATCTTTCACAACTATCCTAGTATTTTTGACAAACCTTCGTTCTCTTCATTCTAAGATCCACACACTACACTCATTTCTTTTGGTGAATAATCATGATATCCTATTTATAACTGAATCTTGATACCATGATGACACGTTTGACAACCAGTTAATTATTTTCGGATACGACATGTTTATGAGAACTCGGACTAGTCCTGGAGGTGGTGTCTGTTATCTGAAAAAATCGCTCGCAGCATCAACATTCAAGAACCCTGGGCTGAATGATGTCCAGGAATCATTATGGCGCACGATATCTGTCAATCAGCAGCAGCTGCTTACGGGATGTACATGCAGCGCGCCAAACTGCAGCCATGATGAGTTAGAACTTTTGACTCTCGCATTTGATAGCGCCGCTTGCCTACCACTTATACGCAATATTATTGGGGTTAATTTTAATCTGCCGTCGATTTCATGGACCATGGAACCGACCCTTTAAAATGCCAAAATCTTATCTCTTGTATCCAAACGAATGGCTGGCAGCAACACGTCTCCCAACCTACTAGAGGTGCAAGCACTCTGGATCTCAGCGTTAACGTTCTTATTGAATTTCCGGGGAGCGATTATCGCGTGGTCAAAGGCCGCCTAAGACTACGCATGGCCGAAGTACAGAACGCAATGCATTATAGCCTGTACAGTTCTGTCAACTGGAATTCGTTCAAGGACCTGGTTCGCTCGATGAATTGGGATAACTTCTTGCTCGCTTCATGTCCTCAACAAGTGACAGACCTGTTTTATGGTATAATTGGCTTCTGTATCGATGCAGAAATACCACTACAATGTGCTTATCAAACTAAACATAAATCAGATCACAAGACCTTGAAGGCAGCACGAAGGCTTCATAAGCTTTGGCAGCAATTTAGCTTAATTGCTTACTTTGCACTATTATTACAGAATTCCAAGGTTGTCGAAGAACAGAGGCATCAAAATGACAATATTCTCATTCTAGAAGAGTATAAAGCTCTGAACGGTCCAAACAAAACCGCTGAGCTAGCCAACCTGTTCCGTGCTCGGGGTTCGCGTTTCAGCGACAATCTCAATTTCATCACCACGCCTGAAGGAACATACCTCGAAGCATCAGGTGATATCTGCGAAGCTTTCAGTGATTATTTTGCCGAATCAATGGTCAATGAATCATCAGATACACCAGAACTTATCATGCCGCACAACAGTGAAAGTCTATGCACAGTGGAATTCACCGTAGCGAAAAGCACTAGTCAAGTCTCTGGCTCATGCTCTTCAACTTGAGCAGGCCCTAATGGGATCCCCCTTGTTTAATAAACAACAGTGTTAGTGACTTCCCTCTGCTTTTGCTCAACATCTGTACACTTTTAACAACGGAGTATATCTTACTCAATGGAAAACTTCTGTCGTTGTCCCGCGACACAAAAGTGGCGCCGCCCAAGGGGTTAAAAACTTTCGTCCCATCAATCACACGCCCATCATATCTAGAATTTTGGAAAGAATAATGAAAGATGAACTAGTTGCATTCTTGAACAAGGCAAACAACATCAGCAATATGCAGCGCAGCTTCATGCAAGGTCAATCCTGCGCAACATACCAGACAGATATTGCAAACCAAACACGGCTGCCAAGGACAACGGAAACAGTGTTGTAATCCTGTTTCTGGATATGTAAAATGCCTTTGATAGAGTGCCTCACAGAAGTTACTGAACAAACTGAAGGCCATAGGCATTGGGGAACCGATGTTTTCTTGGCTGTCTTCATATCTACTTGGTAGACAGCAGGTGATGCGCATCGGTGACCGTTTCTCCAAACCGAAAGCACTCACCACTGGAGTGATTCAAGGAAATGTTCCTGGTCCTGTGCTTTTTCTGATATATATTAACGATATATTGCAGAGAATAAGAAATGGCGTTACGTTTATCTTTGCTGATGGCATTAAAGTTATATACCACAGCAAAGTGAAAATACGCAGGAAGTCATACGTCGCATTCAGGATGACCAAACTCACTTGACTCCTGGTGTCAACTGTGGCAGACGTCATTTTCCGTGGACTAGTATGATCTTTTGTCTTACAAATGCCCAGTACCACCGGATAGTCTATTACTACAAGGCGCATATATCTCGTAATACCGGGCAGTTTGCGACTTGGGCATGCGATATTCAGTTACTTTTAACTTTTTGAACATGGCGACTTTCAAGTTTCAAAGGTCATGAAGACCATCGGATACATTTGCCACTTTTTTGACTCATGGAATCTCGCATGTGGATTCACAAAACATATGTATTGCCTACTATGGAATACTATGCATTGGTCTAGTCTAATCTGCGAAAATCTGACCATCATGCTCTTGAGAGGGTCCAGAGAAGCTTCCTGAAAAAGCTATGTGGATATTCCTCAAACATGACACAGACAGCGATGTGATAAACTTGGATCTGACCAAGTCTGGCCTCAGATAATGAACCTGGACCTATATTTTCTTTACAGGATCATAAACCGTAATATTCACATTATGGATAACAGTTGTCACATATCTTTAAACAGTAGATGCATAACAGAGAGCTAATGGTTATGATTCCAAAGTTTACTACGAGAACCAGAGGTTTCTTTCTTATCCACTACTCAAACAATTGGAACAAACTTCCCAGAGATATCAGAATATGCTATACACTTTGCACTTTTAATCTTGCAATTAGTAAGCAGTTAATCGTCCAAAACGTGGTTAATATGTTTGGGACATTACAATTCCTAGATAAGGCTTTCAAAAATGGTATCAATGGCGCCAGAATAAATTTTCAAAACGCATACACAGCATTTCGGACCACAGCTCCTTTCATTTCAATTCATTTTTTTCTCGGCGCGAACATCTGTCATGAGATTGTGAAAAAGGTCGTTCAACGACAGGCAAAATTAACAGAACGATTCTGATTACTTCGAGTTACCTAAATTTGAAATTGCGCCCATATTTATTTTTGAAAAATTGTTAATGCAGTGGAATTAAAATGATGTACCAATATTTGATTGTGTTCCTTCTAGAGTACAGCTTCTCGTATGGCTTAGGAATATACCATTTCTTTATTTAGCTGTTTAATCTGATGGCAAATGTGTGTTGCCCGCTAGCAAACACGGAAGGTCAACAGACGGCACTTGCACGTACATTGGACACATTCAGAGTCGAGAATAGGAGTAATGAATAGAATGGATTTGTTGAATTACCCGCACCCCGCTTGTCTTCTCGCTATTAGTTGCATTCATCCGGAGACACTGATGCACAGATCACTGTTTACGCTGGGGTTCGCACTGTTCTCATCTCTAAGGCATTGTCATCGTTGGCTGACTGGATTTCCGTGAATAACCATTTGTGTGCCGCCCGCTTGACGTCAACGAATGTCGATTCACTAAGTAGGACAAGACGCGGTTTTTAGTGGTTCCCGCTTACGTCCCCAGCGACTGCAGTTCTGATGCTGCCAAAGACCTCTACCACGGACCGAACCATCTGCTTCGCAATGTTGCCAATACTGCGATAGCTGTTGCTGCAGGGGTTTGAATGTGCAACTACGACGTCTTGGCTCTTCAGAAGCTCAGCTAGGTGGTGAGTACTGGCTTAATCCTGAACGTACGGACAATGGCGATCGTCTGTTGCAATTGTGCGCGGAGCACCGGATATTTCTCAATAGCACCGCTTTTAGACATAGTGGACACTGAAATGCCACGTGGCGTCACCCTATGGCTATCCAGCGATGGACCAAAAGTGCTCAAGACAAGCGAAGCTTTATACATCCGTGTGGAAGCATTTTCAACAATAAGTTAGAGGTGGCGTGAACCCATCCTAGACTGTTGCTGGTTCTGGAATACTTGCATCGTCTTTGATCTTGCTTTGGTATGCTGTCATTTTTCCATCAACACTAACAAGAGGCACACCAAGCGTCTCCTCCGCTTGGCAACTGAGGAGTTATCCCAGCCTTCGGTCAGGCAAGTCTACTAAAATGCACGGCGTACTGAACTTTTGCTCTCTTGTCTTAATGACACCAACCTTTAATGGAATATAATCTCGGCTTCAATGAACGACGCGGGAGCCTCTGTTTGTGACACTATCAATCATCGCCCCATCGGTCGACGAGTATCTGAAAGGTCGTTGAAATTGTTGGAATTCAGAAGAAAACCCTCAGCTGACTCAGCACAATGTACCCAGAAGGACTATTAGGCGCGAACTAAAGCGGTGTCTGCGTGCTGACAAGAGGCCTGGTGGACCAGTCGGGATAAGAAATGGAGGAGACGGGAGCAGTGGGCAATCATCGCATGCTCTTCGAAAATTCCCTCCAGTCTAACTTCTGTGGAAGTAGAGCCAAAGAGAGTGACACCACTGCGTGTACACTGCAACTCACGGAAAATCGATTGCATATTTGAAGTGCATTTTGCATCACACGTGGCTTCCAACGACCGAGCACATGAGAGAAGGGTCCTCTGTTGCGTATGTCGAAGTTGACTTAGGCAATCCGGATGGCTACACTGAGGAGTTAGTGACCGATTGCATCTGTACTCCTGTCAATCGTCCGGTTCTTGATGGTGTCAGCCCATGGCACCATGACGGGTGCTCCAGCGGAGTAAATGCGGAAACTCTTTTGCCTGGAACTCACACCATGCATGCCCATCGGTTTCTCGCTGTCTTACAACCGCCGCTGGTGACCTCCTCGGGAAGCGACAAAAAGGGGCTGATGGAAAGTGATATGGCAAAAGGTTCGTGTCGTTTTCGACACAAGGAATCTGAGGAGAAGCATGTGCAAGACGAACGGCGTTCCTCCAAAACACACATCCCAGAAAATTACAGAAGCTACACCGGTGCTTTATCCGATTTCGAAGCACAACAGACACTCCTGTCTTCCACGAAGGATTACAGTCTACCGACAACAATGTGCGATTGGCTGCCGTCAAACGAAGGCAAATCCATCCTAGCCGATTTACAAAGATATACCACAGCACTTGTTCACGATAGCTCGATCAGCCGTGCAGCTAGCATAAAAATTGTCGGCCAAACGACACAATTACTGGATCGAATTCAAGCAGGATCTGAACGATTTTCCAAGCGACACGACAGTTTACTCACGCAGATAGAGAAGCGATCTCAAGTGAACAAACGGCTCCGTGCTAAGATAAGGTCATTGCTTACCATTCTGCAAAAAGTAAAATTGGACATGTATGAAACCGGAACAGACCAATAAAAATAATGTAACATTGTTTTTGACTTTGTCCTGAAAAAACAGACTATAAGCTATCAGAGCTTCTTCCTATCAAGGCTGTGTCACGGGGTTAGTATGTGCTCATCTTGAGTTCTTGTCGTACAACAAAGAGGCCTGTTGTACTGGAATATTCGAAGCATACACACATTCCACACAGTTAAAAAACAAGTTTGACATTCGAAATTAAAGCTATGAAGAAAACACTTTACAATTAACCACTGACATGTATGCTCCTCGGAAGTTAAACGATCACAAGATGGGAAACTGTGTAGTCTACAAGAAACAAAAAATACGCGGTCGCAAGTAAGTGGGAAAGAAAACGCAGCCGCGATTCTTCAGGACATGATATTGCGCGGTAGCATCTTAACACACAATGACTTAGCTGCCAATGGCATAAGAGACATCAGCAAAGTATATATATATATATATATATATATATATATATATATATATATATATATATATATATATGCAACAGTCTACGGATAGACATGGACCCATCAAAGAGCACGGAACTCGAAAGAAGGCACAGATATTGTAAAAGAAACACAACAAATAGGTGTCCATCTTTTCGTCAGAGGAAGAGATACTACCCGGTTGCCCAAGCCGAGGTAGAGCGTTGATTTAGGGGACACCACCCTGAGCCTTTGGCCGAATAGCCTGCTCGCAAGGCAGCGCAGCGAATTCAGGGAATCGCGCCCACGGGGAGCCGGTGACTGATTGCTCAGTTCATACGCCTTGCCTTTGTTCGTTTGCCAAACAGGGGCCCAATGCTGCCCACAACTTCAGCATTAAGTTGCTGGAATACAATGCTTCGCCGGTATACAGCAAGGAGCAATGACTTTAGGTAGTGGAGGGTCCCATGCGCTACGTCGCAGTGTTTTTAAATGGATATATGTGGCGTTTTATTGGGAGAATGCTTGTCAGGCGGAAACTCACCACGTCCTGGGACACAGCTGCCGAACATGTTGCTGGAACGGGATTAACCCGAATCACCTAGCTGGAATTACGAGGTGGTTGTTCGGCAAGCTAATCCATCAGCAATGCGCCGATAAGTCGTATCGACTTTTCGCGGTAACGCAACCACCACCAGTCGCGCATGGGCTAAGGATACTGCGAGTGTCGCCCGCTCCCATATGCAGGCTCGAATATGCGTCTTGCAAATTACAAGGTAGATGCGTTGTGCTTTCAGATATGGACCCGCAGTGAATAATCAGTAAAGTACATTATATATAGCCGTGGCGGAGCTGTACGCTATCTGGTGCGTCTCCAGGTTGCGGATCAGGGAATACCTTCTTTGTGAAGGTAACTGCCAAAAAGTCTCGTTTGCTTTGCACGCGAGACGAATAAGCAGTCGCGGACAATCAGCGGTAGCGTCTCAGAGCCTGGGGAGTTTTGGGCAGGACACCTGGTTCTCCATTAAATACCACAAGTGCTCGTACGGCGCTGTGCCAAAGCCCATGTGACCGGCTATAGGGTCACTGACCACTTACTCCTGTAAATGGAGGTGAGTATCTAACGAAGGGCGGATGAACAACCTTGCTGGCCACCGGCTTCTCTTTGGACTGCTTCCGAACACAAAGAAGACGAATGAGCCACTTGGCTGTCAGCGATTCTCGTGAATCACCCCCGCTACCTTGCGGGTAAGGTCTTTAGACCAAAGGCTCGGGGAGGGGTCCCTTAAGTCAACCCTCTGCCTCGGCCTGGGCAACCGGGAAGCTCAATACCCACACAACACATGGAACTTTGCTTCCATGCCTCAGACTCACTCTCTCCTTTTTGCTATTTTTACTCATGTTTTGTGACACTCTGCCTAATGTTAAGTGAGCAAGTGTTAAATAAAATACATGCGTTATATATAGATATACGGATGCTAAAGTTACAAGACAACTTTTAGCATCGCAGTAAAAGTTAAATACTTCCATTGGCAACGTGGTATGGCAGAGTTAGTCGCAGTGAACTCAGGGGTAGTTATTTGTGTGACACAAAAGTTTGTTGTAGTGACACGTGTAAAAGTTTCACTGAGTGCTCACAGGGGTCAAAAGTGGCCTGCGCCATGCCGATCGTACCTTACGTATGCTGTGCGCAACATTACTGGGTACTGTCTGTGTTCATCTAGGACAGCAATGGAAAATATCCCGTTGTATTAAGCCTACCGTATGAAGGCAAAACGTTAAGTGCTGACGCTGGGTTTAGATGTCGTCAGTCTCTGGAGCATTCCAAACCGATGATTCAAAGATGAATAACACAACTGGCGCGAAACCCATGAGGACATGGTGTGAAAGCTGGTTCGATGAGAGAGTGGTATGAAAACATGTTTTGCTTTAACTGTCATGCTAACTATTTTAGTCACGACCGGGAATGTTGGGTAAATACGCTTCGATTGAGTATGGAAATGGTGACCGCGGTTACATCCTGATCCGGAAAACAAAATGTCGCTCAGCATAGTACTTGGAAGGTTTGTTAAGGAATTCACGGCTCATACCATCTACAAAATAATACTATCATGCAGCAGATTAGGAGTGCGTGTGTTTACAATAAATAAACCCACCGGAGCTCAAGTAAAATTCCGAGCGACCGTAATTTACCAATGAACAGTGGCGCAGCCATTGTGTCCTCAGTGACCCATCCTAACTACTGATTGAAGTGTAATCTGAGATAGTGATAGCGGTATTCATTCCAGTTATACATATATATGCATATATATATGTAAGAAAAGACATCAAGCAGTACAAAATCATGGAATTGGGAATCAAAGCAAAGGAGAAAGTGTGTAACACTTGGAAAAGGGAACGATACTTGGGAGAAATAATTTGCACAATTTTGCACCTTCTTCATTTGTGAGAAGTCAGGTTTTGAAATCGGGAATGCACCCAAATTGACGTGCTTTCTTCCACTGCATCCGCTTATGCGCCATTTTCTGGGGCCTTCTGAGAAACGGGCATTCTTCGTCTTTGGGTCCCCAACTGAGCAGACGTACTGAGGCGGCAATGGTTAGGTAAGACCTCGGTGTTTGCATGCTTTGACGCCAGGTGGTCGGCTGGTCGCCACGCAGATTCTTATAATGTGGCTCTGCGAGCGTGAATAAAGTGCGGCTGGGCAAACGCTCATCAGGCATGCATAGGATGTGAGCAACCCATCTCAATTGGCGTACCAGAACAAGCTCACAGAGAGGGAGAACCATGGTGCCCAAGACACGGTGTTCAATCTCATCATTGTGCACTCGATGTTACCATCATACAAGGGTGATCCTCAGCTAACAGCCACTGTTAAAGACCGAAAGCCTACTCAATTCATATACACGGGGTTGCCAGCATTCACATACGTACAACAGCAACGCGCGGACACCCGCATACCAGATCATGCCCTTTAAGGAGAGCGAAATGTTTCGATAACGTCAGAGATGCTTCAAGCTGGCACAGGCCGACTGCGCATTTGCGCTATGAAGTGTTGCGGTCGTCAGAAATGCAGCGCCATAGGTGGACAAAACTGTCTACGTGTTCGAACTCTATGTATTCGTTAGCGAGCTGAGGTAAGGCAACTGTCAATCCTGTAACAGCCATTTACACTTAGAGGGAGCAAGGCATATACATGCCTAGACTCTCCAACCACCAGTCGGTCAAGGATCAGTTGCATGAAATGAGAACTGTCACTGAACAAGGCGATACCAACAGCGCAATCTTGATCCATTGTGGGTTGCCCGAGAAGGAGCTCAACACAAAACTCTGAAGCCCAAAAGAATATCTTTGGTCGCACTGTTGAAGGGGACAGGGCATACTTGTCACATACCACTTGTGACAGGGAAGAGCGCAGAAAGCATGGAGTTATATTGCCCGGTGTATAGCGACGTGCTTTTCGTGAACGCCATTCTTTATCAGGCATCGCCTTATGGCAGGTCGGTCTGCTGAGTCGAATGCAGCCTGAATGACTAAGAAGGCGATGATCGTGGGCTTGCGACAGAGCTAACGACGTTCAAGTAGTACATGAACTTCGCTCAACTGACATGATCCCTTGAGCTGCGCCCGATCAACCTCACGATTATGCCAAGGTAAGTCATGTAGCTTAGAGCCTCCCAACAAGCTTCTTCCAACACAATTCACGAAAATGCCGTAGCATTGTTAAAAAGCGTTACTTCTGAAACCGTGGACTTCAGTGATGCTATACCATACCTACCTGAACCTGCGAAGGTTAACAGGTGTCCCGTCTATAAACTACTGTGAGACTTTACGATAATACGATAGGAAAGTATGAGCAAAAGAGACAAGCGATCAATTGGAGAGTTAAGCCTGGAGGCAAGCGATCACAAAATGCTAAAAAATACGTGGTGAAAACTCGTTGTAGAGTCCGGATGCAAGTTTCATGAAATCGGCTTGACTCATAAATCATCCGCAATGACAGGCATACAATGGAAGGAGAGGACAATCCGTAATATTAATGTGACTTACAGTCCGGGGCTATTAATGCTTCAAACTCGAAATTTCCCGAATCTCTTTGGTGCCGACCACAGTTAGAAGGCAGAGCTAATTTTCGTATAGCATTTATGTACCGCGCCAAATTGAAAACCGGAAACGGGATACCACATTTTGGCCTCTCTCCTACTCACTAGAAAGGAACACACCACTTGACCATAGGGAACATTGATAAGAAACCCCTACCACAACCAGAGGACTATTCTAAGCCAAGCTGCATTGGCCGTAGAGAGTGTTCCGCGTTAAAACACGCCGCATTGCACACTTAATTTAGTACAGGTAACAAGTCCTTTGCTGGATCTTGCGCTTACAAAAAGAGCAACTATGACTCATGTATTAATTGTACAAGCAATAAAAATAAAAATGGTAATGTGTGTTCTCAGCTGGTAACGTCTGAAAATTTTTCACAAAATGCTTTGCTACTTGAACACTACGTTACATTCAATGCGATGACCATCATATGTATGGCAAGTCCCGAAAGTCCGGTCCATCAACTCTATTAATTCGGAACAAATGGTTATTTCATTTGGTGTGAGGTAAAGCACACTAAATTGCCAACTGTACAATAGTACAAGGTGTGTTATTAATCATGTCCGGACCTAGGAGCGGATGCACTCAGCTGCTGACGTACCCTGGTACGCTGAATTGCTAACTGTCCAATGTCGCAAATTGCCTTGCCGGTAGGGGTGAGTTGGGTACAGAGGCGCGGTATGTGTGTCTAAGATCGTAGGGCTCACCAAGCCGTTCGGTTGTGAGAAGTGTACGTTAGCAAACACCGCAACTGCAATCGACCTGTGATGCGTGGCTCGCAGGGCAACACCAAGGGAGCGCAGGCCGTTCGGCTGTGAGGACTGAACGCGAATGCCCCTCTGTAGCCAAAACGACGGTGGGCACTTCGAACATTTAATTCGTCGATATTTACCGACATTACATACATTTCATATAAATATAAGTAAAGAAATGCATAAATGTATGTTCTCCATTGTACACGAGGAACGCCATCGAAGTCCTTATCAGTTTGTACAACTAGCAACTGTCTGACTATGAGGACAACAGTTGCATTCAGGACTAAATTGGTATGCACTCCAATGGTGCTACTAGTACCTCGGGGCAGACTGAGAGCTAAGAGCATTGGCACGTCAAGTCAACTTAAGAATTCGTTTTTATGCTCCCATGAAGGGTGAATTTTCAGATGTAACACGCACGCGATCGAAACGTCAAAGCAAACAACACTGTAACCTTACAATATGCTCCCGGCAGTATGCTTCCCTTTAGCAGCATAAGCAGCCTAAGAAAAGTTTACAGCTTTGTTGGAAACCAGTCATGAGACGATAACAGCTTTTGTGGTGATAACAATACGGCGTCCACTGCCCGGTCATCACATACGGCCAGGCTGTTTTTCTCAATTGCTAGCAAATCGACCCACTAACCATTTTGCAGCTAACCCTTTTGCTGGTTTTTTCGAATGCGTGAAGGCCGACTACCGATCGACCGAATCATGACACCTTCAGTGCGGCTGTGGTGTCTGGATGACGTTCAGTCCTCACAGCCGAACGGCCTGCGCTCCCTTGGTGTTTCCCTGCGAGCCACGCATCACAGGTCGATTGCGGTTGCGGTGTTTGCTAACGTACACTCCTCACAGCCGAACGGCTTGGTGAGTCCTACGATCTTAGACACACATATCGCGCCTCTGTACCCAACTCACCCCTACCGGCAAGGCAATTTGCGCCAGTGGACTGTTAGCAATTCAGCGTACCAGGGTACGTCAGCAGCTGAGTGCAGCCGCTGCTAGGTCCGGGCATGATTAATAAAGCACCCTGTAGATTTTTGATGTATATGAAGATGTCTCATCCGGTCACATATATGTGAACGATGGGTATGTACACATCTCTATACATTTGTACTTGTCAGTGTCGTCCAGCGTTAAAGCGCTGGATAATGCGCGGATGCTTGAGTTGGAGTCAACCTACGGCATGCCAGCGCAATTTCGCCGATCGATACATACGGTGTGTCGGGCTGGTTGGAACGGAGACAGGCGTGCAAACTCGAAACCGCAGTGCCTCAGTACCCGGCTACTGCAGTAGAATCGTGGTTGCGCTTGCGCAGCCTACCTGGCTTGAGCAAGGGATTTCCAACAGATGCTTAGTGTTATCCCAGCTAATGGCAAAATGGTTATTGGTACGCTATTGTAGACTGAAAGTTACCTTTCATCAACCTACCTTGGAAAACTAGGTATTCCTTACAATTAGGCCTGACAATTATTTAATGTGGCGTTTTGAGAAAGGAGTTTTGCAGAGCTTTGCCTCCCGAAGACTACTCGCTGCCACAAGTCTATTCCTTCGTCGCAGTATCGATCGCCATTGAAGGAAACAAGCATTGTTATGTTGCCCAATTTGTTTCAGGCGTTCCATGAGCATTCATTCCAAAATATTCACTGATTAGGTAATATTCCATAGCACTTAATTGAGAAGCGGCATTTCTAGGCAATACCTAGTCCTCGTGGATACTGCGAATAACGTATTGCATGAAGCGCAAAGCTCATTGGTTCGAAAAAATGAATGATAAATTGTGGGAGTGGAAAGCGTTCTGATGAAATAAAGCGTGATAAGAGAAGGTAACTTCTGCAGCTGCTAACTTGGCTTCTGTGTTTCCAAACGTTGCTGATCGGAAATAATTATTTCAGGGGTAGAGGATGCGGCCTCTTATGAGGATCCGATTTAAAATGCTTTATGATATCTGATGTGCCACCGTGAGCCATAGGAAATTCGAATTTGCATTTGTCACACGGAACATGCGAATCGTTGTCGCGCGTTGACTTCTTGATGAATGAAAACTCGCTCTCCATAAGCACCTCAGCAGGAAGCATAGCCAAGTCAGACCGCAGAAAGAAACGGTGTTGATAGCACCTAAGGATATATATATATATATATATATATATATATATTGAGCTCCCATTTAAGGGTAACCCAGCTTCAACCAGGGCAATCAAGCGCTTAATCTCCGCCACTCATAAAACCTACTGCACTGCAGATGCTGTGGTGAGCAACAGAACCCGGGAATTGTCGCTACTTTCAGTAAAGGAAGTAGAACTCATAAGCGCCAAATCACACTGTACGTACCAATTTGATTATACCCGCAGCGTCAGGTAACTAGGCAAGAATGGGAGTGTTTTGAATTCCAGAGTGAAGCAACACCTAGTCAGATGGGTTCAACATGAGGTCAGCCATCCGTCGCCCAATATTCCTTGTGCATGCAAACCGCCAGCCTCATCGATAAGCAGACATGTTTATTGACCCGTTATCGGATTGACTCCGGCTCCGCCTTTGGAGACTACATCATCCCAATCCACGCTTCTTGTGGTCCACCGAAGTCGTGACTACAAGCCAGCTAAGACCTGCCCTCTGTGTTCAGAAACAGTCAGTTGCTGACCTACGGATACCCCAGTCTTAGGACGATTGCCGCCGTTCACTTCACTGCATTTGATTGATTGGTAAGACCCTTGGAAAAGTATAATTACTAGTTATTGTATTGGCACTGATGAGACAATACGAAATACGCGCATTTGCCAGTGCTCGTCTTCTCATTGTGTTATTCAAACTATTGCAAGGAACTAACCGTTTATAAGACAAATAGTTTATTTCTCGCCAGGGCGAGAGTCTGTGATGGCATAGGGATAGATTAATGCTGACATAACTGAGTTTCCTGACACAGGTCACACATGCAATGGTAGTGACCCACTGACGCCAACTAAACTTGGGAGTAGTATGTGAACCGATGGTGTGCATCCATTCGCACGGGACTTACACTCTGCGACCAAATTAACAATACTTCATGCCCTAGTTACCTCACTCGCATGTGTTTATCTGGCCACGGTACGCAACCGTTATGCTACGTAAGGACAGGCTCTCACGGTTTGTTGCAGGTGGCTTGTTGTGCACGTGGCCACTAGCTCTGCTTCAGTCGAGCGGTAGATCGGGTGTCTGTCGCCACCGTGACAGTGCAGTTCATCGTTGCTGACCCCCGCGCTTACATTCGGTCCGGGTGGGCGGGGTACATGGCTTGCATACATGCCCTGCTGGCCAGTTCGATCAACCGCCACACCTTCGATAACTGCATTGAGGTAATAGACCTTAGAATGTCCCGCTCTGAGTATGCAGAATGTAGATGGGAAAAGCCAGAACTTTAGTGGAATTTAGTTGAAAACGCTTGTATTGTGTCCAGGTTGATAGGAAAAACATTTTTAAACGAAGGTGTAAGATGACTACTCAATTGAAGAGCGATTTTCCATTCATTAACACGCGACAACGATTCGCATGTTCCGTGTGACAAATGCAAATCCGACTTTTCTATGGCTCACGGTGGCACATCAGATATCATAAAGCATTTTAAATCGGATCCTTATAAGGTAGCAGTACT
Source organism: Dicrocoelium dendriticum (assembly GCA_944474145.2). Classification (NCBI taxonomy): domain Eukaryota; kingdom Metazoa; phylum Platyhelminthes; class Trematoda; order Plagiorchiida; family Dicrocoeliidae; genus Dicrocoelium; species Dicrocoelium dendriticum. Next base: position 84,198,394 of record OX104068.1, on the reverse strand, counting down.
TGCGGCAGCATCTTCTACCCATGAAATAATGATTTCCGATCAGCAACATTTGGAAACACAGAAGCCAAGTTAGCAGCCGCAGAAGTTACCTTCTGTTGTCACGCTGTATTTCATAAGCACGTTTTCCACTCCATGAATGGAATCAGTTGGTAGAGAAATTGTCTAAGCCGAAGTTTGCTTGTGCCCGCAGAAAAATGTGAGGCAATAATAATAATAATAATAATAATAATAATAATAATAATAATAATATCCTGTTTCCATTGACTAGAAAAAAATCTTCAAGTAACACTGAAGAAAGTAAAATCCGTGTCAATTTTTAAAGACGCCTCAACTTACAAGAAGTAAAAGTGTTCCCACTCCTTGTGAGATATTTTGTGACGTCATTGGGTATTGTCAGGTTATTAGACCTGCAGTCACTTACTGATGATATATCGGAGGCAATTTGTAAATTTATAGAATGTGTTTGAATAAAATAACATGAGCAAAAAACTAGGATTTTGTGCTGAAAACATCAACACGAATTTCGGTGGCGTTCAGAGAAGAGAAACAAACAATGTATTTGTCAAACTGAAATCTTCCATTAGAGAAACACTTGTGGGAAATAGTTGTGTGGCTCACATTGTCCACAACACATTGTAAACGCCAGCTGACTTTCGTCCTATTGATGTTGAAACAGTTGTGGTGAAAATAGATTCATACTTTTACATTCACACTGTTCGTGTTGAAGAAATAAAGGAATGCTGTGACTACAGTGGTGGAATACCACCGCATTCTACGATACGGGAAGACCAGATGGCTTTCACTTATGTCGGCAGTGGAGATAATCCAGAAGGCATTTCCAGGGTTGAAATCCTTTTTTTGTTTCGACAGAAGTATCCTACAGTAGAATAATATTTCTTTGAAACTCACTGCATCGAACTGTGGGTCTTCTTTATACACAATATTTGCCATTTTTCACGCTACTGTACTATTAAGGAACGAAATATTTCAGCAGTATCAATTCAAGTCAAAGTAAGCTTTATCCACTCGTATGGGTGCATTTTCACTATTTTTACATCAACACAGAGGAGTATTAGATAACAAAGCATCACTGAGAAATAATAATTAAGAGTGGTAACCGAAAATTGACATCTTCGTTCGAGCATGCGGCCGCGAAAGCGCGTTTTCACTCCTGTTATGTCTATTGGTAAGCGTGATAGAAAAGGCAGTATAGAGTTTCGATACGACAAGGTAAGAAAATATAAAAATTTAAATGTCCCTTTTTGTCATTAGCCGGGATAACACTAAGCACCTATTGCACACTCCTTGCTCATGCCAGTTAGGCTGCGCAAGCGCAACCACGATTCTACCGCAGTAGCCGGGTATTGTAACACTGCGGTTTCGAGTTTGCACGCCTGTCTCCGTTCCAACCAGCTCGACACACCGTGTGTATAGATGGGTGACATTTTCCTGTGGCGTGCCGTAGGTTGACTCCAACTCAACCATTCGCGCATGATCCAGCGTTTTCACGATGGCCGACACTGGCAAGTACACATGTACCCATATGCATGCGTACAGTCGTTCTACACCCATGTGACCGAGTGAGACCTTTTGAGATGCACCAACATCTGCTATTGGACAGATGGCAATTCAGCGCGCTTACTTCACATCCGAAGGAATGACCATTTGTCCCGCATTAACAGAGAAGAGGGACTAGGCTTTTGAGACTTACCATGCATATAAACATGATCACATGAAATGCAACGTAATATTCAAATAGCAAAGCAATAGGTGAATTACCGGCTATGAAAACACATTTCCATTTTTATGTATCGATTGTACAATCAATGCAAGGGCTATGTGTTCTCTTTTAGTAAACGTATGTTCCAGCGAAGCACTTGTAACCTGTACTAAACGAAGTGGGCAGCGTGATGTGATAGACTGTACAACCCCAGACTCTTGCACCGGTTTTCATATAGCAAACTCGTAAAACTGATGAGAAATTTGGTAACATGTTACTACTATTATTACTACTACTACTACTACTGCAATTTATGTTGATGATGATGATGGTGAGACTGATGATGCTGATAATGACGGCGGTGGTGGTGGTGGTGGTGATGATGATGGTGATGGTGATGAGGATGATGAGGATGATGAGGATGATGATGATGATGATGATGACGATGATGATGATGATGATGTTGATGACGATGATGATGATGCTGATGATGATTGATGATGATGATGATGATGATGATGATGATGATGATGATGATGATGATGATGATGGATGATGATGATGATGATGATGATGATGCTGATGATGATGATGCTGCTGCTGCTGCTGCTGCTGATGATGATGATGAGGATGATGATGCTGATGCTGATGCTGATGATGATGATGATGATGATGATGATGATGATGATGATGATGATGATGATGATGATGATGATGATGATGAGGATGATGATGATGATGATGATGATGGATGATGATGATGATGATGATGATGATGATGATGATGATGATGATGAGGATGATGATGCTGATGCTGATGATGATGATGATGATGATGATGATGATGATGATGATGATGATGATGATGATGATGATGATGATGATGATGATGATGATGATGATGATGATGATGATGATGATGATGATGATGATGATGATGGATGATGATGATTGATGATGATGATTGATGATGATGATTGATGATGATGATGATGAGGAGGAGGAGGAGGAGGACAATAATGGAGATGATGTTGTTGATCACGTTGTTGATGATGGTGATATTTATTACTGATTATTGGTTGGAAGCAGCACGTAGTGGTATCTCTGTGCAGCTGCATGTAATGTCACTCATTAACAAGGACCTGTTACGTTGGGGTACGCTCGGTGTATTTTATATCGGCAAAGTATTTGTCCATTAATTTCTTAAATTTCGACACCGACTTTGCCTCAACTATGTGCTGTGGCAGGTCGTGCCATATATTCAACACGCTCCGTTCAAGACAGAGTTGGTGAGCGACCCGCTTCAAATCCGGTACGATAATCTTGTACCGGTGTCCTCTTGTGCTACTTGTTGGACGCAGATGAAGCAGCGGCCTCAACATGGGGTAATCACCTAGATGTAATATCCGGTGCATCATGATGAGGTCAATCCGCAGTCGACGATAAGGTAGAGTGTAAAGCCCTAGTTTCTTACACCGGTCTTCGTACGGTGACTGTATGCTGCACTCGCTCAATCTTTTCCACCACGCCCCGGGTAATAGGGCAATACGCGGGCGAGCCATACTCTGGCATTGTCGTATTATTGAGACGAAGAGGCGAGTGGCAATCTCTTCGAACCAACTGCTGAAGCTGCGCCTGAGCACCCAAAGCATACGAAGTCTGTTTTGTTAAAGCCTATCGTGTTGTCTGTGGACTTTAGGTCGTAGCGTGAGAGTACACCGTGGTCTCGCACGAAAGGCGCGGGATGAAACGGTTGACCTGCCACCATGTAGGTTCGACTGTGTTCACAGTTACCAAGCCTCATGAATTGCGACTTGACCGGGTTGATCGGAAGGTTGACCTCTGCAGACCACGTGGAGAGGCGGTCAAGGTCCTGCTGAGGCATGTCACAGTCATTGAGTGTGCGGATTACTCTCCACACCTTCACGTCATCTGCGAATAACGCAAAAGGTGAATGGAGTAGCTGAGACATATCATTTACATGAATCAGAAACAATATCGGCCCCAGTACAGTGACTTGTGACACGACATTGCTCGATGGATACCAGTCGATCATATGGTTCCCGACCTGGACACTACACTTTCTATCAACAAGGAAATTCTTGATTCAGAGGTACAGCGAGCCACCAACACCGCACACCCTAAGCCTGTCGAGGAGCACTGCACTATTCACGTTGTCAAAAGCCTTACTGAAGTCAATGTAAATGACGTTAACCGACTTGCCATGGTTCAACGCTTGCAACCATTCGTTCCTCGTCATCAGTAGGTTGGTGATGCACGAGCGATCTTTCACGAAATCATGCTGTGCGGGCGCCAAGAGGCTTTTCGACTCGAGATACTGGAGAAGACTCTTCTTCACGATCTTCTCGAGCGTCTTTACCAAACCAGCGGTCAGGCAGATTGGCCAGTAGTTATCCACTTTGCTTGGATTACCACCTTTTGGTATTGATGATAATGATGACGATGATGATGAAGATGAGGAGGAGGAGGAGGAGGACGTTGGGCGAATGTAAGCAAAATCCTTAAAACGGGTCATAGCTTCTTTAGACATGGTCCCGTAGGAGTAACTTTTGGGTTGCCGCGTGGCGCGGAGTACCCTTTATGAGATGTACTTTCGCAGCAGTGAGAGCTGTTACCATGGGTCGAAGACAACCACTGGAAGCGTCGCACTGCATGGTTCCGTCCGCAGTTTAGTGTGGAACGGGTTGCATATGCACCGAGGTAGACGACAGGGTGCGCTAGAGATCTTCACTTTGGACCTGAGCGGTTGCCATGGCGACAAGGGCGACGTAAGCAAAGAGCGAAGATTGACGTTGACACCAAAGGGAACATCAAGGCCGAGGTTGGTGATATCTGAGACATGATGTATGTCAGCAGTGTGTGACAGCAGCTGTGTGACAAGGTCTAGGTGTCTGGTTTTCCGTGGACTATTTTTCAGAAGCTGAGTTGAAGGCGAATATGAGACGCTTGGGATCAGTGTAGACCGTAAAAGCCCGATGCTCTAACGTATCGGAAGTGACGAATAGCTATGTATAGGATAAGTAGATTTCTACCAAACGTGCTGTTGCGGGATTCCGATGTTTGCAGCTTTGGAGAACAAATTGAATGGATGCCACTGTCCACCAACGTGTCGTGGGAGAACAGCTCCTATCGCAAAATCTGAAGTGGCATTTGTAAGAGAAAGAGGAGCTGACAATTCGGATTGAGCGAGTAGAGCCAGGTAAGAGATATCATCACTTAGCTCTTTGAAAATCATGTTTGCTGTATTTGGGAAGGCGAATATATGCTCGTTTCTTCTACGAAGGTCAGTTAAAGGCTGCATAAGCTGATCGCAGCTGGGGTTGAAGCGCCGATAGTAGCTGGCTAGGTCACGAAATCGATGGAGATGCTTAAATGAACTCAAAGCCTGGAAATCTTTAATAGCTTCGCCTTGGTCTGCAAGGACCTGGATACCAGACGAGGAGAAGATGTAGCCTTGGAATTTTACCATGGACTTGCCAAGTTAGCAGTTAGTCGCACTGACGGTGACACCGTGTTGGATCAATCGATGGAAGAATTTGAAGATGAGCTAGGTGCTCTTCGTCGGATGAGCTGGCTACAAGAATCTCGTCGAGCTAGGTCTAATAAACGTCTAGGCCACGAGTGACTTCGTGGATGAAGCATTGAAACGTCTGTGGAACGTTGCTCAAACCGAAGGGCATTCTTAAAGATTCTAACGAGCCGAAGGGAGTGAGGACGGCTGTTTTAGGCATAGCACATTCCTCGATAGGTACATGGTGATAGGCACGAACAAGATCGATCTACCTGAAGACAGTCTTGCCTGTGAGCCATGCAGTAAGGTCCTGCATATATGGAATGGGTATCTGTCTGGGACCGTAAATTTATTTAGTACCCGATAGTCACCGTAAGAGTGCCAATCTTCAGATTTCTTTGGGACCATCTGGTGTGGAGAGGACCAAACGCTGCCTGAAGAACCGATTATTCCAAGTTTGAGCAAGTGCTCAAACTCTGCTCCGGTTAGGTTCAGTTTCTCCTAGTCCAGGGGTCATCAAAAATTTTTCACTGCAGACCAGATTGGCCTGGGACGGATTACTAGAAAAATGATTAACACGGACCGGCTAACTAATAAAACGGTTAGCGTGGGCCGCATAATCAGTAAGCATAATAATTGGGCGTCAGGAAGAAAACTACGGGAAAAAGACAAGGAAAACGCAACCATCGGTGTCCGACTTATTTTTCCTCAGTACCTGTAGTAAAGGCTGAAAAAACGGACTTGAACAAGTTAGAAAGCTAAAGTATTGTAATATTCTAAAAATTCAATTGAAACATCGTAAAAATAGTGACGTAGGGGCCATTGGCGAACCGTATACAAACGTATGCTCCTGGGCATCCACTTAACCAACGAGGACTAATCATTAAAGCCGAGAACAATGCCCAGCTCAGTTTCAAGTCAAGGTACTTGCAGGATTCGCTATTATGCACCAATGAAGGGGGAATTTTCAGCTTGATCAGTGATTGCCGTACTAGCGTCTCCGGAAGCGTGCGAGCAATAGCAAGAGGACAAGCCGGATGTAGTTAATACAAAAACCCCGTGAGGGCCATTGATCCTAGTTTCGGATGCACAACACACGGCAATATCTAGTGGGTCCAACTGCGTGCCAATGCAACCTGTTGACATATTTGTGTTAGAGTGCGAACGCTGAACGCCGCTAGGGAAACCGGACAGCGTGGCCTTATCAAGGACTGTTGCCGAATGGCTTCCAGTGGGTGGTGCGGGAAGTTAGCTGCAGATCTTTCTACTCCAATGGCATTGCGGCTATCGTAATTAAGCTGTTAATCATAGAAGGAAGGCTAGTAATAAGGGTAAGAAGGGAAGTAAGAGAGAAGTGATAAAAAAGAAGTGAGGCGCTAGGAGTATCACATTCTCACTTATCTGCTCTGCTGCGTGCAGCATTTAACGCAAACTTGATGAGCTGCGCGGCGACCGATGCAGGATGTGGTTGAAGTTTGAAGAAACAGTTATGGTTGTACTTGGGGTGAGATACTGCCAGGGCACCCAGACCCAGACAGGAAGAGGATTGGGGTACTCAACCAAAACGTTTGGCTCAAAAACCTTTCCCTAATGCAGCCGACGCCATACCGTTTCAAACCCTAACGTGAAGGAGCAAGAAAATGAGTTTGTTCGAACACTAACCATGGACCAACTTGGTAGGAGTAGCTCTCAAGCGCCCGGGGGTAATACTCGGTATAGAGAAATGGAACGAAAGAGTGTGCAAACCATCGCACCACGTTAAGGTCCAGTCTCGTTGCGACTTGGTCGACTATCCTCCTTTGCTTAGGGTCGGTCAAATGATCTAAGTGCCTGAGGAAGACTATGCCGACGATGGCAAACGGGACGGTTACAATAATGCACACTCAGTGAAATGTTCAACGGTGGCCTAACTTGAGGGTTGAGTACCTTTGGCCTTAGGTAGGAAAGTGTATGCGGTTGGCGGTAAGAAAACAGAATAGCCGGCTTTGTCGCCCACACAGGTACAGGAGGAAACACGCTTACTTCGGCCTGGGTCTCATTGAGGAACGCGGTGCCAGCTTTGAATTTCTGGATGTAAACGAAGCTCCTGTCGGCTCTGTAGCAGGTGAGGTTCTTGGTACGTGCTTCGCCGCCTGGACATTTTCCCGATGTATTTAAGTGCTAGGTGGAAGGCGTAGTACATCGCTACGCCCGAGGGCAAAAGCGGCGGTGATACCGGCATAGTTCGTTGCGCGGTAGACTGCTGAGTTCGTCCGGCTTGTTCTTAGGTATCAGTGAGTTGTCAATTCTTCAAAGCGGAACAGTGGCATAGTATGAACAAAATGCGGATGCTTAGCAAGCCCTGTAGAATGACCAGAAAGAGAACCAAAACATGGTGAATAGAAAACGGTGATAAAAAGCAAATCGTTTTCATTGACTTACCACAGGGTTAACACAGAGGTATGCAGCAAAGGCCAAAATCAGTTATGTAGGTTAATTTTGGTTATTCAACTTTCTTCGCATTAAATCGTCTGACGAGACATACAGGCCATATCTCGTAATGTAGGTACGTTAGAGCAACATCAAGGCTTTTTAACACAGCTAAATTTGGGGCGGAAACGACGTGTTCAGAAAGGGCGTTCCTTGGCTGGCACATGCGAAGAGGGTAAAAGTTCCGTCGACATTCTAACCGACTGTATTGCGTGGCGAACTTAAACTGGTGACCCCACAAATTCGTACTGTGGCTCAGTTATGATTGTTGGCGGCAGACGTGGATAGGGTTCCTTATTATCTGGTAGGCCATGATAAGGTCGCCACGTAGGAGCCGGTACCGGCCGCTGTAGCATTTTGGGTCCTAAATTTAAGATGATGATAAATACTGAACAACAACTTTACATGCTTCCTGACTCATCGCGGTGAAGTCTCGAGCGAAATATGTTAAAATTTCGATTTATCTTATTAGTCGCATACAACATACAAGCATTAAAATATACTCTAGGTTCCAAAAGTACGGTCCGATTTCATTCGATTGTTCGGTGAACGCATTATAATGACACGGGAGCGCAATGAATTGCCAACGGTCCAGTAGTAGATATTGGTCTCTATCACGCACGCACTTGCTTACCGATTCGTAAACTCAGGCTCTCACCTGATTGGTTGAGAATGACCTTGCCTTACTTTCCTTCTTTCATTAGTTTTCCTTGCTGGCTTTTCTAACTAAACGCAGGATGCGTTTAGTAAATCGGTTCCATGCTAGGCGTACGCGTTCTGTTCCGTTCATCGGTAAAGGGACATACTCAACCTCCATACTCAACGACAAGGTTAAACTACTGCGATGTCACACCTTCTTACACTACTTTGGAACATTCCTACTGCTAAACCAACACCGACAATCTGAAACCGCTGGAAGCGCACCTTTTTGCATTATTTGGAGCTACTACCCGTCTTGCAACCAAACATGGTACTCTCAGAGAGCCACAAAATTAAATTATTGTGACAATTTTTGGGGGATGAATGCCAAAGACATTTTGATGCCCTCCATGTCGGTGAGGAGACAGTCAACAGCGCGCTAGAAGTCCTAAGGGGGTTATGGGGTTCACGACTGAACCCATACACTGCCCGCTATACTTTCTCGGCCTTACCTCAAAACCCCGAAGCAAGTGTCATTGAATTCACTGCGCGGATTCAGAAAGCCTTCGCAGAGTGTCGGTACAGTGCAATCCCAGTTACGAACTTCAAAGAGGCAATGGCTTTACAGTGCGTGATATCCGGTATCCGTAACGAACAGGCTCGTGAATGGTTGTTGTCGAAGATGAGACGACAATGAGCTCGGAGAAGGCCGGCAATATTGTACGACAGCTGGAGAATCTCTATAAACAGTAAGCAGTTTTTTCCCCGCAACCTCATCCAGAGACAATCCAAACAGTCAACCGAAAATATATTATCTTGAGACGGTCCGAATTGCCTTTTTACCTTTTACCTATTACCGATGTGGAAGTCAGCATTTATCAACCGAGGAATGTCGTCATAAACAGAGTATCTGCCGTCAATGTGGAAAATTAGGGCACTTGTCTCGAGTTTGCGCATCCAAACCTTACAAACCGCGACATCCCGTTTTTCCAAGAAGCCCGTGAAGCTCGTCCAGTCTTCAGACGAAGAAAACTAGCTAAACACCATATGGAACGCAATGTCGAGCATCTGTAGCATTCATCTACCCTACGATGTGCAATTGGAACTAAAAGGCGAGTTGGTTACAATGGAAGTTGATACCGGTGCCTCAGTTGCCATAATCAGTGTTGGAGCAGTTAAAAGACTACCCAAGTTATCCCCCTGTGAATCAACTTTGCATATGTACACTAAGAAGTCGATAACAGTCCTGGAAAAATGCACTATTCATGTAAATTACTATGGGATGAAGAGAATCTTACAGGCATACGTTGTGGTGAATGATTGTCCGAACTTACGCGGGCACAACTGGATTAAATGCCTTACGGCCACGCCAGAGACAGTGAAGTTCATGTCCATTAACCAGCGTTTGGAGGATGTGCTCAACAAACATTCTGAGATATTTGATGAGAAACTAGGAAAATGGCACGGATACCAGGCTCGTATCAAATTACGGCCAGGAACTAAGCCCACTTTTTCAGGGCACATACCATATCTTATCCCATGAAATCAAAGGTGGAAGACGAGATAACGCGATTGCAATCAGCAGGTACAATAGAACTAGTTCAATACAGTGAATGGCGAGCTCCAATAGTTCTAGTCCTGAAGCCGGATGATTCTGTGCCTACTTTTGGTGACTATAACTCTTACTCGTTTTTTAGTTCTGGATAAGTATCCCTTACTTCGGCTAGAGGATCTGCATGTTAGCAGGCGTACAAAAGTTTACACAGATCGACCTCAGTCACGCATACTTACAAATGGAATTACATGAGACCTCTCGCTTATGCACTACGTTAAGTACACACATGGGTCTATTCAGTAAAAACGTCTGCCCTTCGGAATGTGTTCGGCCCCAGCGATATTCCAAAGCATCCTTGACAACCTGATCAAAGATATTCTTTTCACTTGTGCCTATCTTGACGACATTCTATTTACAGGATGTAGATGCTGAACACTTACAAACCCTATCCACTGTGCTCGAACGTCTACAACATAGTTGATTCCAACTGAAGAAGTCCAAGAGTACGTTTTTCTCAGATTCCGTTCGTTACCTTGGTTACCGTCTCAATAAAAGCGGATCACACACGTAACAGACAAATTACAGTTCATGCATTTCTCCCCTCAACCCAAGAATAAAGCTGAACTGCGATCGTTTTTAAGGATGTTTTCTCATTATCATCGCTTCTTACCTAATGTCTCAACAGTATTTGCACCCTGCTACGAATTATTGCACAAGGGAACTTCCTGGACTTGGAGGCTGGATCAAAGAAAGGCCTTTACAGATGCGAAAAAGGGTGCTCAGTGCCACCCCGTATCGTGCATTTCGATCCGAGCCGGCCTCTGGTGCTGCAGTATGACGCTTCCCCACACGGAGTCGGCGCAGTCCTTTGCCACCGGACGGATGACGGTTCTCTTCGTCCAATGGCCTTTGCTTCTTGTACCCTGCAACCCGCTGAAATGGACAGTGAGAACTTAGTGATTATTTTCGGAGTCAAGCATTTCCACCAGTACGTCTGGGGAATAGAGTTTGATATCCACACCGACCATAAACCAATTATTTCGCTTCTGAGTGAGGAGAAAGAAACCCAACAGATATCTTCGCCTCGAATTTAAAGGTGGGAACTGCTATAACTACAAACTTCAGTTTGTAAACGGACCAATTAATACCATTGCTGATGCACTTAGTCGCCTCCGGCAGCAGCATGTCACAAAAATAAATAGTGCACCCATGGCGTTTAACAATTTGATGCAACACCTTGAACAAACACCCACCCAGCGTGACGTCGTGCGGCGCCTGACGTACCGGGACCCTGTGTTGTCGATGGTGAAAGGGTTTTTGATGAACAGATGGCCTACAACCACGCCAGACGAACTGAAACCCTTCGACTATGGGAGTAATGAGTTGAGTCTCTAAGACGGCTGTGTATTTCGAGGCTCGCGTATAGTTCCACCAGATGAACTACGGCATTACGCACACCCGGGCCTGAATATGATGAAGGCGCTGGTGCGTGGTTACTGTTGGTGGCCGAACATTGATCAGGAGATAGAGCGGCTGCTGAAAAACTGTGAACAATGTCAGCAATACCAAAGGCAACAATCTCCCGGAACGATACCTATATGGTGTTGGCCGGAGAAGCCCTGGCAGCGGGCAAACGCGACCCATTTAGGCCCAATCAGTGGGTTAATGTGTCTACTTTTGATTGCTGCCCATTTTAAATGGATAGAAGCGCTTCCAGTTCCACACGTGACTTCCGCAGCAATAGTAGCACAAATGCGCTCTATATTCTGCATTTTCGGTATACCCGAGACGGTAGGCACCGACAACGGAACCCCACTTACCAGAGAAGAGTTTCAACAGTTCCTGAGTAATAACGGCATACAACACACTGAGTCTGCACGTACCATTCCCGGTCGAATGGAATGGCAGAAGGTGCAGTCCAGAATGTTAAGCAACGTCTCAAGCAGATTCATGGAACTCTACCAACTAATTTGCATCGTTTTTGTGTAGATTCGTCGCAGTTAGACACAGGTAGACAGCCACCACACATCCAGCAAAGCGCCAGACGGCCCTTTTGTCCTATTGGGACTCGTCACTAGCGCGCACCCGCCGAATCTTACTGGATTCGAACCCACGACCTTATTGTTGCGGGTCAGCGACCTATATCACTGAGCCATGAGTGATGGCAGCGGACCGCCGTGACTGATACCTAACGGCGATATAGCGCGGCTCCTCCTCCACTGTCTTGCATGTCATGAAGGTGCAGAGGACAGGGCTGGCCCCCAGAGCAAGGACTTCCTTTTTAAGCCGCCAGCAATCGAGGTGGACAGTATGCTGCTAAGGCGACTAAGGCGACTTACTGATAATCTGCAGTTGCCTTAACAACATACTTGCCACCTCGATTGGTGACGACTTACAAAGGTAGTCTTTGCTCTGGGGGCCAGCCCTGTCCTCTGCACCTTCATGAGATGCAAGACAGTGGAGGATGAGCCGTGCTGGCTGGCTAGCCGAACAACCTCCTCGTGGTGCCAGTTGGGTGGTTCGGGTAAACCCCGTTCCAGCAAATGGTTCGGCGGCAGTGTTCCAGGATGTGGTGGGATTTCGCCTGGCAAGCGTTCTCCCTATAAAAAAACCACAAGTATCCGTTTAACAACACTGTGACGTGGCGGATGTGACTTGCCACCAAATAAAGTCACTGCCTCTTCCCTTTTCCGGAGGATCATTCACACATCATAAACGTCATCCGATTCGAAGCGTTCCATTGATTCCTCCCTTTGATGGCGAATTCAACGAACAAACACCCACACAGAGTCACATCTAATCGCGCTACAGGGCTAGTTCCAAATACAAACATAAACATACTTTTACATGTCAGCGATTTGCCAAAATATACTAATTTGTGCAATCGCCGATCATACATGTCTGTATTACCATGATCACGCCCCTGATGGTGTGCCTCGCAATGACGAGAATAAACTATTTACTTATTTATCTATATCACAGTTAGATATCAATCACGGCGGGCCGCTGCCGTCACCCATGGCTCAGTGACATGTCGCTGACTCACAAGAGTAAGGTCGTGCGTTCGAATCCAGTAGGATTCGGCGGGTGTGCACTAGTAACGAGACCCAATAGGACGAAACGGCCGTCTGGCGCTTTGCTGGATGTGTGGTGGCTGTCTACCTGTGTCTAACTGAGACGAATCTACACAAAAACGTAATAAAACCCCATACAATTTACAAATAATTCGGATCTTCCCTTGTTTTTTACCGCACGACAACGACTGAGTCGACAGGAAAGTCAGCCGCTGAATTAATGTTTGGTCCTCCATTACGAATGAGACTGCACCTAGTTAATCCGAACGCTTGATGGAGAATGAAGGAAAAGCAGGAAAATATGTGTGTAGTTGCAACGATGCCAGAGGAAATGTGTCTCATGTATTTTGATCCGGTATACACAAAACTGCCTCAGGAAACCAGCTGGCAACCTGGCACACTCATGTCCTCAACCAGTAAGCAAGCGAAGCTGAAGCTGGAGGACGGCAGTGTGGTGCGTCGCCATTTTGATTATATTTGACCACGCTTAACCGAAACACAGCAGCAAATCAAAAATCGACTGCTACTGACCCAATAACAGACGGCGAATCTGCTTTACAAATCCAGGAATCAAAACGAATGCGGTACAACAAGAATTAAGAAGCTCAAACCGCACGCCGAAGCCAATTAAGCGGTATCAACGCGGAGTCTGTAATCTTCCCCAGGAAAGAAAGGGGTGTCAGGTACGCAATTGCGTATCAATTGCTAAACGACGAATCTCACATGATTGGTTGAGAATGACCTTGCAGTCCTTTACTTATTTCATTGGGTTTCCTTGCTGGATTTTCTAGCCTCTGTAATGCAGCATGCTTTTATTAATCGGTTCCATACTACACATGCGGGTTCTGTTTCGTTCATCGGCAAAAGACCATAGTTAACCGTCTCTGAAAATCTGGCTCACAAGGTCACGGAGGTATGAGGGACTGCAGAGATGGTAAAATGCCAGACCAGCGGGTCTGTATCCTTCGTACGGGGGTACCACCGAATGGAAAAATCGACCACGATCGAGATAAATTTATACACCGGTTTTATAATGAAAGGAGAGCATTCAGGTACTGCACGCTGGACTGAACACTTTCAAGATCCGTTCAGCTGGCCCTCTGCTCCCGGACCTCTTCCTACTTAGGTGATTCAAGACGAGCCATGGACGGTTAGTTTAAAGCCTCCATCGGAGGCCGAGGTCCGAAAAACGATCACAGCCCTCAATCGTTTTCCTGCCGCTGGCCCGAATTCCCTCCCACCTGCACTATTTAAGGATGGAGGTGAGATCCCCTGCAAAGCACTGACCTCCCTATTCGAACCGATTTGACAGTAGGAGGGTGTCCCGAATAACTGGAGCAAATTACTTATAGCGGCAATATACAAGAAGGGCAGTCGCACAGACTGTTCTAACCACAGGGGTATTAGCCTAACTCCAGTCGTGACAAAAGTACTGACCTCCATTCTCGTTCGTCGCCTCACGGTGGAACGGGAATCTCGGAGTAAGAAAGAGTAGACAGGTTTCCGTCCAGCACGTGGCCGTATAGATCATATATTTACTCTGCGGCAGGTGCTAGAGCAGCGCCACGCATACCGCAGACAGACAATAGCTGTGTTCCTCGATTTCAAGAATGCGTTCGATTCAGTCGATCAATCAAATCTATTCGAAATGCTTGCGCGGAAAAGTGTTCTCACGGAATATGTGAACATCCTACGTGCTCTATACACGAACACTACAGGCCGCGTCAGGGTCTACGGTGACCTGTCGGATAGCTTTCCGATCAAAACTGGCGTTCGTCAGGGTTGTCCGATTTCCCCATTATTGTTCAAATACCTCATGGAATCTATCTTGGAGTGTTCCCTTGTGGAATAGTCACAGGACGCCTGTGTAATCCGCTCCACACTGGAAGGAGCCACTCTTCGAGACTAGCACGGCCAACAGAACCGCGTACCCTGTCACCCCAGCAACGATTCACTGTCTCCTGGAGCCCGTAATCGAGGTGGAGGGTGTTAGACAGGTAGACAATTTGTCAACATGCACATCAAGAGCAGCCACACCGAGGATGTCAAACAACAGCCAATCACTTGAAATGACACTATTAGATAATAGTTGTCGTGTGAAGCATATGGATATACAGACAACGCTTCGTTAAATGAGTATGTGAAATAATTTGCTCATCAAGAAATCCGGGATAAGTTAAAAATGTCAATGATTCAATGGTGTATGATGGGATAAAAAGCATAACTTTACAAAACCCACAGGATGCATATGCAAAAGAAAATTAAAATCAAAGTCTTCCAATGTGGAACGTGAAGTATCAGTGGTTAAATCATTGCACTTTAGCAAACTGTTGTATAGTGTTTATCACTAAAATGAAAGTTTAAGAGTCTTTCGAATGTCGTCATATCTGGTGCGTTCACCACATATTTTGGTAATGCATTCCAGTGAGAACAGATTCTAAGTGAGTAAAAATATTTTCTACAATTCAGACGGGAGCGTTGCATCATTAGTTTCCGGTGCTTGCCTCAGTTTTGTTTGTAAGGGGCTAGAGTCAACAGTGATGTACATGGATTCTTGCTTTCAGTTAGTATCCGGTATGTGAGAGTAAGATCTTCGCGAAACCGTCGGTATTGTAATGAGAACACACCAAGTACACGAAGACGCAGTTCGTATCTTAGACAGGATAGTCCACGCGTTGCCTTTGTGGCTCTTCTTTGGGGCTGTTCCAATAGACGGATGTCTCGTTTTAACCATGGACACCATAACTGAATTGCATATTCAACATGAGGACGAATGTAGGAGTTAATCAGCAATGGTACTAGCCGTCGCTCAAAAGTGCCGAGAGCTCGCCTCAAAAGTCTCAAGTTCAAGTTCGCCACACTTGCTGCTTTCGAACATTGGAGCGAATTTCCAAGACTCTCTTGTACGAGTATACCTAAGTCGCGTTCACTAGTCACGTGTTGCATGACGTGTTGCCCCAAAAGGTATGTGTTGACGAAGCTGCTGCGCACCGTCAGCAGGTGGCACTTTGCAGGGTTCAGTGGGAGCTGGTTCCTTTCTGCCCATTCATTAATCCGGGTCAGATCTTCCTGGAGGTAGACACGGTCGGATGCTGAGCGAATTGCTCTCCATATTTTAGCATCGTCTGCAAATATTTGCATTGGAGATAGAATGTCTGCTGGAAGGTCATTAATGTAGACTAAAAACAGTAGCGGGCCGAGGACGGATCCTTGTGGTACACCACTGGAGACGCAAAGGCTTTCAGAATAGGTGTCGGCTACTCTTACCTTGATTACTCTGTCGTGTAAGTAGTCTTCTAACCAGGTGAGCAGGGAACCGTTGATACCGTAGGCAGCGAGCTTTTGGAGGAGAAAGAAGTGATTGACCCTGTCGAATGCTTTAGAAAAATCCAGGTATATCACATCTATGGGCACTCCTTCATCAGCCGCCCTGGTCCATAAGTCCCGAGCAATCAGCAAATTGGTGAGACAAGATCGTCTGCGTCTGAAACCATGTTGGGCATTAGAAATTATTTGTTGAGTTTCAAAGTATCGCGTCAGTCCATCTGCGATTACCGATTCCATCACTTTTGATAAAACAGGAAGGTGAGTAATAGGTCGGTAGTTAGCAGGATCCGATCGCTTACCTCCTTGTATATTGGAGTGATAATTCCATTTTTCCACTCAGATGGGAGTGTATGGGAGTTAAGCAGACCCTGGAAAAAGGTTGCAAGTGGTGCTGCTATGGTGGGAGCAAGGGTTTTTAGTACTTTTGGGCAGATCATGTCGATTCCAGGGGCACTGTACTCTCGGAGAGACTGTAATTTGCTTGCAACAGCTGCTGGAGTAAAGGTGACGCTGGATAAGCCAACGACATATGTTGGGAGTTGATAGGGCGAAGGTTCCATGATATTTGTAGCTACCGAGCCAAACTGCAAGAGTAGAGCGTTCGCGGCATCCACAGCAGTAGTTGTTAGGCCACTGGCCGTCCTGAGTGGTGGTATTCCGGGCTTAACCTTTCTTTTGCCATTCACAAATCTGTATAGTAGTTTGGTGTTACTCGTAAATTTCAGCACCATATTCTCCTGCCATTCGTACTTATCGACTCTAATGAGTGACGTGCAGTAGTTTCTGGTGACTCTGTAATCCTGCCATGTGATATCACATGGGCTTAGCAAATGTTGCCTCCAGACTTCATCTCTTCTGTTGATCCATTTACGTGTTCTGCTCCGGATCCACGTATTGGTCCGGCGCGATGCTCGTAATGGCACAACCTTCAATGCTAATTGTATGACTCAGTTAATTTTGTCTTTCAGTTCATTCCACGCGTCATTCGCTGAGCTGTGGGTCTGCAGGTCCCTGCCAACGGTTGCTGCTAACTTGCGCAGCTTAATATAGTCCGTAATAGTACATTGAGTCTCTCTTTCCTTAGCAACAATACTGGCATAACACACATAACCAAATGTTAGGACTAATGGTCGCTACGGCCCAGTGGAGGATCGTATGCTACTGACTCAACCATCAACTCTTCATTAGTCAGGATTAAGTCCAGGAGTGATGGCTTGTTTGAATCGCGATGTCTGGTTGGTCGATGCACATGGTTATACAAAACTGCCATATCCATGAATTAGAGGAGTTTCGATTTAAATGATGGACCATTAGGGGTATTGATGCTAATGAAGGAACATTAACGTTACCCATTTTAAGATAGTGAGAGTAATTTTGTGGGACAGCATAGCGGAAGGCGTTTAACAGAATGTTATCGCTGTCTGCTGATGAGTTCGGAGGTCTATAACTAACTGCTAAGAGGCAAGCATCACTCTTCTTCTGTGAACCAACATCTCGACCTGCTAGGTGCAGTCGGCAAAATAGTGCGTCGGGAATAACAAGGGAATTTTCGGTAAGCGCCTCACATTTCAAATAATCTCGATAGTAGAGAGCAACACCGCCACCGCAAGATGGACGATCATTTCGAATGACTGACATCTCACTGAGTTCAATCTCTGGATCAAGTATGTCGTTTGAGAGCCAAGTTTCAGTAACTGCTATGAGGTCCCAAGTTGTTGTTTCATGTCGATGGCGCAGCTCCGAGAGCTTAGAATACAATCCCTGAGTGTTGGTGTAGCAGCATTGTATTTGTTGACGCATCAGGAGCTCGGTTCGCTGTGAGTGACCGGCACAAATAGTGCCGGTCTGCTGAAGTTTTTGAAACGGTTGTTTGCACAGTTAGCTGGTTTGAGATAGGTACAATTGAGGCTGGCTCATCTGTATCTGAAGTCTGTACTAATTGAAGGAATGGTCTTAACCGTACTTCTGGTGGCCCAAGTTTCCTGTTGTCATGCCATGCTTGGATTGCCACTGATACTATTTCGGGCGCAGCCAAGGTAACTTTCAAAATTCGTGGCCCGCTACCTTGGTAGTTTGTGGAAGCAATTAGACGGGTGACGTCAAAATCCACGACATTCTGCATGTCATATAGTTCTGTGATGCACCTCCATTCTTCGATGCCGTGCTTTTGTCGTTCACTGCTATCGTCATGCTTCAATTCTGGCACACCATGAACAAGTACCTTTCCTCATCTCATTTTGACGTGACGAACTAGGGTTGGATTTCCGCTTCTGTCTTTCTGCCAACGGCCCGTCAGGAAAAATGCGGGCACCGACAGAACAGCTCACTAGCATGTGGCTTGCTAAGTGAACATCTTCCAGGTCGCGCGTGTTGCCAAACGTTACTCGCAGTAACCGAGGTTCCCCTACGTGTGGAGATGATGGATTTCGTGAAACGCGTGTAAGACTAGTTGGGAGAACTTTCAGTCCGAGTGCGCATGTTATTTCAGCCCAGCGGTATTGCTCCTCGTTTTGTCTACCTGGTAGCGATTCGCTAGTGGCTTCTGGGACGTTTGAATATATTACTGTCATCGCCTTTTGGTTGCGTAGTAAATGTTTGTTCTACAGTTCCTTGTGAGCGTAGGTTTGTCGAGTGGGGGTGTCTGGCTTGTCTTCCGTGGACGATACGCCAAGGCTACAGCAAGAATTTTTACCTGCAACGCCGTTAGTTGCACTATCTGTAGGGGTCAATCGTTGTTGCCCAACTACTGACGGAGGTGAGCGTGCAATTCGTGCGTAACAGCAAAGGTCGTTGAGATTCTTCAGGTTTTGGTAAGACAGCAGAAGGTAACGAATGCTTCCGACCTTGAGTACCCCTCGAAAGCTACGATACCCCTCGTTTACATCCCGAGGGATATTAATATGAGCTCGTAGAAAGATGGTGTACGCACTTAGCTTGCTTATTTACCCGTCGTTTCTGGATTTAGCGAGCGGTGAGACCGTGTTTCCACCAAGGATGCCACACCGGGATGGTATATTCCACGTGAGGTTGCGCACAGTTGACGTCCAGACCGAGAGCAACAGGAACGCAGACAAACCGGAGCATTAGCACACAGAAGAGGGTCGTAAGTAATGTGACCTGCAAATCGTGTGACTTGGCAAACACGAGGTTAACGTAAGATCAGCCACGGAAGTAACTGACTACGATTTGCAAGGAGCGCGTAGCAAGACCTAAGGAGCTTTAACGGTTTAGTCTGAGGTCAAGTTTACGGTAAACATAAGACTGACGCCTCCACCCTGTCGGATAATTGAACCATCGCACCTAAACCGTGCTTACTTACATCGATGTACTCCAGCATCCTAGATGGTTTGAGACAAACAGGTTTCCGTACAACACAGTACAATGAACAATGAATAATGATTAATCACGGCATAAAAGCAAGTGATTGACACGTCCCGTAGGATGGTTGGGGTGAATATGATGAAATCAAAATATATCTGGGTCATCTACCAAACGTCTGCCGAGATGAATACTTTGCTAAATTACATCAGTGCAAAATTAAAAAAATTATCGAGCGTAAACGTTCAGAAATATACTGGGGTGCAGTGATCGTTGATATAAGGCGTGAGAAAAGTAAAATATGGTCGCTCACTTGGGTCCATTTGATACATAAATCCTGTTGAAAAGTATGATTGGCGTAATCCACAATAGAGGAGTTTAGGTAACAAAATGCTGGGAGCTAAGTGCAACATCTAATCGTTTTTTAAAAACGTCCAAGGTAGGAGAGGATACAACTGAGTCTGGTAGTGCGTTCCAGGGTTGGCAAACCCGAAGGGAAAAGTAATTACGTCGACACTCTAGACCGCTATATTGTTCCTTCAATTTTAAGCAGTTACATCTGAGCTGCATGTTGTGGCTAAGTTTTAGCAAATGGCGGCATACGTGGTTGGGGTCACTCAATATCTGATACACTCATATGAGATCGGCGCGCAGCCTTCGATATGGTCCGCTGAAAATTCCCAGCAACTTCAGGCTTCGGTGGTAAGAGTGATAGCGCAGGCCCTTTACATTCCTTGTTTCTCTTCGTTGTGGTGCCTCTAACGCCTCTAGGTCGAGCTTCAACCAAGGTTGCCAAGCTTGGATAGCGTATTCAACATGCGGGCGCACGTAGGAATTGTGCATCATTGGGAAGATTGATGGGTCAAATCTCCCGAATGCCCTTCGCAGCATGCCGACCTGCTGATTGCTACTTTTTGCAGCTATCTCAGCCTGTTTTGCACAGTAGAGGTTGCTCTGTACGATCACACCAAGGTCACGTTCCTGGGAGCTGGTCTGCATTCCGTTTGTCCCAAGCAAATAGGTGTAGTTATGTCTATGACGTAATTGTACAACGCGACATTTGTCTACATTGAATGGTAGGGCGTTTTGAACTGACCAGTTCGACACTGTATTAAGATCGCACTGGAGCCGTTCGTGGTCGTCCGGTTCTCTGATCGTTCACCATATCTTGATATCATCCAGAAATCGGAAGCAATTGATCTCGCTGAATCGTTAATGAACACCAAGAATAGACGAGGTGCAAGAACCGAGCCTTGTGGTACACCACACGCCACATCGATTGCATCGGACAATGATTCTCGGACGCTCAACGCTAGCGGTCGTTCGTGTAGAAAGTTGCTAATCCAACTCAGGATTGGCTCGCCAATGCCGTAGTTCCGAAGCTTCTGAAAGAAAATTCTATGGTCTAAGCGATCAAACACTTTTGACAAGTCCAGGTAGATGACATCGACTCCTCCTCCATCATCAACAGCTTCAGTTCAGCTATTACGTGCAATTAATAGGTTAGTATTACATGAATGCTTTTGACGAAAGCCATGTTGCTCTGGGGCTATTAAATTGTGGCTTTCCAGATACTGCATCAGCGCATCTGCGATGATTGATTCCATCACTTTGGATAGTACAGGGAAGTAGTGTTATTGGACGGTAGTTGGCAGGCTCAGAACGGCTACTTCCTTTATGATTAGGAGTGATGACCCGTCGCTTACATACTGGTGGAATATGGTTCTCTTCTAGACATCGCTGATAGAAAACAGCCAGTGATTCTGCTAGATCACTAGCTACCGCCTGCCCAGCCTTCGGTCGGATATTGCCGGCTCCGGAAGAACTGTGGATATGCAAGGATAACAACTTTTTCAACACAGCTTCCGCAGTGAAAGTGATGTTGTCTAAACCCGATGGTGGAGTATTAGAAACGAGGAGAATATTTGGGCTCGTTACCTGCTGGAAAGTTTGGGAGTAATGAAGCCGTAGGAGATCAGCTGCTTCCATTTCTGATCGCGTGCACCTATCAGCCGTGACTAGTGCTCGAATCCCCCGCTTCACCTTTCGAAGGCCGTTAACGTGTCTGTACAGAAGTTTGCGGTTCGTGCAGATTCGCTTCATTAACGCCTGCTGATGCATAACCTTCTCTTCGAGGATCAGTTTCACGCAGAAGTTACGATGTGTCACGTATGCAGTCCAGGTTTCGGCATTCGAGCATTCCTGGTGATCTCGCCATGCCAAATCCCTCCGGAACATACATTTACGTGTTCTGCTCCTCAGAAATGACTTATGCTTGTTTTTGGATTGGAAAGACTTCTGTTCCGATGCGTGCGCTACCAGTGTGCTAAACGTCCTTGTAAATGTTTTTCAGGCAACATCCGGGGGGAATTCAGTTAAGAAAGTCCAAGATGTATCCTTAACAAGTTTAGATAACACGTTGTAGTGCGTGACAGTATGCACTTTATTATCCTCCTTTTCATGATACTCTGCATAGCATAAATAGTCAAAGAGTAGAGTACCATGATCACTACGACCCAGTGGTGTGCTTGTAACTATCCCGTCAACCATGAGTTCTTCGTTAGTGAGCTCAAAATCCAGTATCGATGTCTTGTTAACAGTTCGAAATCTGGTGGGAGAGGGTACGTGGTTGTACAGAGGGTGGCTAGCAATTAGCTCTTGCAAGCAGGATTTAAACTGCGTACAGTCGGTTGCTGACGTTTCTATGTCGTGCACGTTAAAGTCTCCAGCGATAAGAATGTGGGTGTAGGACTTGTTCAAAGCAATCTGAAAGATGTGGTTCAGTTTGGAGTCCATTTCCGACGTTGAGTTTGGTGGGTGGTAAATCACGGCTAGTAGACAGTTGCCCTTGTTTCGCAACCATAGACGGCACCAAAACGAATCAGGAGCTCGGATTTCCGGGTGATCGATAACTTCACATCGGAGGTTTGTATGATAGTAAAGAATCACACCGCCATCCCTTCCGGTTCTATCGGTCCGAAGTAGCGACATACCGGGTAAATTGATCTCAGAATCGGTTATCTCAAGCTTTAACCATGTCTCTATAATCATGACGGGGTCCCACGGTTGTGAGGCATGGATTTCTCTAAGTTCGGCCAACTTGCTTAGAAGGCCTTGGGCGTTTGTGTACAAGCATGATAGGGCTTTTGTTGTTAGGAGTGCGTTGATGGATGTCAACTTTGTGTTAGTTT
Source organism: Dicrocoelium dendriticum (assembly GCA_944474145.2). Taxonomy (NCBI): domain Eukaryota; kingdom Metazoa; phylum Platyhelminthes; class Trematoda; order Plagiorchiida; family Dicrocoeliidae; genus Dicrocoelium; species Dicrocoelium dendriticum. The sequence goes on along the minus strand of OX104068.1, from coordinate 84,175,569 downwards.
TTAAGCCGGCCCTATTAGGTGGCCGACCATTAATCGTATTTTGGTTTATGTATTTCAGTCAAGTTGCATGGCATTATTGAGCGTTCCTGAACAGATGTTTCACTCGTGCTGTGCTCTGTCCTGTTGTGTGCCGTGGGTGTTGTTGTGTCGGTCTCTCTGCAGGACTGTGCAGATAAAGAATTTGCAGCGTTTGCAAGTTCCATCGAATTGCTTCCTACTTTTGGCCGTACGTCTGCTGCCTTTAGCCGGATCTCTGTTGGCAACCTAGCTCGAAACTTTGACCAGCTATCCAGCAGAACTTGCGTCATTTCCTCGGAGTGTAATATTACTTTCATTAGTCTTGGACCGCAGCCCTTGTGGTTAAGTGATGACTGAACTCTTGTCAGGCATTTGGCAATAACATTGTCAGCAGAGAGTGCTTCGCGGATGTAGCACCACTGCTCTCGGTCATGTGTTTGCGCATAGTGATCAGAAGAATGCAGAAGCTCGGGAACACAATGAACAAATATTGTTTTCTTGCTATCCCTATTAGGAATGCCGCGTTGCTCAACTGCTACTTTTGAGCGATCTTTCCAAGGTAGCTCAAGTAATATGCGCACTCCGCTCGTTGAGTTGCGAAGACGAACTGCTGAGAGCAGGACAGCCTCTGTCTCATCTGCTGAGTTTAGTGTTACTCGAAGAATTCGAAGTTCACCAGAGTGCACTGAGGTTGGGTGACGCGCTACGCGTTGCAGGCTCAACCCGAATACCAATCGCCTCGCAGATGGAACTCCACTGATTGCGATCGTCTTGCAGCTTGCCTTTTATTGTGCTAGCTTTGGACTCGGGAACATTGGTGCATACGAGAGTTAACGCAGCATGGTTTTGTTTATCGAGTGTTGACTTTATAGATTTTGCCGGCAATTTGGGTTGTTTAGAAGGCACCACTCGATTGGACGGTGAAATCTGCTTTGCGCCACGCGTGCTCGGTACAGAAGATGGACCTATGTTTGTCGCTCCCGGTATGTTTGTCGAGTCAATCGGTGGGTACGTTGCCTGCTTGTTATCTGCAACGGATTGCCTTCGGCTCTGAGCTGTCTGTGTTATGGCTGAAGCTCCAGGTGAAGCGTCTATGGTTGGAGAAGTGGAAGCAGGCATGTTTGTGGCTTGTCCACTTATGGGAGTGAGGTGACCCAGTGGATTTAGAGTCACAGTCGCTGCAGTGTGGTTGCAGCGTCTAGTTCTCTTCTTCGGCTTAGATTCGGAGCTTACTTTGGCTGGGCGAGGTTTTATCGTGGCCATATTTACCTCCGTGGTATCAATCTTAGTATTTACAAAATGCGTGATTAGCTCAATCATCCTATCGCACTTTTTCATGAGCAAAGATAAACAGTTGACAATTGAAATGACTTGACATGTTGGGCGAAACCAAATCGTGTCAGCAGGTGAAGTGCAGGCAACGACACCAGCTGTTGTACTCACTGTTTGTTGATTTCACCGAAGCATTTGGCACTGTGAACCGCGAGGCATTGTGGCTGGTGTTGGGTAAGTTTGGTTGCCCGCGTAAGTTTGTAAGTTTAATTGTATGTCTGCACAGTGGTATGCGTTCGAGGGTGCGGCTAAACGAAGAGACCTCGGATGACTTTGCAGTTGTCTCTGGTGTGAAGCAAGGTTGTGTCTTAGCTCCTATCGTGTTTAATATTTATTTCATGCAATGTAATCGTGTGCTTTTGATGCGGCTTATGGTTACCGTGTTCGTGTGGAGCACTGTATTGATGGTGAATTGCTGACCATCCGTCGTTTCGGTGCGAGAACTCTAGTCTGTGAGACAACTATCCGTATGTTACTGTTTGTTGACGACTGTGCGTTGTTTGCACACAGCGCGGATGAGTTGCAGCACATGACTAGTGCTCTGGCTTCGACAGCGGCAAAATTTGGGCTCACCATCAACACAAGCAGAACTGTCTGTCACTTTCAGCCTGCACCGGAGGTGCAATCTTCAATATTGCCGCGAAACAGCATTGGTGCTGAAGTATTGGAAACCACCTCCCGCTTCTGCTCCCTTTGGAGTGTGATTTCGACTGATCAACAGGTACACAGTGAGCTACGTATCCGCGTATCGAAGTCAGCGGCGGCATTCGGGAAGCTATGGTATCGAGTGTGGAACAAACACCAGCTTACCGTAGGAACGAAGGTGATGGTGTATAAATCCATGGTACCATCCGTTCTTCTATACGGCAGGGGAACGTGGACGACCTACTAGCAAGAAATGAGATATCTGCAGAGGTTTCATCAACAATATCTACGACGGATTCTGCGCATCGGTTGGCGCGACAAAGTTTCAGACAAAGAGGGGTTGGGCAGAAGAGTAATGCAGGTGGTGGACTGCATACTGAAGCTGATACACATGAGATAGCTCAGTCATGTGTGGCGTATGCATTCGACGCGGATACCGAAACAACTGCTCTATGCTCAACTGAGTGCAGGGAAGCGTCAAATGGGAAAAGTGAAGTTACCTTACCAGGACATATTCAAAATGGGCTTATAACCTTCTAATATTGATTACACGTGTTGGGAATCGAAGGCGGTTGATCGGCGTGCATGTTGCGATCTGCTTACGAAAGCAGTTGCCGAGGTGCAAGAGAAAGCCCTCGTGCATGCGGTGAAGAAGCGGCACGTGCGGAAGCGACAGGCGCCGATGGCTTGTGCTTCATCGATATCGAGCGGATTGTGCTGTAGCACCTGCGGTCACGAGTACCTAAGTCAGGGAGGTCTAGTGAGCCACGAGTGAGGTCACTGGGGACCAGCCTCGAAACGAAGGCGGGTGCTGCTGAGAACGGAGGCCGAACCGGCGCAGCGTTGGTATTTACGCTGCATTAGCTTTATTAACGGGTGCCTGTGTGTGTTTATTTATTTCAGGTGATTGATTTGCTATATTTTGAAAATGCTTACTTTGTTAAGTCATTTAAATGTCTGTCTGAATAAGCTCCTTTTTACTTACACACGTCGCTTAGTCAGATTGTGGTTAAATTCATTAACATTTTTGCGCTTGGCATTTGGTAAAATTACCCTATTCTGAAATCTTTATCTTATCCCGGATTTCTTGATGAGCAAATTATTTCACATGCTCATTTAACGAAGCGTTGTCTGTATATCCATATGCTTCACACGACAACTATTATCTAATAGTGTCATTTCAAGTGATTGGCTGTTGTTTGACACCCTCGGTGTGGCTGCTCTTGATGTGCATGTTGACAAATTGTCTACCTGTCTAACACCCTCCACCTCGATTACGGGCTCCAGGTGGCAGTGAATCGTTGCTGGGGTGACAGGGTACACGGTTCTGTTGGCCGTGCTAGTCTCGAAGAGTGGCTCCTTCCAGTGTGGAGCGGACTACGCAGGCGTCCTGTGACTATTCCACAAGGGAACACTCCAAGATAGAGTCCATGACGTATTTGAACAATAATGGGGAAATCGGACAACCCTTACGAACGCCACTTTTGATCGGAAAGCTATCCGACAGGTCACCGTAGACCCTGACACGGCCTGTAGTGTTCGTGTATAGAGCACGTAGGATGTGCACATATTTCGTGGCATGATCAGAATGGACGCAAATATTCTAGTGTGAGCAACAATATAGCATGAAACCACTCCACCTGTAACTTATGGCAATGTGGTCCTTCTAGGTCCGTCATTGGCCAGCTACAGGAAGACACCAATCGGCACTTCGGCACCCACTGTGTCTAAAAGCAGTGTTACTAAGAAACAACTGGTGTTTCGCACATATTTGCAGCAGACGGTCACCGTTGTCAGTCCGTTCGGAGTTAAGCCCATAATTACCACCCAATTGAGCTTCTGAAGTGCTCAGACGCCCTACTTGTGCGTTCATATCTCCTGCAAGTACTATAATATCTGAACTAGTAGCACTGCGTAGTAGCTACTTCAGTTCGGGATAAAATATGTTCCTGACAGCATAAGAACTGCAGTCGGTGACAGCATAAGCGGAAATCACGAACAAACAGCGCTTTGGACTACCTCGTGAAACAACCTTGGATGATGTTTTTTCAAACGGGCTGCACATAAACGGCTGTTCACCGGAATCCAATCAAGCAACGATGGCTCAGCCTTGGAGCATAGAATGTTACCTACACCAACTTGACCCACGAGTGCTGCATCGGTATCTCCAGATGTGTGCAACCAATAACGAGAGGACAAGCGGAGCGCAATGAATTCAACAACACCGTTAGGGTCATTTATCCTAGTTGTGTGTCCAAGGTGCGTGCGAGTGCAGCCTGTTGACCTATTTGTCCGTGTGCGAACGTTTAATGCCGCCATAGAAACGGGACACCGTAGACTTATAAGTGTTCTGTTGCCGATAAACGTCCGATGTGCGTTTTGGGAATTTGGCCGCAGATGGTTCTACTCCAGTGGCACTTCCGTTGCTGTCAATGAAGCTGGAAATTATAGATGAAAGTTAAGTAACGTGGGGCCGGGATGGGAGTAAGAGAAACAGATGGAATAGGGATAGGGGAGGCGCCAGCAGTAGCATGTTTTCGCTTATCCGCCCTGCCGTATACTGTAGATAAGTAGACCCTTGATAATCTGCGCGACGGCCGACGCGGGATGAAGTTTGTGTTTGAAGAATAAGCCATGGTTGTATGTGGGCTGAGGTACTGCCAAGGCGCCCAGACCTAGACAGGAGGACGATTAGGGTCGTCAACCAAAGCCTTTGGCTAAAAGTCTGTCCGTAAAGTTGCAGGTGGGTTTTCGCCTGGCAGGCGTTCTCCCTATAGAAAGCCACATATGTCCGTTGAACAACACTGTGACGTGGCGGACGTGACTCGCCACTAAATAAAGTCACTGCCCCTTGCTTCATCCTGGCGAAGCATTGTATTCCAGCAATCTTATGCTGTACTTCTAGGGAGCATTGGGCCCCTGTTTGACAAAGGAACAAACGAAAGGCGTATGAACTGAGCAATCAGTCACCGGCTCCCAATGGGCGCGATTCCCTGAATTCGCTCCGCTGCCTTGCAGGCAGGCTATTAAGCCAAAGGCTCGGGTGGTGTCCCCTAAGTCAACACCCTACTTCGGCTTGGGCAACCGGGTAGTATCTCGCCCTCTGAGGAAACCATGGACATTGTTGTGTTGTGTTTTATTTCACTGTTTCTTTACCTTCGTTTGAATCCCATGGTTTCTGATGGCATTATGTCTGTTAACAGACTTTTGCAAATATATATATATATATATATATATATATATAAAGTTGCGGGGAGGTGGCAATGATTTACTTTTACAAAAATGCACACTAACTTATTTCAAACCCGCTAACCTGGAGGACCACTAGTCTGAGATTTTTTCTGACCTCTAATGATTGTCCAAGCTGGTTGAAGTAGCTCCCAAGTGGCCCGGAGGTACCACCCAGTACAGCTCAATGGATCAAGTACGCAAACCGTCGCACCAAGTTAAAGTCCAGTCTCGTTGCGACGGATGGGCATCGCTCCGGTAAGCGCACCAGCCGGCTATGGTGCCACAAATTTTTGGGTTCTGCCTAAGGTAGGATCTCGTGGTTGCAGAGTGTGTGACGAAGTAATTCACAACCCAAATGCCACTGAGGTTAGTGGCTTGTCATGTCAACCAGTGCATCCAATCATATGTGATCATCGTCTTTCGGATCCCAACCATGTAACCGAGAACATCCAACCGTGGCCAACTTCGTACTAAAGACCTTCTTTCCTCTTGACCAAGTCATTGCTTGGCCACCCCTCCTCTTCCTCCATCCACACCCGGCGCGCAAACAACCCACGTCGCTGGAGGTGATGGGATGGCATGCGAAGCACGTGGCCGATACATCGGAGCCTGGTTCTTGAAATAAAGGTGCAGAGGGGTTCACACGCTCTTTCTGTGCCATAAACAAGGGGTCGAACAGGCCCACGCGGTGTTCCCCACCAGATATAAGCCAAGCTGCGAGTCCGCAATCCCGCATGTGCTTTGGAGCTCCTGTGTTATTCCAGCTCTTGTGCAACGGGTTACATTTACCAGCATCTGCAATGGCTACTAATCTAGCTGCGTCGGCAGACAAAGATCGAATAGATGAGAGTGCAATCATATTGTGTGCCATGAGTGCCCATTAACCATAGTTTAAAGTCCTCGAACAACTCTCGCATTTGTTGCATCTTGTGATAGGTATTTGCCAAGTCTTCTTGGATTCCACTCGCTTATTCAATTTTATAACCCCTGCAAGTATTGCTGACCCAGCCTTCTCATGATAAATCGCTGCCCTGCTGACTTGTGTTCGTGGACGCGCATGAGAGGTATCCCATTTGGCACTCTCCAGATCTACCATCTGAGTGTTGTATTTCACAAGTGATATTGGTACAAATGGTAAAAATATACAAGCGTCGTAGTAATCTGAACATGGAAGTGGTTGGCGGGGATACGGTGACCGGCGCGGCCATTGAAAGCGGTTGGCCGTCACCACTGGCGTCAATTACAATCCCTTCGGATACGAGAAGAGGAGTAATGCAGTGATAGTTAGTATAGGGATAAAAAGTGCCACAACCACGGAGAGCAGTATGAAGCTGATACCTGTTTCTAAGTCGTAGGGTTCGAACTGTACACCGGGCGACAGTTGTCCTTGAACTGCCCTAACACAGCTCCGCTGGTGAATACTGATGGGATAAAAATTCGTGTACGCTAACAATACCAACAGATTTGAATACATGTTGAGGAGGATAAAAGTTTTTCGAAAAAGAAAGAGAGTGAACACATGACATAACAGAATTCCCAGTGCACACATATATGACAGCTTGCACCAAGTACGCAGTGTGACCACGACGGGAGATACCATTTGGCATATGTTCCATACAATTAGTAGTGGGTCTACCATTGGGTTAAAAAAGACAGTCGAGTTGTTCACCCCGCTGTATTGCTCCAGGTCCGTGATGCAGTCTGTAATCATTCGGGCTTGTCGCCTCCACAAGCCTTGCAGTATTTGAATATGCATATCGCACGCGTTTGTCACACGTGTCCTAGGGGACCCGTGATCCAACCGGAAAGTGTGTATAGCGTACTCGTCAAAAATCATAGCTGTTATCATGAGGGCTATCTGTGCATTGTAAGAAAACACAACTAGACAGATCAGGACGCGTTGCGGAGCAGTTAGGGCTTGAAACCAAACGAAAGTAGCCGGAATCGGTGCCAAGAACAACCGATATTCTAATGCCAGTCCCGGCATCTTTTGGAGGAAAGAATTTCATTGGTTTAAAATCCTTAGAACGGATTTTTCATTGATCCATCACGTGGTTTGCTGGGTTCCAACTAAAGGTCATCTCAGGAGGGACTACTACAGTGAATTTGATGGTGACTGGGATATCAAAGATTAAGAGGAATTGACCCTATGGGATTAATGCACTCATGCCATCCTCTACAATTCCGACACAGTGTTGTCGAAGAATCGAGGTGACCTGTAAAAAGGGAATTTACAGTAACTGGGTCAAGCGGCCATCAGTACCACACTCACGTAGTGAAGTAAAACAGCAAGGAGAAAGGTCACGCAACACCACATTCGTCTGAGTTCAGTTCTATTTTCGCTTTTCGCGTACAACTGTGTGTGCTAATGAACAGGTGTTTATCACGCATAAAAATGTTGTTCTTAACGAATCCCCTAGTATGGCTAGTTTGGCTACATCAAAACCTGCAGTTCGCACCCTCGGGTTCTTCATGTTGCTCCCGTGTGAAAATGTAGTCTCGCTAGCCAGGATTGTTTCATAAAATCGGGTGAATACTGCATTAGTTTATACCATTCTCTCTGTCAGTGGAAATATGCTGTAGCACACAACTTGGCTCTGAAGTTGTGTCCAACTACCTATAATGACAGAGCAGCGACATCTTACAGTTTATGCAACCAGGTTGAGAAGTGCTGGCGGCACATTATGCTTGGTTGGCTTGTGTGGTCGATGTGATGGGGGGGGGATTGGTCCGAATAAATAGGTGGCTAATCTGTAAATGGCTGTAATAGTCCCTCTGCACAGCTCGGCTGATAGATGACAACGTCTGATTACGCCTGGACTTTTATATTTGATTACATCAATTTGGAGGAAGTACTGTCATCTAATGCACGACAACACGGTTATTTATGTGTGCGGGCAATAGCACATAAGAAAGCGTTATCCCTTTCGCTACCTAGCCTCTGGTGAATATCAGTCTGTCCTTGAGGGGTAGATGTTTACAGCAGTAAACTTTATCTAGTGACCGTTAGGATGATGCTTTGCTTAGATGTGTAAAGATGGTGGCGAGTGTAGTTGAGACCGTGCCGTCTTGTGTCCATGGTTAAAACGGGACACTCGTTTCCTGGATCAGCCTCAAAAGACAGCCACCAAGGTAACACGTGAATTAGGTGGTCTCAATTATGATATGCACCTTCGGTTAATCGGTCCGTTCTCGTCGGAATACCCACGGCTTGGCGGAGAACTCATTTTCACATACCGGCTATTAACAGAAAACGATCATCTTTGTATAGCGCTGCTGACCCTAGACCCTTAGAAACAATGCCGAGGCTACCAACTGAAACTAGTGAATCAATACTCCCATTTGGATTGTGGGAGAAGTTTTACTCTTAGAGATCGTTTACACTGGAGTGTATTACCACCACATGTGGTGAACGAACCAATCAACGGGATGTTCGAAAGACTATTAGACTTTCATCTGTGTGATAAACGCTACACTGTAGTATGATAAAGTTCGATGTCTAGGCAACTGATTTTCCACTTTCCATGCCCAAACATTCTGCCATACTGCTGGCCTTGTATAGTTAATATTTTAATCCTTTTCATACACTATTGAGCTGTGGAATGATCTGCCCCATTAGCTCAGCCGGTCACTCAAATCAAGTTTTCGGAGGGATCACAGAGCCTGGTGGTCCCAAAAGCCTTTGAAGTTGGCCTTCCACCATCTCTGTAAATATCCACAGGCCATTCCATCAACGTACTGCAACGGCTGTTCTGCAAGCTCGGTCTGCGGGCACCTGAGCAACATTCACCTCATGCTCATTCTGATTTGGCATATCATTCGACAACATTAACTCACAGTTCCTATATAGTCCAAATGGAACTGTGATCCAGTACACACAAATTTGACGCGTTATCTGTCTAAGTTAACACTAGGAAGACCGATGCATCGCTTTACCTAGAACTGTAGTGAGTATAAACCATACCCTCTTTTAGTATTTTGAGTCAGATCCTATTCTTGTTTAAAACTTCCGATGGTGCATTCGTTCAACTGATGGTACATACCTACCACTTTCTCTCCTCACTAGTCACTCTGCAGAAAACTGTCTGTCTTTGCTTACCTGCCCACCATTCTTCGTAGCTTTTGTCAACACATATTGGGTCCAGACAGGTTAACTCGCAATAAACTCAGTCACCTTCTCATCACCGGGAACTCCAATCTACACGATCTGGAGGTATCGGCATCACCCAGTAACCAGTTCAAAGCGGACTAACATGAAATTATCGCTAGGCTTCCCTTGTACAACCACGTCACTACGCTCACTAGATTCAGGACAGCAAGCAAACGGTCCATATTGGACCTTGTGCTCACGAATGAAGAGCTCGTGGTTGACAAGTTATTGATAGAGAGTCCATTAGGTCTCAGAGATCATGTAGTAATAACTTTCAACTATGTGTGGTATGCAGAGTATCCATCTGAACATTCGGAACTCACTCATACAACCACGCTCTACCACGTCATGAAAGAAATCGTCGACGAATCTGCTTGGGAATTCTCAAACATCAGTCCCCTTGACAACGTTTGAACAGATTTCGTTGAAAGATTTAGTGACATGGTCAACAGCGCATCAGAGACTAAGCCCCTTCGTATCGTAAAAATGTCTTCAATTCTAAGCAGCAAGATTTCGAAACGCACGGCGATAAGGAACGCTGCATGGTGTGCCTTCAAGGTTAACCTCGACTCAGAGACTTGGGGCAATTTCTTGACCCATCGCAACCATTGTGCAGCACCTGTCCGTGGAGACAAAGTAACTTACCAACAGTGCCTAGCAAAAAATTTTTGACAAACAACAAACTGTTGTACAGGCATGTCAGCAATCTTCGGAAAGTGTAGCATGGCATCCCTCCACTTTTTATGACTGGCAGTAGACTACAGACCATCGAAGAAATAGCTAATGCCCTGCGGCTATAATACACCACAATTTTCGAACTCGCAGCCTCTACCTGTCCCATAATGTCACGCACATTACCGACTCCACTGTTTACACATGTCGTTTACAACCCATCAGTTATGCTAAGGAAGTTGCTGTCACTGCGCGATCATAGTTCACCGGGAGCAGACAACATCTACCCGAAAGCACTGAAGGCTGCGGCCAACGAGCTAGCTGGACCACTGTTACAGTTCTTTCAAAGTTGTTTCGATGAATAGCATGTTCCCACTATGTGGGAACGTGGCATTATCACCTTAATTTTTAAAGGCGGTAGCCGTTCAGACCCTGCAAAATATCGGCCAGTCAGTCTCCTCCCTGTGTTTGCGAAGGTGACGGAAGCTGAGGCTCGAGTGGACTACCTGGAAAAATACATCGTGGCACCAGAGCAGCATAGCTTCCGTCAACACCGGTCATGCACCACCAACCTGCTGAGTACACTGGGTAGTTGGACGGAAGTGGCTGATGATGTGGTCGAAGGTGAAGTCATATACCTGGATCACTGCGTCCAACTTCACAGGCTACAGAGGTACGGAATCAGTGATCCTGTCCTTGGTTAGATTGACAACTTTCTTCACCAAAGCAAGATTCAAGTGCTTGTTAGGGGATTATTATTTAACCTGATTGAGGTGGAATGTGGTGTCTCACAGGGCTCGGTGCTGGGACCGCGCTTATTCCTGGTGTTTATCAACGACCTCAAGTTTCCTGCTCTTCACCGATGGTGTCAAGATAAGGCAGGTGAGTAGTAACAAAGAAGATCATGATCTACTCCAACCTGACCCAGATTGCACTTACGAATGGTCAACGAGAAACCTGCTTTTTTGAACACAGTTGAGTGCAACGTGATCCCTCTGCGGCATTAGCCAGTGAGCGGTTACAAGCTCGGAGAGCACCCTTTGCAGAAAGCCTCTCAGGAGCGTGACCTGCGTGTACTGGTACAGGAAGATCTCGGATGCACAAAACATACAGGGAAGGCGTCGAGGATCAACAACAAACACTTCGACCTTCGTTGCAGAGTGTTCGGTCTGTCTGAACCCTCAATCTTCCCCCAAATGCTTAACGCCTACCTGCGACCGCATGTGGAATATGCCATCTAGGCATGGGTGCCTTGGCAGAAACAGGATTTCTTTGCTCTCGAGACTCCTCATTGAAGGGCAGCCAAGAATGTCAGCGGCCTCTTTCATCTGCCGTAGCAGCTTAAACTGAAATCTCCAAGAATGTATAGCAGTCGATATCAGCTTTTGCGGGGAACCTCATAATGGCATACCAGATTCTAAAGAACCCAAACCACAGTTGTCATCCGTTGCCGGAATTGAATCACAACACTAACCTAAGAGGTCATCCTCTAAAACTGATAATACAGTATAGCCTGCTTGAATGCCATATAAATATTTTTAATTTCGACATGAGTTGCCACACCGGTTTGGAAATGCCAGTAGCATCCGACCGTTGTTGTAACGATGGATGGGCAGACAGAACAAGTCGCACGACGTGAATGAGAAATGCTTTCGCTTGAATCGATAACAAGGATAGCCTCAAGAAAGCTACGGCGCACCGCACTGTGTCTGGATGAACGAGAAGGCCGCGTTGATCACATGCAGACTACCACCCAAAGGCTACCGACCTTGCCGTACGAGGTGCGAAATGGCGGTGGTAGCGGTCGTCGCACTGGGTTACACATTGAGTATCGCTCAAACAGTCGAAACTGCTAAGCGACATGTGGTGGCCGAATATGGTTGGTGTGCTGTGATGAGATTATATGAGCGTGATCAAGCAAAGTGGTGTCATGTAACAATATGATCGTAAGTGCATTCACATGAAGACCGTAAACGCAGATCCTGCAGTTTATTCTCTAGTGCATTGGGGATCGAGGTTGCGTAGCACTGAATGACACCACAACCAGCACACTCACAGGGAGAAGATGTTAAGGAGGTATTATGGCCGCCAATACTGCGTTACAAAAATTAAGCTGCTGGCTTCTCACGTAGGTGTTATGAATGAATTGCAGGAGGAAACAGCAAAGGTCGCTGGGATTCTTCAGGTTTTGGTAAGACAGCAGAAGGTAACGAATGCTTCCGACCTTGAGTACCCCTCGAAAGCTACGATACCCCTCGTTTACATCCCGAGGGATATTAATATGAGCTCGTAGAAAGATGGTGTACGCACTTAGCTTGCTTATTTACCCGTGGTTTCTGGATTTAGCGAGCGGCGAGATCGTGTTTCCACCAAGGATGCCACACCGGGATGGTATATTCTACGTGAGGTTGCGCACAGTTGACGTCCAGACCGAGAGCAACAGGAACGCAGACAAACCGGAGCATTAGCACACAAAGGTGGGTCGTAAGTAATGTGACTTGAAAAATCGTGTGACTTGTCAAACACGAGGTTAACGTAAGATCAGCCACGGAAGTAACTGACTACGATTTGCAAGGAGCGCGTAGCAAGACCTACGGAGCTTTAACGGTTTAGTCTGAGGTCAAGTTTACAGTAAACATAAGACTGACGCCTCCACCCTGTCGGATAATTGAACCATCGCACCTAAACCGTGCTTACTTACATCGATGTACTCCAGCATCCTAGACGGTTTGAGACAAACAGGTTTCCGTACAACACAGTACAATGAACAATGAAAAATGATTTATCACGGCATACAAGCAAGTGATTGGCACGTCCCGTAGGATGGTTGGGGTGAAGATGATGTACTCAAAGTATATCTGGGTCATCTATCAAACGTCTGCCGAGATAAATACTTTGCTAAATTACATCAGTGTAAAAGTTAAAACAAATCGAGCTTAAACGTTCAGAGAGACACTTGGGTGCAGTGATCATTGATATAAGGCGCGAGAAAAGTAAAATATTGTCGCTCACTTTGGTCCATTTGATACATAAATTCTGTTGAAAAGTATGATTGGCTTAATCCACAATAGAGGAGTTTAGGTAACAAAATGCTGGGAGCTAAGTGCAACATCTAATCTTTTTTTAAAAACGTCCAAGGTAGGAGAGGATACAACTGAGTCTGGTAGTCCGTTCCAGGGTTGGCAAACCCGAAGGGAAAAGTAATTACGTCGACACTCTAGACCGCTATATTGTTCCTTCAATTTTAAGCAGTTACATCTGAGCTACGTGTTGTGGCTAAGTTTTAGCAAATGGCGGCATACGTGGTTGGGGTCACACAATATCTGATACACTCATATGGGATCGGCGCGCAGCCTTCGATATGGTCCGCTGAAAATTCCCAGCAACTTCAGCCTTCGGTGGTAAGAGTGACAGCGCATGCACTTTACATTCTTTGTTTCTCTTCGTTGTGGTGCCTCTAACGCCTCTAGGTCGAACTTCAACCAAGGTTGCCAAGCTTGGATAGCGTATTCAACATGCGGGCGCACGTAGGAATTGTGCATCATTGGGAAGATTGATGGGTCAATCTCCCAAATGCGCTTCGCAGCATGCCGACCTGCTGGTTGCTACTTTTTGCAGCTACCTCAGCCTGTTTTGCACAGTAGAGGTTGCTCTGTACGATCACACCAAGGTCACGTTCCTGGGAGCTGGTCTGCATTCCGTTTGTCCCAAGCAAATAGGTGTAGTTATGTCTATGGCTTAATTGTACAACGCGACATTTGTCTACGTTGAATGTTAAGGCGTTTTGGACTGACCAGTTCGGCAGTACGTTAAGATCGCACTGGAGCCGTTCGTGATTGTCCAGTCCTCTGATCCTTCACCATATCTTGTTATCATCCGCGTAAAATAGGAAATTGGAAGCAATTGATCGCGCTAAATCGTTAATGAACACCAAGAATTTACTAGGTAAAAACCGAGACTTGTGGTACACCACATCGATTGCATCGGACAATGATTCTCGGACTCTCACCGCTAGCGGTCGTTGTTGCAGAAAATTGCTAATCCAACTCAGGATTGGGTCGCCAATGCCGTAGTTCCGAAGCTTCTGAAGGTGAACTCTATGGTCCAAGCGATCAAACGCTTTTGAAAAATCCAGGTAGATGACATCGATCCCTTCTCCATCATCAACAGCTTCAGTTCAGCTATTACGTGCAATTAATAGGTTAGTATTACACGGTTTGCGATATCCGATCCCATCCATGGCTAGCTGGTGGATGAACCAACGGGCATCAGCTCGCGACTGATGACTGTTCGCCTACGACTAGGAAGAGGTAAGTTTGCCACTTTTATAAGCACGTACGGTCCGACCAGGTGTTATCATGACGACACGCGTGATCAAATCTACACTCAGCTATCCTCCGTGATACGGTCTGTGCTGAGGAGCGACCGACTATTTCTGCTGGGTGCTTTCAACGCGCGCGTTGGGCGCGATGCATCGGTGTGGACAGATATTATCGGTTCGCATGGCATTGGTTCAGCGAATGCGAACGGTGACAGGCTGCTCTCACTGTGTGCCACTCACGGCCTGACGAGCACGAACACACGGGTTGCACTGAGTGCGGGTGATATGGCAACTTGGACGCACCCACGGAGTGGTCACGCTCCCCTGCTGGACTATGTCATCGTACGTCAGCGTGATATGCACGAAGTGCGCACGACACGTGTACTGCGTGGAGCTGAGTGTGGCACTGATCACAAATTGGTGCGGACCAAACTATACATCTATTTTCGTAAATATATGTATTGCACTCTCGCCGTGAATCGGCGTAAATTTAACATTCTCTCCCTCGGTACTGTGGCGAAACATATTGAGCTGGAGAAGGCGATGGCTGCACGACTGTGATGTGGAATGCATAGCCACAGTGGGCAACCTGTGGCACCACATTCGCGACCAGGTGACAGTTGCTGCCGAAGAGACCATCGGGCGCGCAAACTGTAAGCGGCTTGATTGGTTTGTTGACAACAATGCGACGATTGGCGCATTGGTGTCGGGGAAGAATGCAGCATTTGCTGCACATGTCGCAGACCCCAGTGACTTGGGGAGGAGTAGTCAGTTTCGTAAACTTGGACGGCGACAGACCCGAGAGTTCCGTCGCATTAAAATGTATATTGGACGGAGAAGGCTAAGCAGTTGGAATGCTACGCCGAACGCCGTCAACACAAGGAATTCTATGACTCCTTGGAGGTGGTGATTGGACCGAGATTGGAGCCGCTGAGGACGCTGATCGATGGTAGTTCAGACGCTACCTGCACACAGACTGCAGACATAATGCAGATCTGGCGAAAACGCTTTGTCTGTCTCTTGAACAACCGTTCAGAGATCGACTGGTCTACATTGAACGGCCTGAAGCAGCGCGATATGAATACCAGTCTGGCGGATACTCCGACAGTGCGTGAGACGTATAGAGCACTTGCTCAGCTGCGAAATGGTAAGTGTGCCGGAGCCGACGGGATCTCGCCTGAAGTATTGAAACACGGCGGGCCCGCGTTGGTGACTGCGCTGCACCACTTGGTGCAACGTGTATGGATTAAGGAGGAGGTACCTGCTGAGCTGAAGGATGCCCTTGTGCTACCACTGTACAAGGGCAAATGTAGCAAACAATGTGCCACGAATCATCGTGGCATCAACTTGTTGTGTGGGCAAGGTGATTGCCCGAATCCTGCTCAACTGCCTCGTCAGTCAGGTTGTGGAACCTAACGTGGCAGAGGAGTAGTGTGGATTCCGTTCGGGTCGCAGCACTATAGATATGATGTTTGCGGCTCGTCAGCTGCAGGAGAAGTGCAGACAACGAGACCAGCTGTTGTAGTCGCTTTTTGTTGATTTCACCAAGGCATTTGATACGGTGAACCGCGAGGCATTGTGCCTGGTGTCGGGTAAGTTTGGTTGCCCGCGTAATTTTGTAAGTTTAATTGAGTATCTGCACAGTGGTATGCGAGCGAGGGTGCAGCTGAGTGGAGAGACATCAGATGACTTTGCAGTTGTCTCTGGTGTGAAGCAAGGCTGTGTCTTAGCTCTTGCCTGATTTAATATATACTTTCATGCAATGCTGTCCTGTGCTTTTGATGCCGATTGTGCTTACGGTATTGGTGTGGAGCACCGTATTGATGGTGGGTTGCTGAACATCCGTCGTTTCGGTGCGAGAACACTAGTCTGTGCGACAACTATCCGTATTTTGCTGTTTGCTGACGACTGTGCGTTGTTTACACACAGCGCGGATGAGTTACAGCATATGGCTAGTGCACGGGCTTCGACAGCGGCCAAATTCGGGCTCACCATAAACACAAGCAGAACTGTCTGTCACTTTCAGCCTGCACCGGAGGTGCAATCTTCAATATTGCCGCGAAACAGCATTGGTGCTGAAGTATTGGAAACCACCTCCCGCTTCTGCTCCCTTTGGAGTGTGATGTCGACTGATCACCAGATACACAGTGAGCTTCGTATCCGCGTATCGAAGTCAGCGGCGGCATTCGGGAAGCTAGGGTACCGAGTGTGGAACAACCATCAGCTTACCACTGGCACCAAGCTGTTGGTGTACAATTCCATGGTGCTGTCCGTTCTTCTATACGGCAGCAAAACGTAGACGATGTACCGGCGGGATGTGCGATATCTCGAGCGGTTCCATCATCAGTGCTTGTGACGGATTTTGGGCATCGGTTGAGGCGACAGAGTTGCTGACACAGAAGTGTTGTGGCAAAGTGGAATGTATGCAGTGGACTGCATAATTTTGCTGAGACACCTGAGGTGGATCGGTCATGTGAGCCGTATGGATTCGACGCGGATATCGAGACAAGAATTATATGGTTAGCTGAGTATTGGGAAACGGCACGTGGGGAAACCAAAGTTACGCTTCCAGGAAATGAACAAAGTGAGCCTCTCACGTTCTAAGCTTGATTGCAGGTCATGGGAATCGAAGGCGGTTGATGGGCGTGCATGGCGCGATCTAATCACGGACGCAGTTGCCGAAGTGCAGGAGAATGACCTCATACATGAAGAGAAGAAGCGGCAAGTGCGGAAGCGGCAAGCAACGATGGATTGTACTCCATCGACATCAAGCGCATGGTGCTATAGCTCATGCGGTCGCAAGTGCCTGAGTCAGGCAGGCTTAGTGAGCCATGAGCGAGGCCACTCGGGATCACTACCGAAGCGACGACGGGTTCTGCAGAGAACGTAGGCAGAACCAGCGCAGCGTTTGTAAGCACCCTACATGCGATTTACTAACCGTGTGCTTGCATCCTAAGTCTCTTTATTTCAGGTGGTGGGTTTTCAATTTTGTCCTAATGCTTTTCTTTCTCAAATAGATGTCTACCTGTACTCTCTTCTATGAACCTGCACACCTCGCTCAAGCCAATTGTAGTTAATTTCGATAACATTTTCGTGTTTGTGACATTTCCGTAAAATATACTTTCTGACCTCGTGAACTTACCTAGGATCCTTTGTTAACAACTCATTTCATATGCCTATTAATTTAAGATTGATGTCGCGTTTCCTTATGCATTACTCGATTTATTTTCTTTGTTATCTTTCTCTCAAGTGATTTGTTGTTGCTTGATATTCCCGGTGTGGCTGCGTTTGATGTGCATGTTGACAAGGTGCCTACCTGTCTATTAACCACTACCTCGTCCACACTGGCTCTAGGAGACAGTTGGTCTTTGCTTGAGGGGACGGGGTGCACGGTCCTTGTGACCGTGTTAGGATCAAAGAGTGGTTCCATGCACTCAGTGTGAAGCGGACTATGGTCCAGCCGCCGCCTCGTGTGTGCGCTTGATTCCCAATATGGCGCGCTTGTGTTTGCCTGTGAAGGAGTGTGGGCCGGCTCCTTTGATGAAACGTGGCTCCCATTCACATGCCTCCCGGTCTTATTCCTTCGGGTTTACACTGGATATGGGGTGTGTGGTTGGAGCTGTGAATGGTGCAGCACATGCCAACCATGGTCCATCTGAAGGCGCAGGAGTCCTGTGGCTGGCCACAGTGACAGGCAAAGCCGAAACCGGATGCCGACAAACCATTACATGAATGTTTTTGACGAAAGCCATGTTGCTCTGGGGCTATCAAGTTGTGGCTTTCCAGATACTGCATCAGCGCATATGCGATGATTGATTCCATCAATTTGGGTAGTACACGGAGTAGTGTTATTGGAAGGTAGTTGGCAGGATCAGTGCGGCTAACTCCTTTATGGATAGGAGTGAGGACTCCTCGCTTCCATACTGGTGCAATATGGTTCTCTGCTAGACGTCGCTGCTAGAAAACAGCCAGTGATTCTGCTAGATCACTAGCTACCGCCTGCAGAGCATTTGTTCCGATATCGTCGGCTCTGGGAAAACTATAGATATACAAGGACAACAACTTCTTCAACACAGCTACTGCAGTGAAGATGATGTTGTCTAAACTGACGGTGGTGTATTAGAAACAAGGAGAATGTTTGGGCTCGTTACCTGCTGGAAAGTTTGGGAGTAATGAAGCCGTAGGAGATCAGCTGCTTCCATTAGAGATCGCGTGCACCTATCAGCAATGACGAGTGCTGAAATCTCCCGCTTCACCTTTCGAAGGTCGTTAACGTATCTGTACAGAAGTTTGCGGTTCGTGCAGATTCGCTTGATTAACTCCTGCTAATGCATAACCTTCTCTTCGCGGATCAGTTTCACACAGAATTTACGATGTGTCACATATGCAGTCCACGTTTCGGCATTCGAGCAGTCCTGGTGATCTCATCATGCCAAATCCCTCCGGAATATACATTTCCGTGTTCTGCTCCTCAGAAATGACTTACGCTGGTTTTTGGATTGGAAAGACTTCTGTTCCGATGCGTGCGCTACCAGTGTGCTAAACGTCCTTGTAAAGGATTCTCAGGCAACATCTGGAGGCATTCGGTTAAGAAGGTACAATATGTATCCTTAGCAAGCTTAGGTAACATGTTGTAGTGCATGACAGTATGCACTTTAGCAACCTCATTTTCAGGATACTCCGCATAGCATAAATCGTCAAAGAGTAGAGTACCATGATCACTACGACCCAGTGGTTTGCGTGTAACTATCCCGTCAACCATGAGTTCTTCGTTAGTGAGCACAAGATCCAGTATCGACGGATTGATAGCAGTTCTGAATCTGGTGGGAGAGGGTACGTGGTTGTACAGAGAGTGGCCAGCAACTAGCTTTTGCAAGCAGGTTTTCAACTGCGTACAGTCGGTTGCTGACGTTTCTATGTTGTGCACGTTAAAGTCTCCAGCGATAAGAATGTGGGTGTAGGACTTGTTCAAAGCAATCTGAAAGATGTGGTTCAGTTTGGAGTCCATTTCCGACGTTGAGTTTGGTGGGCGGTAAATCACGGCTAGTAGATTTGTGACCTTGTTTCGCAACCATAGGTTGCACCAAAACGAATCAAGAGCTCGGATTCCCGGGTGATCGATAACTTCACATCGGAGGTTTGTATGAGAGTAAAGGATCACACCGCCACCCCTTCCGGTTCTATCAGTCCGAAGTAGTGACATACCGGGTAAATTGATCTCAGAATCGGTTATCTCAAGTTTTAACCATGTCTCTATAATCATGATGGGGTCCCACGGTTGTGAGACATGGATTTCTCTAAGTTCGGTTGACTTGCTAAGAAGGACTAGGGCATGTTTGTACAAGCATGATGGGACTTTTGTTGTTAGGAGTGCGTTGGTGGATGTCAACTTTGTGTTAGTTTTTAAGCCGGCCATTTGGTTACCGGCCATTAATCGTATTTTGGTCTATGTATTTCAGTCAAGTTGCATGGCATTATTGAGTGTTCCTGTACAGATGTTTCACTCGTGCTGTGCTATGTCCTGTTGTGTGCCGTGAGTGCTGTTGTGTCGGTCTCTCCACAGGACTGTGCAGATAAAGAATTTGCAGCGTTTGCAAGTTCCATCGAATTGCTTCCGACCTCCGGCCGTTCGCTTGCTGCCTTTAGCCGGATGTCTGTTGGCAACCTAGCTCGAGACTTGATCAGCTATCCAGCGGAACTTGCGTCATTTCCTCGGAGTGTAATACCACTTTCATTAGTCTTGGACCGCAGCCCTTGTAGTTAAGTGATGACTGAACTCGTGTCAGGCATTTGGTAATAACATTGTCAGCAGAGAGTGCTTCGCGGATGTAGCACCACTGATCTCGGTCATGTGTTTGCGCATGGTGATCAGAAGAATGCAGAAGCTCGGGAACACCATGAACAAATATGGTTTTCTTGCTATCCCTATTAGGAATGCCGCGTTGCCCAACTGCTTCTTTTGGGCGATCTTTCAAAGGTAGATCAGGTAGTATGCGCACTCCGCTCTTTGAGTTGCGAAGACGAACTGCTGAGAGCAGATCAGCCTCTGTCTCATCTGCTGAGTTTAGTGTTACTCGAAGAATTCGAAGTTCACCAGAGTGCACTGAGGTCGGGTGATGCGCTACGCGTTGCAGGCTCAACCCGAATACCAATCGCCACTCAGATGGAACTCCACTGATTGCGATCGTCTTGCAGCTTGCTTTTCATTGTGCTAGCTTTGGACTCGGGAACATTGGTGCACACGAGAGTTGACGCAGGGTCGTTTCGTCTATCGAGTGTTGACTTTATTGATTTTGTCGGCAATTAGGTTTGTTTAGAAGGCACCACTGGATTTGACGGTGAAAGCTACGTTGCTCCAGGTGTGCTCGGTACAGAAGATTGATCTATGTGCGTCACTGCAGGAGTATTTGTCGGGGCAATCAATACATACGTTATACACTTATTATATGCACCAGATTGTCTTCGGCTCTGAGTTGTCGGTGTCATGGCTGAATATCCAAGTGAAGCGTCTATGGTTGGAGAAGTGGAAGCAGCCATGTTTGTGGCTTGTCCATTTATGGGAGTGAGGTGACCCAGTGGATTTAGAGTCACAGACGCTGCAGTGCGGTTGGAACGTCTAGCTCTCTTCTTCGGCTTAGATTGGGAGCTTACTTTGGCTAGGTGAAGTATTATCGGGCTGAGACCCATCTATTAATACACCTAGCTATTACCGTATATGTTTCTCTCGTAACCGGTTTGTTTTAGTTGGACAGTTCATTTAGAATTTATACTACCCATTACCCATCGCGCCAATTTACTCGTAAAGTCCATCGTTATTCAGTATACGTATATTTACATGAAGTAGATTGAATGAGCATAGCAATCAACGAACTAGATGATTAAAATGTCCACCGTCGTTTGGCTTGCAGAGCAGCATTCGCCATATGCTATTGGCTGGTACTTGTTGCAGAGTGTCCACAGAGATCCCGCGACATCCTTTGACGATGTTCCGTTTCAGTTTTTCTAGATAAGTGGACTTGGTATCAAAAGCTCTAGTTTCAAGTGCCCCCATAACAAAGCAATCCAGCGGCTTCAAATCGGTTGGCCATACAAGCCATTCCATTGGTCCTTCCCGACCGATCCAAGGATGATCGAAATTTTCGTTAAGGTTCTCACGTGCCGTTTGTACAGGATGTGCAGGCACACCATCCTGCTGCCACCAAACGGTACTCAATACCTCTTCAGCCTGCAGCACTGGAATGACTCAAGTCGGTAACATTCATTTGTAGGAAGATGCTAAGAAATGTAATGCATTAGCTCTGTTAAAAAAGCAAATTGCCCGTCACAATATTAGAAAAGAAAATGATCCGATAAATTTTATCCTGTCAACCTAGCCCATGCCATGAGCCGTGCACCAAGTTGCACGCGGGAAGTGTTGCATTGTCGGGGGTTATTGGTTTTTCAAACATGCCGTTTATCTTCGCCATGCAGATGGGCAAATTGCCTTGTCTGTAAACATGATAGAATGCACGTCCATGGTATTCACATACCAGCGTGAAACATCCCGACGCTTCTCTAAATCGCATGACTTTGCAATTTTTACCTGCAGTGCACGATGCCTTCGAAAATTGTTTTCCTGCAATATCCGAGGCGCTTACGGTAAGTTCGTTGTATGACACCACTTCGTTTGATCACGCTCATATAATCTCACCACAGCACACCAACCATATTCGGCCACCACATGTCGCTTAGCAGTTTCGACTGTTTGAGCGATCCTCAGCGTATAACCCAGTACCACCACCGTTACCAACGCCATTTCGCACCCCATACGGTAAAGTCGGTAGCCTTTGGGTGGTAGTCTGCATGTGATCAACGCGGCCTTCTCGTTCATCTAGACACAGTGCGGTGCGCCGTAGCTTTCTTGAGGCTATCCTTGTTATCAATTCAAGCGAAAGCATTTCTCATTCACGTCGTACGACTTGTTCTGTCTGCCCATCCATCGTTACAACAACGGTCGGATGCTACTGGCATTTCCAAACCGGTGTGGCAACTCAGGTTGGTCCTGGTCTGTTTGTCGATCCGGCATAACCCCAGTACCGAGGATGCAGGTCTGCTGGCCTTGCATTCTGCCATCACGGCAGACCCTCATACCCTCGTGACGGGGTGAGCGAGATTTTGAGAGACTAACACCTGCTGCTGGACAGTTGGCTAGTTAGTGCGCTCCCATATCACCATAATGCGTACACCTTGTTCATCGAGCAACTGAATAAAATCGAACTGTACTTTTGAAACATACTATATTACAGCCGGCTTCTTATGTGTGCGTTTTTGGTGAAAAATTCGTCAACGGAAGCGAACCTACACTTCTGATGTTTGCTTACCGCGTTCGGAATGTCTGATGTCTCCGTATTTCCGAAAATGCTTGCTGCATACGTGCTGATGCAATTGAACTACGCTATTCATGTGTGACAATACTGGCTGTCGCCACGTCTAACCACGCTCGATACTGAACAACTTGCAGCAACAAAATATCAGTTGTTTTCCGTCTTACCTACCCCCGCAGGCTGAAAACCCTCAACATATACTGCGGCCGTTATCGGGGTCTAATGGGCGATCTCATACTGGTGTCTTAGATCCTGCGAAACACAAACCACACATGCCTTCCTTTTTTGTAACTCAGACAAAAAGCATCTCTAAGGGGTTATCAGTTCAAGCTGTCACCTAGCATAGCCGACTGGAATGTCGAGAAAAAGTTTGCTCCGTCCTGGCACATATACTTAATGCCACCATCCTTTTTCTTAAAAATACATTGGACATAGACTGATATTTACACTGCCTGATATAGCCCGCGATCATCAGATGCTGACATTAATGCACAACAGAGAGTGAGCACTGTCCTAGTCCTACTCGCATATGAGTTAGTCCAAACCCCTTGGTGAATTCTGTATCGCATGCATTCTTTTATCTGCACTGTCTTTTATTATTTTGTAATTAGCATCCTAACTATGCTATTGGACGTGGCCAGCATTTGCTTTTATACACCTCGTAAACCACTGCTCCCGTGCTCTATATGGATAGATGCCATTACGGAAAAGGTATTATTAACACACTAGTGACTCTTACTACCTATACGCTGCGTGTTGTAAAACAAGGCTAAACAAACCATTGAAGGAGTGCAAACATGGGCTCAAGCCAGAACCACAACATCGTGAAGCTCCAGAAAGCACATAATCAGAACGAGGTTGACACGTAGAAAACTACTGACTGGTGGTTCAAATATGTGCCCTGTGCTCCGCGCGTCACGTGTTTGAGTCTGCATATATACGGGGCACCGCGCAGTACCCCTTGTCCACATGCAAGTGGTGGTGATGGAGCTGTAGCAAATCCTCGGTACGCTACTGACGCCTTGTTTTGCCCACAAATTGATCAAAGTCCAACAGAGTGAGTGGAGCGTGTACCCATCGCAGGGCCCATTTTGTAATGCTACACAAAATAATCAATTGATTGAGACTTCATTTCAGTCTATAGCCTATTCATCTGCATTCTCAACGACGACTAACCACGGAGTCGTGCAAGTGTTTCATTGGGGAAACCCCTAAGCCAATAAGGAAAACCATCGGTTAAACCCAGGTGGGTGAAATAACAATGACTAAAGCGACACTGGATCCATGTGTCATTGGTCGCTTCGCCATGATATTAACCCCAAGTAACAATACTGAGCAAATGCGGATAAATTACCCAATGGAGAAATTGGGATAATTAAAAGAGACAGCTAAATCATACTTCATGGAAATGTTAATGGTTGGCTTTCGGCTGGTGGCCGGACATCACCGATACGAATCCGCGTAGGGGTTGACGACCCCACGGTATCTTCTGTCCACGCTTGACTGTTTGTGGCTGCGGTCGATTGCAAAGATACTTAACGTAACGGTATCGTCGCCTCCGCAAAGATACCATGTCAGATAAAATCCCTAGCCTCAGTGCAATAGACCTCCAGACCCTCATCGAGGAAAATCATATGCATTGATTAGGTCGCAGTCGCCATATTTAGTAATAAAATTCCAGGAAAATCGACAAAATGCTAAGGAATAAGCAAGATCGAGGTTGGGGTTCCAGAACCAGCAACAATGCAGACTGTACCCGCACAACCTGAAACACACAGTAATGTGACACAATGGGCTCCACTGCTGGTCAATAATCAGAGGAAAAAAGAAAGCAAAGTATCAGCAAGACGCAGCACTGAGGCTTTGCTGCAGCGCAAGCACCACAAAGCGCATATGGGAAAAGCAAATTGCGAGGCTCGCCCGGTTCCCTACGTATGCTCGAAACCGGGTCCTCGGGTTACAAGTAAGGTTTGTAGTCATCAAGGCCACGCGCCGACAAACTGACTCATCAGCGCCCACCGCACCTGAAGGCAGTGCTACTGAGAAACGGTGGATGGTCAAAACTGGCGATCGTTCTTGAGTAAGGAGTGAAGGTCAAGCTTCCAAAATGCTGAGATTCTGAGGAGTTAGGTCGGCCTACCTGCGGATTCACGGCAACTGAAACTGGAACGATAACTAGACTGATAAGGACACGATGTAGCGTTTCCAGTTAGAAATAAGTGTTGTGGGACTCTCAAAGATACATGAACAACGGTAAATTCGGCTTTCGGACAAATGCATCAGCATACTGCTTGAAGAGTACACAAGCCTTTATCTGATCCGTGTGTTCGGCAGTGCCGTTGGCTCTGAGCAACACCGTTATGGATGGACGTAATCTACTACGTCTTTTAACATACGTACAGAATTGTTTTGGATTCGTAGAGAGTGGAACAGCAAGCTCTCTTTCTAACGAAACCGAACGACTCGTATATGATACTTGCAATGACAATGCACTACACGATAGCGTCTGAGTGTCTTTCGACGGCGTCAACAGATAAGTGCACCAACACCTGCCCCGTCTGTTGAGCAATTGCCGCGCAGCTGAGTCGAGCTATGGTGACTTTACCCTCATGCTATTTCTGACAGACAAAGGGATGTGAGAAAGGAAAGGGTCAGAGATTCAGAGTTTAAATCTATCCCAAGCTTGCTGTTTATCCACAGTAGGTAAAATGATGCAAGGAAAACTTCTTGATTTAAATCGCATTGCGTGAATGTCAGCACACCAGATATTTGGACTTTCGGTGCTGAGTTCTTTGCAATATCTAATAAGCGCTCAGTTGAATGATAGGCAAGCGTGGTCACTGGCTCCTAGGTGCGGCCATAAATTGCCTCTGACAAATTCGCATGACTTTGCGAAGACCATATCTATGGTGGACGGGGTCTGATTATCCATGAATCTAGTAGGTTTATCTACGAACTGGTGCAAAGTTACTTTCAGGGCTAAATAAACAGGCTCAGCGGCCAAACCTCCGATCTCTCCACTCGACAGGCTCAGTCAATTTACAGTAGATACATTGAAGTCACCCATCACCAAACACCGGTTCGATGAGTGAGTGCGAATAAAATCTATGAGGTGCTTTCAGGGCTCCTGTACACTAACATTAATTTAAACCTCAAGGACGCGATACCTACTGCAACCGCAACAGGTTCAACACTTTTATCTGATGAACAAAACGTGTTTATTTTCAATACATTAACGCCAGAACTGACGTACAACTCAAGCACACTTACAAGCCGGTCGGGAGAGTGGTCAGCTTTTAGTAGCGCGTAGCCAGGCAAGTATACCTCAGCGTCCATGATGTCGGAGGACAGTCATGCTTCAGTGAAGACGAGCACATCGGGATGGGAATTACTAATAAGTTGGAGGATTTTAATTGGGCACTTACCTCGCACATTTTGTTCCACAGACAACGCACGTTATTGAGCACCCGTTGAAAGAAGCCGGGATGGTGTTCTAGGGGTCTGCACCACCAGGATTTGTTCTGGCAGGACAGAAATGGACCGCTGGCTCATCACACGAAAACCCACTAACTGTAGACCCTTTTCGTCTGCTTCGCGACGAGCTTTGAGGATTTTACTGGCTTCCTTCAGTTGTAACCTGTTAACAAAAGACAAGTCCGGCTGAACACTGACTCCTGAACTCCACAGCTTAAAGGAGAAGCGTAGCAGTAATATGTGTTCATCCGGTGTAGGAGGAATGACCAGCAGTAGACTAGGTCGATTGCTCGTACTTCCGAATGGAACGTTTTCAAGCCTGATAAGCTTCCTATCAGTAAGGAAGGAGTCTAGAGACATACTTTAAAACACTGCAGATCATCGGACCTTGATTCCATCGAAGTTTAGCCATAAACTTTGCAATCTTCATATAACGCCACTGCCGGTAAATGCGTCTCCAGGCCGAGGAGTATTTACGGCACGTGTTAAAGACACAGTGGCAGACAATGCACGACGCTTTCCAATCGACTGCGAAGACGTAGTATTCTCATATGGTAGAAGCTGCGATATGAGGGCATAAATAGCGCAGCTTTGTTGGCACGGTGATCAGAATACTATCGGAAGATACCGAAACCCTTCCTGCTTCAGTCATAGAAGAATTCGCTGATTTCATTTCCCCTGTCGCTTTCGTTTGGCAGGTGTCAGCTGCACAAGTTCTGCTTGGCTCAGAGAAGAACCAGTTATACAATTCGAGTGATCACTATCTGCATGCCTATCATCAACCGGTGCCGTCACAGTAGTCGGAGTATGCCTTTGGTTTATGGGTTTAGTGGAATCCT
This sequence comes from Dicrocoelium dendriticum, assembly GCA_944474145.2. Taxonomy (NCBI): domain Eukaryota; kingdom Metazoa; phylum Platyhelminthes; class Trematoda; order Plagiorchiida; family Dicrocoeliidae; genus Dicrocoelium; species Dicrocoelium dendriticum. The sequence continues at coordinate 84,148,524 of OX104068.1, read as the reverse complement.
CAGTTGTCCCTTCCATAGCACCTGCGACTTAGGCGCTAGCTGCAATCCTATTAATTTTCCGCTCTATGCTATCCAACCTGGAGCACAAGTTTTAAGTAAGCAACGTTGCGTTCTACGATGGCAACAGTCGGAGCAGCTAAATAACGCGTTCTCGCTGTCCGAAAGAAGAGCGTAGCGCTTCTTATACAAGACAGTGCATAGTTCATGAAACCACTGGCTGCAAATGTTACGCTGGATTCCATCTGAGGAGTCAGTGACTAGTTCGGAGCATCGCCTTTTACTACAAAGAGCTGGCTGAATTAGGAAGAATCGTTTTAGTGGAAGACTGGAAAGTGCGTATAATTTCCACTTTGGGAAAATGAACAAGTGTTGAAGAATTGACATTATAATTCATGTTGTTATTATCATTATACTGCTTCGCTAGAGGTGAAAACACAGCCACTGTACCGTAACACATGAGAAAAGAAAAAAAGCATACAGCTGCTGCACCCCAGCTGAGTTATTAGTAACGGATGGGCATCGTTCCGGCAAGCTATGAGGCAAAAATTTTCTTATGCAAAATTTCTCTCATGTCAAGAAATGTGATGGTAGTTGGAGGGGGTGACTAAGAGAGATGGGAGGATAAAGGAACTCATAACACGAACGCCACTGAAATCGGCTACTTGCTATATCAGTAAATATATTCAGCCAAACGTGTTCATCCTGTTTCTGAACCCAACCAGGGAGCCCAGACGCTCCAACCGAGGCCAACGTCGAAGTAAGGGCCTTCGTTACTCTCAATCAAGTCGTCATTTGCCCACCCCTCCTCATCTTCCATCCACACCCCTTGCACGCATGCAACGCACGTCGCGGTAGTCGGTAGGATGACATGCGCAACACGTGACCCAGCCATTGCAGCCTGGTGCATGAAATAACGGTACCGAGCGGCTCATTTCCATTTGCTGTCTTAGACAACGCACCGAACACGCTCGTTGCTCACTCGGTGTTCCCACCAGATGTGAGCAAAACTGCGAAGGCACCGGTGGTCGAACGTAAATAGCCTCTTTATGTCTGCTGGTATAATGGGTCAAGTTTCACAGCCGTAAATGAGAGTTAAACGGATGGCCGCATTGTACACTCTACCCTTCACGGAGAGTGTAATGACGCGCAGGTGACACAGGTAGCGAATATTAGCAAAAGTGCCTCGTGCCTTTACTATACGCTTCGTGATCTTCTTTTCGATCCCAAAGAGGCCGATACATCTTCCCTGGTAGTTACATTTTTAATGACTTCCAGCTGAACCATACCAATAACCAGTGCAGGAGGCGGTCTGTGCCAACCTTGGAAGAAACATTTGCACTTCGATGGTGCAAAGTATAGCCGGAAATGGCTGGCAGACAGAGAGAATCTGTCCAGTGCTGCTTGGCACATTTGGTAGCTGTATTCCATTAGGGCAATATCGTCAACATATTCCAAGTCAAAATATCCTTCGCCAGGAAGTAGCTCCACACCTCATAAGTCGTATCCTGTGAGCGCGATCTAAAGGACTTCGTCAGTGGCGAAGTTGAAGAGGAAAGCTGACAGCGGACATCTTTGTCTCACATCACGGAATAAAGTGAATGGAGGCAAAAGCTTGCCGTAAGCCCTCACTGTGCCCGGACTACGCGCGTATAACACCCCGGTAATATTTACATACCTCTCGAGCACAACTTTCCTGAGTAAGCGGTCCCAAAAGGTACATCGATCAACGGAATCGAAGACAACTTTGATATTGAGGAACACTGGAGCGGTGAGCCGCCAATATGTGTGACCGTACTCAGACAATTGACGCAAAGTGAAGATGTGGTCGACGCAGCCTCGAGCTCGACCAAACCCGGCTTATACGTATGATTATCAGTCTGTGAAGGATGAGATATGCAAGAAAATTGGGGGCGATAGAGATTATACTGTGGTTGCCGCATTCTGATTGTGAGTCTCCCTTGAACAATTGGACTATAACGGTGTGCCTCCAGTCCGTCGAGACAGTTTCCTGCCCCCAGTGTTTCACTAATGACTCGTGAAAATCATCAATAAGAGTACAGCGCCCTCACTTGAAAAGAGCTTGAGGAAGGTCATCTGGTCCCGCGGTTTTATTCAGCTTCAGCAGTCCGATCTCAGGTTCGACTGCTGAGCGAGAGGGTGGATCCAAAGGGGTAGCCCACGGAGCAGAGCGACCATTGGCCCGCGCGAAATCTGACAATTCCGACCAATTTAATTGCTTTCCAAACTGTTCAGCGCAACGCTCTAAGCGTTCTGACAAGTTGCGGATAGACTATCTACTCTCGTCACATAGAGCTTCACTAACACACCGTCTCCTGCTGCCCGTTTCCCGTATCAGACGGAATAATTTCCGTTGATTACCACGACCAGCGGCCCTTTCCATTTCTGATGCACAGTATACCGCCAAGATTCGCGGTCTGTCTTCAAGCTAGCAGGTAATTTTGCCCGGAAGATTTTGTGAGCCTCACTGTGTTCGCTTCCAACCGGAATGTGCCGGCGAGCATCGATACGTTCCAGAGACTGCGAAGAAACCCAATGTCCAAGTTGGCTAGTAGACTTACCAGTTAAGAATTTGCCGGCTGCTAGGAAGGTCTGGTGAACATGTGACCAGTGACCCTCAATTGCATTCAATGAGCACTCGCTCAACCCGAATGCCAGCGTACTTCGATACGCAATCAGAGCACCTGGCTTCGCCAGTTGGCTGGTGTTTATGCGCTCACAGGATCGTCGAGGGCGACCGCCAAAACACACCCGCAGATCAGCGCACACTAGTGCATGGTCAGTGTCCAAAGATGTGCTCCAAATCTGGCGACAATTCTGGACGCAGCTTCCCCGGAGGAAACTGATCGCAATGTGATCGATTTGTGTTCAAGGCTGGCGGGTCTCGTCATCCTCCGGTGGGTGCCAAGTAATCCGACCGCACACGTCCGTCTAAATAAATGAATAAATAAATGGTATATTCCACGGCGATGCGACGTGCAATCCAACTAGGTGGTCTGATCAAAGTGTACAGCGGGAACGCAAAAAGCAATCAATTCGCTCACGCTTTTTATAATGGATACAAAAATGGTATTATCATAATTGACAGATTTAAGGTATTAAAGAAATTAAAATGCCAGGAACAATAACAAATGCAGATTTAAACAAATGTCCAGGTACAGTAATACGGCCACTCGTGGAACCGTCCCCAGGGGACCTGCTTCCATGCGAGGTGTTCCTTCGAAAGGATTCACCCGCACTTCCATTCCATACCTGGCCGCACGCCGGTGTGACATATTAGCATATGAGCCATCACTTGTTTATCAAATGTTGTGTTCATTTTAGGGCTGCATTTATACATGTATTATGGGCGATGAAGCCTCAGTCCAGTCCGTCATGCGGATCATACAATTATGGCACTTTTTTATACTCCAGTCAGTTGCTGGCAATATGCCTTAAGTAGGTAAAGTCTTTTATAATCTGGAAGCTATAATCCGTCATCACAGGAGATCAGCCCAGTCATGGCCAACAAGCCCAGAGCAGCTTCATCCCGCGGACTGAGGGCAATACTGACAAGGAGTTGGCCGGTACTCGGAGATGCATCGTCTCCGGATAGGCGCAACAAGAAAGCACTGTTAATGTCACCTGAAGGGGATCGCAAAGCGAGAACAGAACTCGAGTCTTGCAGGCGGATTTCCGATAAGTAGTAGATATCGATCAAGAGGGTCTTCAATGTTCGGGCAACTGCTGCCTGTTGACCGATCTGTAAGGATGTACGTACATTGAGGCATGACAATCATAGAGAGAATCGAGGGCTGCAAATGAAAGTCGATGAACTGGGCATGATCACTTGGTTGAACATAGTCTTGACGACAAGGCAAGGCTGACGCTCCTCGTTTACATATGAGTTGAAAATAGGAGCTAACCACTTATCAAAACAAGGTGGGGGAGGGCCAAAGATTGGGGTGTTTATAACACGGGAGGATAAAAGTTAAGTTGGAACAGGATGCTAAGGGTGAAAAAGCGTAAGGGGGGGAATAAGAAAACGGGTGGGCTTGATCAGTAACATCCAAAGGTTTTTTCACGCTGCTCGATGCAGCAGGCATGGCGTTGTTTAGTATGCTTTGAGACGACCAGAGCACCAAGATATTGTTTTGTTATGGGGACCCAACGTCCCTGTAATTATTAAAGGCTTAAATTACGGAAGGCTGAAAACCCGATTCTCTCAAGTGCACATGTACTCAGAACAGACAAAACGCACACGTTCAATCAGCCTTCCAACTTGTGTAACATGCACATTGTTTAGCCTTGCACTCAGAAACAGTCTTGTTTCCAACCAACTGTTGAATACTGCCTCTTGAATACGTCAGGTTCTAACAATGTGATACCAACTCTCCTAGACGGATGAACGAACGAGACTCAGAATTATTTCTCGTACGGCATGGTAACTGACAATCTCGAAGTCTGTGGGGTTCTCGGAACTTAGCCGCGAAGAATTAATTCACGCGAGTCGAACAGGTTCCTAGACCGAACGCAAAGTTTCTACGCACGATTTCCCAACCCAAGACTGAAGCAAGAACAAGACAGGCCTTTGCCACAGACGCTTTTACTGGCCAAAGCTAAGGCGATTCTAGCGTTGTACAGCCTCATTTTTATATCACCAAACGGTGATGAAGGGGGGGTTTTCCTTGGAAGGGTTTGCGTAAGCAAACCCTGGAAACAAGAAACATGGTTTTATGTAAATGTGCAAAGTTCGTAAACTGAGCAGAAATGTTGGAAGTTTGGCGAGAGTTGTCCGGAAAAGTGAATGTTGCTTGGATACAACAATGCGTGTTTGGTTGGAAACAAGACTGTTTCTGGGTGCAAAGGCTGAACAATGTGCATGTTACACGAGTTGGAAGGCTGATTGAACGTGTGCGTTTTGTCTGTTCTGAGTACATGTGCACTTGAGTGAATCGGGATTTCAGCCTTCCGTAATTTAAGCCTTTAATAATTATAGGGACGTTGGGTCCCCCATAACATGTTTAAAACACGGTTTCGTAGTATTGCGTGGGCAGGTTACTCTCAGGTTGCCCGGGCTTAGAGAAAAGAAGGATTAGGGTTCTAACCCAAAGCCGGTGGTTGAGAAACCTGATTGCAAGGCAGCGGGTTTGGCGGTGGGCTACAAGGAGGCCGTTTTACGAAATAAGGAGCCACCAATATTCCAACCCCCAACCCGGAGTCTGAGTTTGTTTGGCCTCTCACAATTAACCAAGCTGGTATGAGTGTCTCTGAAGGTGCAAAAATGCACCACACAGCACAGCTCAGTGGATCTCTAAAGAAGGCAAATCATCACACCACAAAAAGGTCCAGCCTCATTGCCATAATAAAAAGTGAACCGTTTTACGGTAGCATACTATGCAGAAGACCCGAACACCAATCAAATAATACTAGCAGTGACACGCTTGCAATGTAATAGAATCACATGTCACAACAGACAAGTGTCCGCCAAAGCAGAAGTAACCTAGGCAGTAATGTATCCGATGAAATATTCACAAAAATCCACATTCCTTCGAAGCGGATCCTTCGACTTCAGGTTCACTGGGACATTTTATCAACAAAGAGATGGGAGAGAAAATCTTCCGTTAACTCACAAAGAATCAAGTCGCTTTCCCGGTTACCCAGGAAGGTGAGGGATCTTCGAAAGCATGAAAATTGTCGCAAATCCAATTGATGTCCAGTATTGTTGAAATACCTCCCAAGCGTGACCTGTGGTAGTAGAAATCCATTCGTCAGTGATCCCGATATATTGGCAATTCCAGGCCCTTTTAACTCTCAAAACGCTTTTCGTCAAATTTTCTGTTCCGTGATACTCAACACTGTTTTCACCTAAAGCATCCGAGAAAATATATCGAACGGTGAAAAACGACAGGCACGCCGTGACCTTGCTGACCTGGATGATCAACAGACAGTCGTAACAAGGCATCGGCTTGCCCAAAAGCGGCCGTCGATTTGATTTTGATGCTAAAGTCATACGCCAACAACGATGGAGCCCATTTTGGTAGACTGCCTGCGGTGGTGTCCGGCGTACGTTTATGCGAGTCGCATATGCTCAGTAATGGGCTGTGGACTTTAAGTAGTGAGCAGCGTCTACTACACATTTTGTACAGTTTCCGTCCAGTACATACGTTGGCTAGGGCTTCCTTGTTCACCTGTGAGTACTTCCACTCTGCTACCGATAGCGATCGAGTCACGGGAATGACAGCTTTCCCAGAGCCATCCAGCAAATTGTGGGATAAATCAGCGCCAATCACATAGTTACTTGCATATGCGGCTACCACAGTTGGAAGTTTTGGATAGTAATGTGTGAAAAGGAGATCGGAAGCCAACAGATCTTTTATCCGATCTACCGCTGTTTGGCACTCGATAGATCAGTTTCACTTGACTTATTCCATGAGTAGTGCGTTCAGAGGTGTTGACAGTCGGTGCATTTCCGGAAGGAAATTAGAGTAGGGACTAACCATATCAAGGAATGAACGTCTGGTAATCACGTTTGTCGGTGCTGGCATGTTGAAGATAGCTGATAGGTTACCTGGATCGAAACCACATGCATTATGAGCAATGATAAGACCCCGACACTTAAGCTGCAGTAGAAGTACACTGCGCTACTCTGGTCTAAGGCGTAATCCATAATCCCCTTTTCGATCCAACACCTGATCGAGCCTCAACGAGAGTGCACTGTATTCGCCCACATTTAAGATTGTTCATTGGTTCATTGGTGTGCAGAGAGCAGGAGAGGAGACCCTTGTCAGCGCCGTCGATTCAGATTCAGTGAAGGTTTGACGCAACTGGCTGCGAAGCGGCATTCCTCTGGGGATCGTCGCCCTTGCAGTAGGGGCAGCAGAGCCCTACGGTACTCATCAGACGGCAGCCAAAAAGCCGTTTGAAACTTTCCTGTCGGTGCATCAGAAATGATCTCCGGTAGGCCGTTCCAATCATTCACTACACGAATTGATAGGGCAGCCTCTGGACGGACGTGAAATATTCGGCTCTTGTACAACTTCCACTTGTGGCCCAGTGTCGAGCCGTCCACGTTGAGTCGAAAGTGCTTTTGTATCTCACTCCGAAGATCTCCTCTTAGGATCCGTCTGGTGTAGATAAGATCTCCACGGCGCCGACGATAATCCATTGGGAACATGTTCAGCCGCCCGAGTCGAAGAAGTTGAGCACGAACACGAAGCTCCATGACGGATTTCGAGCCGCGCCTCTAAACTCTTTCTAGCAAGTCGCATTCAGATTGTAAGATTTAGATATTATCTAAGCAGGTTGCAAAAGCTAGTGCCGCAAACGCTCGGGTTGCTTTTGCCAATATACGTCCCCTGTGGTGCAGACGGGACATCACTCTCGCCCTGAAGGGCAGAGTTTAAAATACAGTCGTCCGTTCAGCAATTATACGGTTGACAGATTTACAGAGGCTAGTCACATTCGACCATCGATGCATTCGCAGCATAGCTCATGTCTGTTGGGAGCACCGCATGAGTAATGAGCGTACTTGGTGCGTATTTGGTGCAGGAAGAGCGAGTGAGCCACTCACTTCCATTATCTCACGCACCAGTCTCCGATGGCTGGGCCACGTGTTGAGCATGCCAGCCCACCGACTCAAGCTACATGCATCGTTTGCGCATCGGAGACGCGGTTGAAAGAGGGGGAGAGGAGGCCAATTGATGACCTGGTAAAGAGAAATAAGGACCCTCAATTCGAATTTGACGTCGGTTGGTGCATCCCGACTGCCTGGCTGGGGTTCTAAGGACGATGAACATGTTTGGTTGGACACATTTGTTGATATGGCAAAGAGCTGGCCCCAGTGGCGTTTGTCCTGTGAGTAATTTTGTCCGTAACTCTTACAGTTTTCCACTCCAATTCCGATCTCATACGAATGACATAATATAGTACTTAACAACAAATTACCTGCTACTGAAGCTTTTGTGGTGTAATATCTCTTTGTAGCTTAAGTTTTTGTATTGCGGCACATTAGCTGAGGTGTGTTTCTCACCCTCAACTAACGTGCATTCATGATGATGCTGATGCTGTTGATGATGATGAAGTAGACTGCGACAACATCAATACCAGTGAGCAAAACATCCATTAGTTGGAGCCTATTTAACACAAAAAGCAATCGAATAAACTGAAACAATCCACCGTGTCTGTTACATTGTGAGCAACGTTCGCTAAATATCTGTCAGACACTGAACTGTGTCATCAAATGTTATGTCACATCGGTATTGCGGCAAAATGTAAGTGACAAAGCGGTCATGTCCTGTAGTACCCAAATTCCACAGCAGTGTTTGTGATCGCCATGCACCATGTTTACTAATAATGTCGACACGGAATATGTCCTCATAACACCCCAAGCAGAACGCGAATGTGACATGAGATGAAGCATCATGCCAAAACACTTGAATTATGGAAACAATTGACTCCGCATTGGTTTGTTCTCCCTGTGGTGCTTTGTCCTTGTAAGAGACAGGTTAAGTGTCAGGTTGTCCATTAGACGGAGCTGGGTGGCTTCGAACCGTGACTGCTGCCGCTGAATCGTCGTACGGATTTCCTCTGCTGATATTTTCATTTTCGATGCCGTTGCTTTCGTCACCATTTGTTATAACCTGAACTACTCTCAGTAGGTAGACAGAATACTGGAGTGTAGACAGGGCCGGTAGTATTGATACAGCAGGATCGCAAGGCAAGTTAATGTATGCTCAGTGTTAGTTTACATCACAGGTCACCAAACATTTTCTAAACGGGCTGGATTGTGAACGAAATGACGGCCACATGTGGGATTGGATTTTGCACAATACTCAAAGGCCAAAACGTAGATACTTAAAGAAACTACTGCAAACTGTCTTGCATCTTCGGTCGTAACTATGGCTGAGTGACGTGCAAAGTGCCAATAGGAAAGGAATTCAACATATTTATGGTGTGAAAATTATATTAACAGAGGGGCCGGAACTAAAAGCTAGTTTCCTCACTTATGTGCACACATCCGGAAGTTGCAAAGGGTTGTGAAAAAAGTTAGCGAAATCTTTGAAATTGAAGTTTGGCTTTCACAATATCCTCAATGTTTGCTTTGGAATGGCTACAACCGATCTAGGGAATTGCTTTCAAATATACATCAGTCAATCTCGTTCGATGAATTGATTACAGGTATTACAATTTTGAATAGTTTGCTCACAGACATGTTGTGCCAAACACTGATACCATATGAGCTGTAAATATTTTCAGTTCGGGAAATTCAACAGCAAGTAGGGAGCGGTAAAATTCGACGTTTTCCTTCCCTGTGCTTCTGTTTGAAAAAGCAATTTGCCTGCAAGTCAATTACCTCTAACTGTAGTTCAGCTGGTACATCATCAAGGTTGCAATCATACGGATTCTGGAACAGAAGAATCTCACTTCCAATACTACCAAGATTTGAAACTCTCTCCAAAAATGCTTTTTCAATTCACGAGTTATAGCTCTTTGAAACTCGGGCAAGGTGTCATCAGCGATCGTAGCGTAAAACTCCTTGAAACAGTTAAAATGGGAAAAATTTGCTTCCATTTCAAATAATGACAACTTTCGTCGAAATCTTGTGACGATTCTGCACAGATCACAGTTCAGGTTGTGCCTTCCCTGCATTTTCAAGTGCAGATCATTCATGTGGAATGTGATCTCGACCATAAATGCCAATCTCTAGTCAGGTAGGATCTGATAGCTGTGGACCAGCATCATGCTTCTCATTCAGGAACGCAGCTATTTCCTTTCGTAGCTTATAAAAGAGCAATAGCATTTTACCACATCTGAGCCATCTCGCACTGATTTGTGGTAAGGTAAATCACGGACTTCGGAATTAAGGTGTTCCAGAGAAGACTGGAACACAGGCTGACTGAGAGCATGCCACCGAACGAAGTTGACAACAGAAACGACTGGTTTGAATACACAAGAAATATCTAAGTCTTTCCCGCAGCATGTTTGTTGATGTAGGATGCAGTGAATGGACAGAGTGGTTGGAATCTCCAAATCTTCCAACCGAGTCCTGATCTCCTGTACCGGACCCTTCCGCAATCCAGCCATGTATTTCCCGAAATCAACTGACACACCTCGAAGCCGATTCTACGGAAGGTGTTAATCTAACAAAATTTTGCGCACTTCCACGAAAATGTCCTTTCCAGTTGTCGTTCCATGCATACTGCCGACCGATGCCAACTCCTCCGTTAAGTGAAAGCTCGAATTGACACCACAAATGAACACGAAAAGTTGTGACGTACTCGCCAGATCAGTCGAATCATCCAGCGCCAGAGAAAACCACAAAATCTGTAACTTTCTGGCGTATCTGCAACACTACATTCTCTCCTAGTTCTTCTGTGTTTCTCCGCAAATACCAACTCGCCGAAAGGCTGATAGTGGAAACAAATTGACTTTCTCAGGACACAAGTCACTCACTGGTTCCATTATACACTCTTTAGATCAAGTTACTATCAGTAAACAATGTTCCTCGTTCAGCCATCTTATGAATTATTTGCTAACTTGTACGAGTGAGAGCTTCATTTTCAATAAACTTACTCGCAAAGGGATTTGTTTGTGTTTCAAAACCACTTTTCATGGACTCATATGTCTCCTAATGTTGCTTCCCCGGATATTTGGAATATGATAATAGGTGCTTTGTTTTATAATAACGGCGAAGATTTTACTCTTTCAAAAGCGTTGTACTTTTGCCGCTGCATTTAAAGTTCTTTATCCCTACGACGAATTAGTTCACTCCTCATTCCTCTTTGAAAACGTGACATTCTGGGTTTACTTTCCTCCTCTTAGTAGCCATAAAAACGGTGTAGTTTGTTTGAGCTGAAAGCGACGCTGAATTGGAAACGTAATTAGTATCCTACTGGAACATCTGCAAAGCAGAGCGCTAGCGTCTGCTGGTGCAGTTACGGCTCACCAAACATGCACGTGAAGCTTTTATCAGAACTTTTATAGCACAAAATACACATGTCACCCAAGGGCCGTTGCAAAATATCTGTCTACGCTTGGCTGAAATGAACAGCCTGTGGCATCGATTTTTTAACTGCGATTCCGAGAGTGACAACCGGAAGTTCCGCAGAGACACCGAAATCGCCCAACGACAACTTTTCCGCTCTTCTGATTTATCACGGGTATTCCGCACACTTCGCCGTCTTGACAGTAAGCGGATTTCTGACCTGCAATGAAGCGCCTCTGGCATCCTCCCACCGTCTTTACGAGGTTTCACTTATCATGGACGTCATGGGCTCGGAAATTAGCACGAGGACGTGACATGCACACCCTCACAAGAGGCTTCCGTGCAATTTACCAGGCCACAATGTGGCTTGCCTATGTCACACTGATCAATTTGACGCACACAGCACGAACGACACGGCGCATGCGCGTGGAAGATACCACGGCGTGGGTCACATGCACACTAAAGTAAAAAAGGGAGGTTTTGTTGCTCGACAGCGCGAGGTACAATTAAACTGAGGGCACTAATCAAGTTATACATCAGGATCGCACAAAAAATAGTAGATTGTTCATGTTTTGTACAACGGGTACCAAATGGGTTTCTGAACTGAATGGCAGTTTGATAGTAGTAGAGGGAGAAATAAACAGGGGACAAGAACAAATGCTGATTTCAATTATATTAATACGGCCACCCATGGAACTGTCCCAAGAGAACCTGCTTCTATGCGGGTTAATCCCTCGATGGGTTTCACCCGCACTCCCATGCTCCAACGGTGCAAGGGTGAGAAAATAGCATTCCGGCCATCAACTGTTCCCCCAATGGCATCTGTATATTAACGTGCAAGCCGGTGAATGGGGGCAAACGGGGGTTCAGGGTTAACGAATGCGAAAAGCAATCCAGTGTGCAGTGCGAAGTGCGGCATTGCGGTATGAGCGGTCCCGTTCAAGGGGCTACACACAGAGTATCGCGCAAACTGTCGAAGCTGATGTGCGACATGAAGGGGCCAAACGTAGCTGGGATACCGCGATGATAATGCGTGCACGTGGTCAAACAGAATGGGGTCATGCACTGCACTGACTTGATCGGAGTGCATTAGTGCAAAGGCCGTAAACACAGGGCTATGATAGGCACATGAATTAGTTGGGAGTTAAAAATAGAGTATCGTTCGCGGGCCGGATTCGGCCGGCGATGACTCACCGATGCTTGATTGGCTTGTGTCACTGTCTGATTGGATGTGCTCTGCAGTTGTGATTGTGGGTTGGTCTTCCATATACGACGATTCTTCCACATACAGCTGTATTCACGCAGCACCCATTGGGCTCGTGTCATAAACATCTCCTTAGTAGGCCAGACGGTCCTAGTTCTTTAGCAGCGTTCGGTGTTCGCACCTTAAAACGTATATGTTAGCAGGATGCAATCCCACTATTATAAACGTACGTTGGGCTTCGACTCCCATTGGGAACAGGCGAACTCCTTTAGTCTTTGGTTCCCACGCACAGAGTATCCTAGACTAAGGGTCACCAAACGTGTTCCATGACCAGCCGGATTAGATTGATGCACAACACTCACAGGTCGAAACGATTTTTTTGACCTTGCAACCACCACGCTCGCCTGACTAATGTGCGCCGCTCTCAAAGCCCTAAAAGTACAGAACGCTAACCAACCCACTGGGTCAGATAACGACACCAAATTGAATGGCAGAAGGGCGAAACCGGAGAGACTCCCATCGAAAGGCATTTGTGGATTAGGAGATTGTCATCGGGTAGTAAAAATCGATCTGGCTTGTTCGCACTGTTTGGAATGGTACCATACGAAATGTGAAATGTGTCCCAGCAACAGTTACGGGAGCGAAATAGCTCCCAAGATGCATTTTGATTCTGTACTGCATGTTCCACCATCCCCCTGGTTAAGTGCATGTTTATCCTAGCTGAGAAATGCGACCGGTTAATCGCAGAAGCAGAGCAGAGGATAAACAATAAGATTACTTCAATGGAAGCGAGTATGGACCACAGAAGCGCAGCGGCTGCTAAGCAACGGAATGCTGAACAATCCGCTTCCCCTGAACAGCAATCAGCCAACTCTCCATCCCTGTTGTCTTCTCCAACTTTGGTAGAACGCCGGGCAAAAACAGACTGTACATACATGAACCAAACAGTACACACGGCAATTAAAACCAGGCACCATTAAAAACGTCTGGTTAAGCAAATTCCACTAGGCTTGACATTTATCATTAACAAGGATGAAGCAGCCAAACACCAACCCTTGGTACCTGTAGCTCAAATACCACTTGTCGAGACAACCAAAACGAAACACCGAAGAGGGGCACAGCAAGCAAGACCGCCTAAATACAATCTTCATACATGGCGTATCAGAACATCCTTCTAACGATGTTCAAGAGACCGGAAAGCACGTTTTAGAACAGTGGCGGTTCGTTCGTGAAACGCTTTATTTGGATAATGTTGTGGCACTATTGCTCACCAGGATACCTCTCTCACCGACTTGTCGCAACCGCGGCCTCTTCCATTGTAAACACCGTTAACGCAAATGAAGAGAAAAACAGCAAACAATCACTTGTCAATAACTCAGGACAAATGAGTACCATACCTTGTAGATCCACGAAAAAGGATCCAACAACAGTGACCGGACTGTTGTATGCTCAAATGTTCCTGAATCTACTGCCATCACATTGCGGGATAAGTTATCAGACGACCAAGACCAATGGAACTCATTGTGTATGCAGATGAGTATCAAAGCCAAGCCCATAAACTTGTTACGAATTACCCGTCATCCGAACTCGCCACACTATGGTGAACCCAGACTTCTTCGAGTAACTCTAGAATCCTCCACCGACGTAGAAAACGTTTTGCTCTCCGCAAGTGCACTAAAACACGAATCCTGTGAGATCCGTATCTATCCTGATGTCCCTGGGAGCGCGCGACAACCAAAACGTAAGAAAGAAGAGGGGCACAGCAAACAAGACCGCCTAAATATAATCATCATACATGGCTTGTCAGAACATCCTTCTAACGATGTTCAAGAGACCGGAAAGCACGATTTAGAACAGTGGCGGTTCGTTCGTGAAACACTTTAGTTGGATAATGTTGTGGCACTATCGCTTACCAGGATACCTCTCTCACCGACTTATAGAGGATGCGGCCTTAGAATCCTAAAACTTGTGGTTCAGTCAGAGCAACAAGCAAAGGATGTTTTGGATCAATGGTGGCGAAATCGGAAACATCTTCCTTCCGAAATTCGGTTAAAGGTCGCAAACACTTTGCACAGCTCAAATATTAAAGCAACTGAAGTAGCAAGCATACCGACGAATGTACAAAAAGCGTAACTTGATTGCTGCTTTAATTGACTCTGACGTAGGTCTAAACGAAGGTTGAGACGCACTTTGGCCGAATCAAGTTGCAAACGGGGTTTCATTGACCCATCAAAAAAACGAGTAACTGCCGACCTCCCATTGGTCGACATTCTCCCACCCTTGAAAGCTTCACCTCTCTGCGGGCTCCTAGAGACGAGTAACTGGCCTGCTTGTATACAAATGCTCAGGGTCTTTCTAACAAACTGGCTGAGCTGAAAGCTCACCAAGCTTCCGGCTCGTATGATGTCATTGGTATCACTGAGACATGGTTTCACACGGGAATGACGGACGCTGAAGTTTCGCTACCGGGCGTGTCGCTGATCTGGAACGACAGGCTCACAAAAGGAGGAGGGGTAATCCTGTATTACCGAAACGACTTACAGTGCGAAGCCGTGGAGGATTCAGACTCGCAGTTCCCTGACTCTCTTTGGTGCCGGTTGCAGTTAAAAGGCGGGGACGCTTGCCTTATTGTCTTGGTGTACCGCGCCCCTAACTCAACACCCGAAACCGACTACCACCTAACGGCTGCTTTAAGGTGCAGTTTACAACAAAAGTACACTCACATTCTTATCATGGGTGATTTCAAGGTACATTGTTTAGAAGCCCCTGCCACGATCGGAGTACAATTCAAAACCGATTTACAAGATCTAGTAACTACTGCTCCTCTTTACCATCACATCACTTTGCCCACTCGGTTCAGAAATTGTAACAGGCCATCTGTGTTGGATCTTGTGCTTACCAACGAGGAGCCTATGATTGATGTGTTGGTTTTAGACTGCCCGCTGTGTCGCAGTGATCACGCAGTCATCAGGTTCAAATTCGTCTGCTATGCAGTATATCTGAATGATAACGATGAGACTGTGCGAATCATCACAAGGTACGACCGACTCGCCCAACTAGTCAGCGCCACAACATGGTCTTTCCTCGAAGAAGAACCCCCGGAAGTAGCCTGGCTCGAGTTCGTCAACACATTCAGTCTGCTGATTGCATAGGCTTCAGAGACAAAAGCTTGCAATAAGTGCAAATCAGTTTCTTTCGTTAGGAGCAGAACCCGAAAAAAGATGACAGTACGCAAAGCAGCATGGCGAGTGTACAGAGAAGCTCCAGCACCGGAAACTTGGGACAAGTACGTAGCCCAACGTAACCACTGCACTCAAATGCTACGAGAAGACAAAGCCGCCTATCAGCAGAACATCGCAAAAACCTTCAGTGCTAACCACAAACTGCTGTACAAGCACGTTAATAGCCTACGAAAGGTGAGGCAAGGATTTCCTCCACTCAAGACGGCTGATGGCCCAACGAGAACGGCTATGGAAGCTGCAAACGCGCTGCAGATGCAATACGCCCCCACGTTTCAAAGAGTCTTGCCACCAAGCGATCTACCAAGTTTTGTATTCTGCTCACCAGGACTAACCCACATCAATTTTACCGCAGAGGATGTATTGCAAAAGCTGACTTCTCTAGCAAACACAGCTCGCCGGGTGTCGACACCATTCGTCCAGAGGCATTGGGAGCAGCAGCAAGCCAACTGGCAGGACCTTTAGCTCAGTTTTTCCAGCACTGCTTAGATCAGAACCAAGTTCCCGCCATGTGGAAGCTTGGAATAATAACCCCGATTCACAAAGGTGGAAGCAGATCTGATCCCTCCAACTACCGCCCAGTAACCCTTCTTCCTATACTCTCCAAGGTCATGGAATCCATAGTTGCCGATGCACTGGTGTGCTATCTGGAAAACTGCAACCTCATCACTCCTGAACAGTGCGACTTCCGTCGACAGCGGTCATGTACAACTAATTTACTCATTGCACGCAGTAGTTGGACAGAGGCAGCTGACGCTGGAGAAGGTGTTGATGTGATCTACCTGGATTTTTCCAAGGCTTTCGATCGTCTAGACCATCGGATACTACTATCCAAGCTGTAGCATTACGGGATCGGAAACCCTCTTTTAAGCTGGATCGCCAACTTTTTACTTCAACGACAATTAGTGGTCAGAGTTCGGAGCTCTTTATCGGACCCCATAAAAGTTGAGTGTGGTGTGCCGCAAGGCTCAGTACTAGGTCCACGTTTGTTTTTGGTGTTTATTAATGACCTTGCACAGGGAATCGCTTCAAACTTCCTAATGTTTGCCGACGATATCAAGATCTGGCGCAGGATCCAGGCGAACGCCGACCAACATGGGCTTCAGAGGGACTTAGATACAGTGTATCAATGGTCGACCCAAAACCTATTGTATTTCAACGTCAGTAAATGCAAGGTGCCTTCCATCCGACATCAGAGCAGCTACTCATACCGACTCGGAACGGATGTACTGCAACAATCAACTCTCGAACGTGACTTAGGTGTCCTGGTTCAAGATGACTTGGGTTGCTCCAGGCAATCTAAAAAAGGCCTGGAAGACCGGGAACCAACACGTCGGGCTGCTGAGGCGAGCGTTTGGACAAATAAACAGCTCCATATTTGACAAATGCTCAGTGCGTATATTCGCCCGCATGTCGTATATGCGATTAAAGCCTGGCATCCATGGCTGAAACACCACCTTAACGCACTGGAGCAGCCACACCTCCTGGCATCTAAGAACGTAATTGGAATGCGCAATCTTTCATACCAGGAGAGGCTGCAACCATTGGGGGTGTTCAGTGGAAGCTATCGCAGACTACGACGCGACCTGATTATGGCATACTTGATTCTGCGAGACCCACATCATGTGTGCCGCCCTTTACTGCAACTCAGCAGCAATACAAACCTGAGGGACCACTCATTAAAACTCGCAGAACAATACAGTCGACTGGAGTGCCGCAGAAATTTCTTTTCAGTTCGTGTCTGTCACCCGTGGAATGCTCTCACAGAATCGGTCGTCTCTGCGCCGACAATAACAGTATTTAAAAGTCGGTTGGACGATGCACTTATCCACCTACACTTTGTTACTTAACACTACGTCTCCATCCTACATCTGGAGTTGACCATGGAATTATTTGTTGTTAACTGTGGGTGCTGTGAATCTAAGAGGATCGCAGGACTACAACGAAGCAAAAGATAAGTCTTTATTTTCATATTTAAAGTATTAACTATTCTGATATCCTTATCATCATTATTGTTATGTTGATATCCCCCCCAACTATCCAACGGGACTTGTAAGGCAACGCTTCTTAACCCGTATAAATTCATTGTTCATTGTGCATTGAAAGTACTGAACACAATAGGAATAAACTAAATTCAACATTTTATCTTAAACATGGGTGAGGGTGTGCAATATAAAAAGAAACAAAGGATGATACATTTATGTACTCAAAATAATTATCAACGGCATACGCAAAAGTTAGTCACCTCAGGCGTTTAATGCATACATCCGGATAGCATACAAGTAAACAACAAAATGCTCAGTGAGATTTGTGGAACTGATGTTTGACTTTCAAAATATGGTCAGTAATTGGTCAAGAATGGTTGTATCCAATCAAGAGAATTGTTTTGAATGTTCGTCGATTATTTTTATTTCGTTGGTTGACTTCACATGCTTCAATTTCCTGAATGCTTGCTCACAGCCATTAATTGTTCCAAACACTGACGCCATGCCAGTGGCAGATTTTTCCGCTCGGAAATTCCACATCAAGTAGGGGGCGGTAAAATCTGACAAGTTGTCATTCCCTGTACTTCTGTTTCAACCAGTCATTTGCCTGCAAATCGATTAGCGCAAACTGTGGGCCAAGGATAAACTAACAGGTAAGGTGCATAAACCTTCCTATGGAAGGATGAGCTGTCAATCGTCAACGGATACCTATTGCTGGCCGAACGAGTTGTCGTCCCCTCAGAACTGCGCTTCAGGGTTATACAGCAACTCCATCGAGGCCATCCGGGTATCATCAAAATGAAACTAATTGCTCGGAGCTTCTTTTTACTAGCTGATTATCGTCTCGGAAGTTGAACATATAGCAATGTCGTGTCAGAGATATGCACTTACCAGTAAGGCGCCCAGAAAAGCTGAATTCACCTCCTGGTCTTTGACAACGAAGCCGTGGGAGCGTGTGCATGCAGACTTTTTTTTGGTCCGGTGAATGAGCAGCAGTATTTTGTTGTCATCGATGCCTTCAGTAAATGGCCCGAGGTATTTTGCATGGAGCATGTGACCAGTGGCGCAACGATCAACGTACTGAGGAAGCTTTTCAGCCAACATGGAGTGCCAGAAATGCTAGTCACAGCCAACGGGTTACAGTGCACTTCTTCCTGTTTTGCCGAGTACTGAGCTCAGAAGGGAATTACCAATGCATGCTCGTTACCATCCCATCCACAATCTAACGGACAGGTAGAATGATTTGTCGATACCTTGAAGCGAGCTTTGCCGAAAATGAGGGGAGAAGGAACCACGCAGGAGATATTGGATGCGCCTCTACTTATGTACAGGACGACACTGAATCCCCATGTCACCTATCAGCTATAACCAGCAGAAGCGTTAATGGGACGAAAGCTTCTCACAAAGAACGCATTATTGATTCCGGAACAAGATACTCCGCAAGAAAAATACCTGAGAATTAAGGACTACTATAACCAACGAAATAAGACACAAGCACGCCGATTCTACACTGGACAGAAAGTTTGGTCAGAGACCACCAAATGAAAAGACCAAAATACGCGACAGGTCTGGTCAAGAGTAGATGTGGGCGTGTCCCATATAGGGTTAAAGTGCGGGATCACATTTGGACCAGGCAAGCTAATCAGCATCGGCCAACTAGCAAATCGATAAACACAAGCAATCGACCGCTACCACTGGATATCTTGGTGGACAGTTTCGACATGCCAGTCGGTACACATAACGCTTCTGAAGCACCTTGCACAACCTTCTCAGAAGAGTTAATTAAGCAACCAAGACGCTGCTCTGATCGAGTACGGGGACTCGTCATCAGAATGCAGTTGGATCTGAGACGAAACTCATAGGTTAATTTGCTCGAGAAAGGTGTTACAAGAAAATAGCGTTCACTCAACGCTCAGGCCGAGAGCAGTGGTGCAACAGTGATCGATCTACAAGTAGAGATTGAACTCGAGTACAGATGAAAATGCGAATCTGGGTGGAATCAACGGCAAGTTCTACTACGAACTTGAACCGTTTGATATGTGTTGCTTGATTAATTAGCATCTTCAATTTTGTTCTGTTAGTGGTTTCCTACTAACGCTTTATTGCGCCATGCTGTCATGCAATAGCATCCATCGGTCCGGCTGTTTTCTTAGCGTTCTCATTTTGTTGCGGTTGAACTGGTTGGGGGCGGCATAACAGATTTCAGGCAGGTTATACGTGCAGTCAGCGGAAACCACACGGACTATCGGCTGCGCCGCCTGCCCATAAATGAAAGGGCACAGGAACATGAACTTCAGTTTGAACTGGTCAATTTAATGCAACATCTAGACAATGCAACAATCCCTCAGTGGGTAGACCGAGACTCAATACTGTCAATGAGGAAGCCATTTTTAACGGTGAGTTGGCCTTCTGAAGGAACAGCTGTTTTACAGCCGTCCGTGATTCATAGGAACGAAATGAGGCTATCCGATGGCTGTGTTTTTTGGGACTCTCGGTTGGTCCCTCCTGTGAAGGCTCGTTCACAGATTCGCGAAGAACTACATGATGCTCATCCAGGTGTGGTAAAAATGAAAGCCTTAGCAAGAGGGTACTGTTAGTGGTCTAAAATCGATACAGACATAGAAAACTAATTGAGGAATGGTGACGTTTGTCAGGCTGATCAACGTAACGAACCACCTGGTCCAGTCCACGCTTGGCGTTTGTAGGACTAGTAAATACCAGTCCGAGGCGATGCGCGTAAGCAAACGAAGATCTCAGAAGGCAATTGAAATCGGACGCAGCGGACTATATTCGATGGGGCTACAAAAGACGTGGACGGGTGAAGCGAGACAGGAGGAACGCGTTAGCACGGCAACTTACAGGACGGTCGAGTGAAAGCCGGATGTAGGTCAACATGGCCATAATCTAAGGGAGATTAAAACAAGAAAGAATAATGTACAATTGGTCATTAATGTAATTGTACATAAATGCTAATAGTTACTTTTTGGAGCGCTACACGTTGACCCGACAAGTCGGGGCAGCGGATTCATGCTGACTACTTCGGACCGATCAATGGGACAATGTTCCTTTTACTTACTGATGCGCATTTTAAGTGGATCGATGTACACCCCGTTGCTCATCGGAAGCCACCATTAACCAAATGTGCTCTTCATTTGCTATGGTATTCCGGAAACTTTATGTACAGGCAGCGTTTCACCCTTTATTAGCGCTGAGTTCAATAAATTCGTCGCCAATCATGGAATCCAGCATAGTAGATCGGCCCCGTATCACCCAGCATCAAACGGGCCAGCGGAATGTGTAATACAAACGGTAAACCAAGGCTTACAGAAACAGTGAACGGGAACGTTACAAACAAAACTGGCTCGCTTTCTATTCATCTACCGTTCGACGACCACTGAGACTATTGGTACATCCCCGGCGGAATTGATGTGGAGCAGAAAGCTTAGAACGGGGCTCCAATTGTTGTTCCCCATCCCGCGTGCAGGACTACACCATTTCCCGGCCAAGTTGTCCTCTTGGGCAACAGAAATAATCTGAGGGGCATTCAACATGAGCCCACTCAATTAATTTTTCCGTTCTTAGGAGCTGAAGCGTCCCACCTGCACCCGCATGACTTAGTGCGTCTGAGGTCCAATTTACTGAAGGCGACGGGCTATACACGCACACCTATACACCTGCACAAGTGACTGGCGTACGCACGGAACAAATTAATTGAGTAGACTCATGTTGAATGCCCCCCCCCCAGATTATTTCTGTTGCCCAAGAGAACAACTTGGCCGGGAAATGGTATAGAGGAGCGATAGAAAAAATCTGTCCCCCCAACCGAGTCCAAGAAGGTAGCCACATTAGGGGAATATCAACCAGTTTATACCCGGTTAACGTATGAAACATCTCGGCAGCGAGCAACCGTAATCGATGTGGCATGGACCCAATGGGACTTGCAGCTGCCGGACGGGCGAGTCTTGCGACACACGGATCACGTACGCACATGAGACACTGACTCACCAGCCAAAGCGCAGCCTGACTCGTATACTGTTACAGAACCAGTAGCGGTGGAGGACGCATGTACACCTACAAGTGAAACTCCACTTCGGCGGTCGAGCCATGTGCGCAAACCTATGGATCGTTTCCAAGCTGGAGTGTGAAGCTAGACACAACGGTGGGGATGTCACATGCAGCTTAACGATCGCTGACTACGCGCTCACTCTGATTAGTCCTTTACACACATGTACGCACGAACGCACGCACGCATACATTAACACCTACCTTCACTTCCGTTACTTTTACCTGGTCACTTTTTGAGTAAACTGTTCCCGTCCGCGCGTTGTCTTTCTGACCAAGGGCCGATACACGTACAACTGGGAGCGTGATTTGACAACGTGTTCATGCGATATCACCGCCGCATCCCAGTTATGTGTGGCCCTTTCATGCCGCATAGCGTTTTTGACAGTTTGAACGATGTTCAGCGTGTTACCAACTGTGTGTTACACACACAGTTGTCCCTTCACACAGGCACAACGCTGTGCCCCGTGGCTTTCATGCGGCTGACAGTGTTATAGATTCAAGCGATATATATGCGGTGGTGAGCATTTCGCGGCCTCGTATTTGAGTTTCCGAGCCCATTATTTTCACGAGAAGTGCAACCTCGTCAAGACAAGGGAAGCATGCTACAGGCATCTCAAGGCAAGTCACACGTCTGCTAAGTATGCAGATGGCGAATGGTGCATAATGCTCGTGATAAACCAGATTGGCAAAAGCGTTGGATTTAGGCGACCTCGGTCTGTCCCCATGCACCCCTGGCTGCCACTCACCGCTGCATGGTGCTCATTTAGGCTGATTACGTGATATAAACTTCACGTGCACATTCGGTGAGCGGTAGCTTGATCAGAGACCCTAAACCACTTGAATGTTTGTGTTTCTGTAGCATATTTACTGTTTTAAGTTAATGCACTTCACAGCTTTAGTTCTCCTTTACTGCACTGATTCTTATAACTACTAAGACCACAATTGCGGACACCGAATGTCCCGTTTTCATCGAATAATGAGGAGTAAAGCATACTTCGTATTAGTTACAATTTTGTGCAAAAATGACGTGTATTGATGTCAACTAAATCGAAAGTATAAAACGGAAGCTGCGGATGATTGTCCTGAGTGAGTTTATTTGCTTGCAACTGTGAGCCCTTCGGCATGTTCAGCTGTGCGGAAAACGAGAATTTCCGGAGAACATGGTAATGTAGATACATGAGAATCCTGAAAATGTTTTGCGGTATTCTGTGTTGTTGGATGCGTCTATCGATGTATCGTGTACGTCACAAATTCTCGTTTTCATTCGCGACCTCCATTTCGTTTCAGATAAGGGAAGACTTGTCATTAGTCGGCAGCATGCATGGAACGACAACCAGAAAGAACATTTTGGTAGAACTGTACAAAATTTTCCAAGACTATAGCTTTCCATGGAATCGGTTTCGAGGTGTCACAATTGTTGGAGGAAGAAACATGGCTAGAGTGAGAAAGGGTCTGGTAGGACTTAATTGGAAGATCTACACATCCGGATCGCTCTATTCATACGCTGTATCCTATATCCACGCTCACTTTGTGCAAAACGCTTGGACATTTCTTGTGTACTGAAACCGGTCATTTCAATTGTAAACTGTAGCGCCCAAAAAGATAACTCTTATCTTTCATGTACAATTTACTTGTTGACCGATTGTACATTACTCCTTCTTGTTTTAATCTTACAACCGGCTCGACACACAACCGCCTTGTAAGTCCCCGCGCTCACGTGTACGCTCTTGCCTCGCTTCATCCGTCCGTTTCTTGTTCTAGCCCATCGAATACAGTCCGCTGTGTCCGACTCCCATTGCCTTCTGATATCCGCGCTTAATTACGCGCATCGTCTCGGACTAGTATTAACTAGTCCTACAAATTGGTGACCCCGATTCGCACGCGCGAATTCAACATTTTTCTCGTTTGTATTTTTTGGTGAGTTCGTTCCTTTTTCTCGATTATATACCTATATTCATTTGTTTCTTGCGTAATTTTAGTACTTTTATCGTATTTTGTTCGTTCTTTATCTTTCGACTCACATTTCGAGAGTTGCATCTGAGTCGTTTCACAGCGTAACCATGCTTCCTTTGGCTGTTCCAAGTTTCATGGAACACAGTCCAGAAGTTTGGTTTAAGATATTCGAGATCGAACTAGAAAATAAGGGCATAACGGCGGACCGTCCAAGGTACAATCAGCTCGTCCCACGCCTTCCTCCGTCGGTAGTGACGCTGATTGAGGACATTCTACTCTGCCCATCGAATGAGGCAAAGTATGAAACGATGAAGCAAGCGATTTTGAAAGAGTTACGACCCAGCGCACGAACACGATTTGAGCAGCTCAATGGTCTCAAGCTTGGAGATCGCAAGCCGTCGGCATTGCTCCGCGAACTTCAGCGCATCGCTGGTCCCTTATTCTTGAGCGAAGAAGGGATAAAGGAGCTGTGGTTTGCACGTCTCCCAGAGCCATTGCCGGTAATGCTGTCCATGTTTATAGATGCACCCTTGAAAGACTTAGCTACCAAGGCAGACGCTGCGTTCGAACGTTATCCGCAGCAGACGACCAGTAACTCCGGTGACGTATTCTCACCGATGAAAACCGAATCCCATGTTTGCTCCCAATCGCTAGACCGATCTGACTCTAAAGACGAGGAAATTGCGCTACTTCGCAGCAGGATAGCAGCAATGAAGGCTTCAAAGCAGCGTGTGCCACGGTCAAATGCTGACCACGTTTTGGCTACCGTTCATTGCGGCTCGTCTGTGCCTGCACCGAGTACGTCACGTTCGGCACGAAAGCGCAACATTTTCCTTACAAGTTCTCAGTCAGATAATGTCAAACCCGTCGAAGAAGTATGTTGGTATCACCGCCAATACGGTGGAAGAGCTAGACGTTGTCGGGCTCCCTGCATTAGGCACGACCCAGGGAAAACGAATAGCCCGCATACTAGCACTACAAACGTATCATTCAATAACCAAGCAAACCGACTGTTTTACGTTAAGGATCGACGTTCTTCCATCACGTTCCTCATCGACACAGGAGCGGAAGTCAGCGTCATCCCAGCGACCGCTAGCGACAAGCACTCGAAGCCTACGTACAATTTGCGTGCGGCCAACGGTTCTCCGATAGCTTCATTCGGTCAGCGCATGATGAACCTAGACCTCAATCTTCGCCGAGATTTTCAGTGGGTCTTCATGGTTGCGTCTGTACCCTTCGCAATTATCGGTATCGACTTCCTCCGACATTTTGGGTTGCTTGTTGATGCTGGTCGCCACAGACTTTTAGACGACCGTACGAAACTAGGTGTTGATGGTGTCCTTTCAGATGCCCCGATAATCAGCCCTGTATTTCGGATCGCAGACGCACCGTCCGACTACTTGAGCCTCCTCTCCGAATACCCGCGACTGGTTCGACCGGCTGCAGAGCTTCCACCAGTCACGACAGAGGTCGCTCACCACATAGTTACGCGCGGTCAACCAGTTAGCGCACGACCAAGACGGCTTGCTCCAGACAAACTACGGGCAGCACGAGCCGAATTTGACCACATGCTTCAACTTGGTATCGTCAGACCGTCCAACAGCCCATGGGCGTCGCCTCTGCACATGGTCCCGAAGAAGGTTGTGGGGGACTGGCGTCCTTGCGGCGACTATCGATCCTTGAATACGGTAACCACGCCTGATCGCTATCCGATCCCACACATAGTGGATCTCACCGCCAGTCTGGCGGGTAAAAATATCTTCAGCAAAATCGACTTGGTACGCGCATACAACCAAATTCCGGTAGCCGAAGCGGACATCGCTAAAACTGCCGTGACGACTCCATTTGGTTTGTTCGAGTTTCTGCGCATGCCATTTGGCCTAAAGAACGCCGCGCAAACTTTTCAGCGTTTCATCGACCAAGTTTGTCGCGGTTTAGACTTCGCTTACGCGTATCTTGACGACATTTTAATCGCAAGCTCTTCACGAGAAGAGCACATACGCCACGTGCGAACACTTTTTGATCGTTTATCTCAACACGGGGTGACGATCAACGCAGAAAAGTGTTCGTTTGGTGTCGATTCAGTCAATTTCCTGGGCCATCGTATCTCTTCTGCAGGCGTCGTGCCACTGCAGGATAAAATTCAAGCCATCATCGACTACCCCGAGCCTCATTCTTTCAAACAGCTCAGGCGTTTTGATGGCCTTGTTAACTTTTACCGACGATTTATACCCAACTGCGCCTCGCTGATGCAACCCCTCACGGACCTTCTCCGAGGGAAACTCAAGAAGTTCGAATTCCCTGCCGCAGCACGCGCTGCTTTTAAGTCGCTGAAAGAGGCTATCGCCAACATAGCTTCTATAGCGCATCACGATCCGGCCGCCCCACTGTCCCTCAGTACTGACGCCTCGGACGTGGCAGTCGGCGCTGTTTTACAGCAACGCGTAGCCGACACGTGGCAACCCTTAGCCTTTTTCTCCAAACGCCTACAACCTACCGAATCTCGCTACAGCACGTTCGGTAGGGAACTACTAGCCGTATATCTAGCGATACGTCACTTTCGACACATCCTAGAAGGCCGCTCCTTCGTCGTCTTCACCGACCACAAACCCCTGACTTACGTGCTCGGCTCGACTACCGACCGATACTCTCCTAGAGAGTCGCGCCACCTTGACTATATCGCTCAGTTTACGACCGATATACGGCATGTCTCAGGTGTGCACAACGCCGTCGCTGATGCACTTTCTCGTATCCAAGCTATCTCCGCTGACGCCGGCACTGCTATCGACTTGGCAGCCATGGCCACAGCGCAACTCAACGACCCTGAGGTTGATCTACTACGCAGGTCTCCCTCATTGGACATACGACCCGTTCCGCTGACATCATCAGACGGCACTATACTCTGCGATCTGTCTCTGGGCACGCCGCGCCCAGTCGTCCCACGCGAGTTTCGGCAGACCGTGTTCGACACGTTGCACGGCTTGTCTCATCCAGGCGTTCGTGCATCGGTTAAACTCGTAACCGCACGATTCGTTTGGCGCAATATTAATCGGGACGTCCGTACCTGGGCAGCTGCTTGCCTTCCGTGTCAACGCGCGAAGGTACACAAGCACACGAGAAGCCCATTAGGCACTTTTCCGACGCCAGACGCACGTTTTCATCACGTGCACGTCGACCTCGTAGGTCCTCTGCCGCCTTCCAAAGGCTCGGTATATCTACTGACCTGCATCGATCGATTTACTAGATGGCCTGAGGCCGTCCCTATCCCAAATTGCTCCTCGGAAACAGTAGCGAAAGCTTTTATGGAGCGCTGGGTAGCACAATACGGCTGTCCCGCCATCGTGACCACCGATCGAGGGTCACATTTCTCGTCGACATTTGCCATGTTGCTTAAGGATTTAGGCTGTCGCCACGTCCAGACGACGGCGTATCATCCGGCCGCTAACGGCATGGTGGAGCGTTTTCACCGCCAGTTGAAGGCAGCGCTACGTGCGCACGCAGATCCTTCATGGTCTGAAACGCTTCCCCTCGTTCTTCTAGGCTTAAGAAACACGGTTAAAACCGATTTCGACGCCACACCAGCGCAGCTAGTCTACGGTTGCACGCTGCGGTTGCCCGGACAACTGGTAGCACCAGCCCCATGTACTTCCACTTTTGACTACGGAAGTTACACTGACCGATTGGCTCACCAGATGCGTGAGCTACGTCCACCCGCTCCTCGATCGCAGAAGACACCAGTGTACGTGCCCGAGAAGCTGTCTACTTGTTCACACGTCCTTCTTCGCGCAGACGGTGTTCGACAGCCTCTTCAGTCGCCGTACATAGGACCCTTCAAGGTGCTGCATCGTGCGAGTAAGGCGTACACTATTGACCGCGGTGGTCGACACGAAGTCGTCACCATCGACCGTCTGAAACCCGCCTTTATGGAAGAGACTACCTCGCCTACTTCGTCTAGTAGTGCCTCGTGCGACGTCACAACTCACCGTACCAGTTTTCCGCATGCTAATGAAGTCCAACCAGACCACGATCACGGTCTGCAAGCTTCAGCGGTCCCGACATCACCCGAACCTAGTCCGCCGCCTCCCACGACCAATCGCCGTGGTCGGGAGGTACGTAAGCCCGTTCGCTTCTCCGACTATGTACAGTGTAAATACTTTTAACTTTGTAGATATTGTATATATTTGCCTCATTTTTGGTCGATTAACGTTTTGAAAACAAACAAAAATACCAAAAACCCCCGAAAAACCTTTTTCAAAAAAATATTCAAAAACCAAAAAAATATTAAAACACGCAGATCATTCGTTTGTTCTTTTTGGCGTTTTCTGCGCGTGTTTTTCTATTTTCTCGTCCTTACATGCCCCAACCCTCCCCTTCGATCGACTGGCCCACACGAGGACCCTGACGCGAACCCTGGTCGCTTCTTCGCGGGACGAGGATCGCTTCTCCGCGAGACGACTGTCACTTCTCCGCGGAACGAGGATCGCTTCTTCGCGGGACGAGGATCGCTTCTCCGCGAGACGAGGGTCGCTTCTCCGTGGGACCATGGTCGTTTTCTTCGTGGGACGAGGGTCGTTTTGGCGCGGGGCGGGGTGCGGCGGGGGGAGAGACCACTCCCAAGCGCACCGTTTGGCAGCAGCGGAGGTTGAGGTCCTGTCGGCCTTTTTCTGGGCTAGCCAGTTTTTTGTAGTCCGACAAGCCCGCTCCAACGGCTCGCCGAAATGCACCCTGCCCTGCATTCAATAAATAACAAATCATAAACGGCACAGCGGACTCCGACTTCCGACGAACCCCCATTTACACGAACGCACGCCCATTTTTACTCGGCACGATTTCGCCTTACGAACCTCGTTTCAACATTCCTTTTCGATTTCGAAGGCTTTCTATGTTCAGCCTTCTAGGGGGGGAGCTCTGTAGCGCCCAAAAAGATAACTCTTATCTTTCATGTACAATTTACTTGTTGACCGATTGTACATTACTCCTTCTTGTTTTAATCTTACAACCGGCTCGACACACAACCGCCTTGTAAGTCCCCGCGCTCACGTGTACGCTCTTGCCTCGCTTCATCCGTCCGTTTCTTGTTCTAGCCCATCGAATACAGTCCGCTGTGTCCGACTCCCATTGCCTTCTGATATCCGCGCTTAATTACGCGCATCGTCTCGGACTAGTATTAACTAGTCCTACAAAACTTCATTCGGGACGCGCTCCTAATCGCCATCAGTTCCAGTCATTTCTGGAAGATATTGATTCAAAATTATGTGGTTTGCCTTAGCGGACATCAGCGAGATGGCGCAGTTAGGGCAAAATGTTGCCTCCTTTTTCAAGCTCCGAAACGATGTGGCTACTTTCCTCACTAAATCTAGAGAGCTGACCCACTGCCGTCACTACGGTCGTTACCAAAGTTGGAATTTATGATTGACATCGCATCCCACATAAACGAACTGAGCTTGAAACTACAAGCAAATGAGGATCTGATCTACGATTTATGTAAAAGCACCAGCTGATTTCGGAGAACTCTAATTGTTTGAACCATAGCTGGAAGAAGAAAAGTTTGCTCATTTGTCCTGTTTCCAAGATTTCTCGGCTACGATCACCGAAGCTGTATCACTTGGTTTCCCGAGAAAAATTAATCATGAGTCGAAGAGGCATTTTTACAGAGATTTCCAGATCTTGGCAGAATTAAGAGCAGGATTTCTTTGCTAATATCTGTTTGATAGCAACGTTGATGATGTTCCAGCTGAGCTACAATTTGCGCTAATTGATTTGCAGGCAAATGACTGGTTGAAACAGAAGTACAGAGAAGGACAACTTGTCAGATTTTACCGCCCCCTACTTGATGTGGAATATCCCGAGCTGAAAAGTCTGCAACCGGTATGACGTCAGCGTTTGGAACAATTTATGGCTGTGAGCAAGCATTCAGAAAAATGAAACGAAAGAGACTAATCGACGAAGATTTGAAAGCGATTCACTTGATTGCATACAGCCATTCTTGACCAAATACTGATCATATTTTGTAAGTCAAACATCAGTTCCACAAATCTCACTGAGCATTTTGTTGTTTACTTGTATGCTATCCGGATGTATGCACTAAACGCCTAAGGTGACTAACTTTTGTGTATGCCGTTGATAATTATTTTGAGTAAATAAATGTATCGATCGTTCTTTGTTTCTTTTTATATTGCACGCCCTCATCCATGTTTATAATGAAATGTTGAACTTAGTTTATTCGTATTTTGTTCAGTACTTTCGTTTTGACTTGTGAGTATTGCGCATCAATCTAATCCGGCTGGTCATGGAATACTTTTGGTGACCCTTAGTCTAGGATACTCTGCGCGTGGGAACCAAAGAGTAAAAGAGTTCGTCTGTTCCCACTGGGAGTCGAAACCCAACGGACGTTTATAGTAGTGGGATTGCAGCCTGCTAACATATACGTGTTAGGGTGCGAACACCGAACGCTTCTAAAGAAACTGGGCCGTGTGGCCTACTAAGGAGATGTTTATGACACGAGCCCAATGGGTGCTGCGTGAATACAGCTGTATGTGGAAGAATCGTCGTATATGGAAGTCCAACCCGCAATCACAACTGCAGAGCACATCCAATCAGACAGTGACACAAGCCAATCAAGCACCGGTGAGTCATCGCCGGCCGGATCCGGCCCGCGAACGATGATTTTGAACTCCCAACTAATTCACGTTTCTAACGTGTGTTTACGGCCTTTGTACTAAAGCACACCGATCAAGTCAGTGCAGTGCATGACCCCATTCTGTTTGACCTCGTGCATACATTATCTCCGCGGTATCCCAGCTATGTTTGGCCCCTTCATGTCGCACATCAGCTTCGACAGTTTGCGCGATACTCTGTGTGTAGCCCCTTGAACGGGACCGCTCATACCGCAATGCCGCACTTCGCACTGCACACTGGATTGCTTTTCGCATTCGTTAACCCTGAACCCCCGTTTGCCCCCATTCACCGGCTTGCACGTTAATATACAGATGCCATTGGTGGAACAGTTGATGGCCGGAATGCTATTTTCTCACCCTTGCACCGTTGGAGCATGGGAGTGCGGGTGAAACCCATCGAGGGATTAACCCGCATAGAAGCAGGTTCTCTTGGGACAGTTCCATGGGTGGCCGTATTAATATAATTGAAATCAGCATTTGTTCTTGTCCCCTGTTTATTTCTCCCTCTACTACTATCAAACTGCCATTCAGTTCAGAAACCCATTTGGTACCCGTTGTACAAAACATGAACAATCTACTATTTTTTATGCGATCCTGATGTATAACTTGATTAGTGCCCTCAGTCTAATTGTGCCTCGCACTGTCGAGCGACAAAACCTCAATTTATTTTTTTACTTTAGTGTGCATGTGACCCACGCCGTGGTATCTTCCACGCGCATGCGCCGTGTCGTTCGTGCGGTGTGCGTCAAATTGATCAGTGTGACATAGGCAAGCCACATTGTGGCCTGGTAAATTGCACGGAAGCCTCTTGTGAGGGTGTGCATGTCACGTCCTCGTGCTAATTTCCGAGCCCATGACGTCCATGATAAGTGAAACCTCGTAAAGACGGTGGGAGGATGCCAGAGGCGCTTCATTGCAGGTCAGAAATCCGCTTACTGTCAAGACGGCGAAGTGTGCGGAATACCCGTGATAAATCAGAAGAGCGGAAAAGTTGTCGTTGGGCGATTTCCGTGTCTCTGCGGAACTTCCGGTTGTCACTCTCGGAATCGCAGTTAAAAAATCGATGCCACAGGCTGTTCATTTCAGCCAAGCGTAGACAGATATTTTGCAACGGCCCTTGGGTAACATGTGTATTTTGTGCTATAAAAGTTCTGATAAAAGCTTCACGTGCATGTTTGGTGAGCCGTAACTGCACCAGCAGACGCTAGCGCTGTGCTTTGCAGATGTTCCAGTAGGATACTAATTACGTTTCCAATTCAGCGTCGCTTTCAGCTCAAACAAACTACACCGTTTTTATGGCTACTAAGAGGAGGAAAGTAAACCCAGAATGTCACGTTTTCAAAGAGGAATGAGGAGTGAAGTACTTCGTCGTAGGGATAAAGAACTTTAAATGCAGCGGCAAAAGTACAACGCTTTTGAAAGAGTAAAGCCTTCGCCGTTATTATAAAACAAAGCACCTATTATCATATTCCAAATATCCGGGGAAGCAACATTAGGAGACATATGAGTCCATGAAAAGTGGTTTTGAAACACAAACAAATCCCTTTTGCGAGTAAGTTTATTGAAAATGAAGCTCTCACTCGTACAAGTTAGCAAATAATTCATAAGATGGCTGAACGAGGAACATTGTTTACTGATAGTAACTTGATCTAAAGAGTGTATAATGGAACCAGTGAGTGACTTGTGTCCTGAGAAAGTCAATTTGTTTCCACTATCAGCCTTTCGGCGAGTTGTGTTTTGCGGAGAACAGAAGAACTAGGAGAGAATGTAGTGTTGCAGATACGCCAGAAAGTTACAGATTTTGTGGTTTTCTCTGGCGCTGGATGATTCGACTGTTCTGGCGAGTACGTCACAACTTTTCGTGTTCATTTGTGGTGTCAATTCGAGCTTTCGCTTAACGGAGGAGTTGGCATCGGTCGGCAGTATGCATGGAACGATAACCAGAAAGAACATTTTGTGAGATTACAACCTTCCGTGAAATCGGCTTCGAGGTGTGTCAGTTGATTTCAGGAAATACATGGCTGGAGTGCGGAAGGGTCCGGTACAGGAGATCAGGACTCACTTGGAACATTTGGAAATTCCGGCTGCTCTGTTCATTCACTTTATCCTACATTAACAAGCACACTGTGGGAATGGCTTAGGTATTTCTTGTGTACCCAATGCAGTCGTTTCTGCTGCCAGCTTCGTTCGGTGGCATGCTCTCAGTCAGCCTGTGTTCCAGTCTTCTCTGGAACACCTTAATTCCGAAGTCCGTGATTTACCTTACCACAAATCAGTGCGAGATGGCTCAGATGCGGTAAAATTCTATTACTCTTTTATAAGCTCCGAAACGAAATAGCTGCGTTTCTGAATGAAAAGCATGATGCTGGCCCACAGCTGTCAGATCCTATCTGGCTGTCAAAATTGGCATTTACGGTCAAGATCACATCCCACATGAATGAGCCGGACTTGGAAATGCGGGGAATTGACAACCTCATCTGTGATCTGTACAAAATCGTCACAGGATTTCGACGAAGGTTGTCATTATTTGCAATAGAAGAAAATCTTTCTCATTTTAACTGTTTCAAGGAGTTTTTCGTTACAATCGCTGATGTCGCCTTACTCGAGTTCCAAAGAGCTATAATTTGTGAACTGAAAAAGCATTTTTG
Organism: Dicrocoelium dendriticum; assembly: GCA_944474145.2. Classification (NCBI taxonomy): domain Eukaryota; kingdom Metazoa; phylum Platyhelminthes; class Trematoda; order Plagiorchiida; family Dicrocoeliidae; genus Dicrocoelium; species Dicrocoelium dendriticum. The sequence goes on along the minus strand of OX104068.1, from coordinate 84,115,769 downwards.
GAGAGATTTTCAAATCTTGATAGAACTGAGAGTGAAGTTTTTCTGTTCCAGGATCTGTGTTATTACAGCCTTGCTGATGTACCAGCTGAACTACAGTTAGAGCTAAGTGACTTGCATGCAAATGACTTTTCAAACAGAAGCACAGATAAGGAAAACGTTGAATTTTAGCGCTCCCTAGCTGATGTTGAATTTCCCGAACTGAAAATATCTGCAGCTGGTATGGTGTCATTGTTTGGAGCAACATGTCTTTGAGCAAACTATTCAAAATTGTAATACCTGTAATCAATTCATCGAACGAGATTGACTGATGAACAATCGAAAGCAATTCTCTGGATCGGTTGTAGCCATTCCAAAAGAAACATTGAGGATGTTGTGAAAGCCAAACTTCAATTTTAAAGATCTCACTCACTATCTTGCCTTGCGATCCTGCTGTATCAATACTGCCGGTCCTGTCTACACTCCAGTATTCTGTCCACCTACCGAGAGTAGTTCAGGTTATAACAAATGGTGACGGAACTAAAGACAGCGAAAATGAAAATATCAGCAGAGGAATTCCGTACGACGAATCGGCGACAGCAGTCACGGTTCGAAGCCACTCAGCTCCGTCTAATGGACACTCTGACACGTAAGCTGTCTCTGACTTTCAAGGACAAGGCACCGCAGGGAGAACAAACCAATGAGGAGTCAATTGTTTCCACAATTCAAGTGTTCCGGCATGACACTTCATCTGATGTCACATTCGCGTTCTGCTTGGGGTGTTATGAGGACATATTCCGTGTCGACATTATTAGTAAACATGGTGCATGGCGATCACAAACACTGCTGTGGAATTTGGGTACTACAGGACATGACCGCTTTGTCACTTACATTTTGCCGCAATACCGATGTGACATAACATTTGATGACACAGTTCAGTGTCTGACAGATATTTAGCGAACGTTGCTCACAATGTAACAGACACGGTGGATTGTTTCAGTTTAGTCGATTGCTTTTTGTGTTAAATAGGCTCCAACTAATGGATGTTTTGCTCACTGGTATTGATGTTGTCGCAGTCTACTTCATCATCATCAACAGCATCAGCATCATCATGAATGCACGTTACCTAATGTGCCGCAATACAAAACTTGCTACAAAAAGAATTTACACCACAAAAGCTTCAGGTGCAGGCAATTTGATGTTAAGTACTATATTATATCATTCATATGAGATCGGAATTGGAGTGGGAAACTGTAAGGGAGTTATAGATAAAGTAACTAACAACACAAACACCACTGGGGCCAGCTCTTCGCCATATCAACAAATGTGTCCAATCAAACGCGTCCATCGTCCTTAGGACACCAGTCAGGCAGTCGGGATTCACCAACCGACGCAGAATTCGAACTGATGGTTTTTATTTCTCTCGACCAAGTCATCACTTGGCCTCCTCTCCTCCTCTTCCAACCGCGTCTCTGATGCGCAAACAATGCACGTAGCGTGAGTCGGTGGGCTGACATGCTCAACACGTGGTCCAGCCATCGGAGACTGGTGCGTGAGATAATGGAAGTGAGCGGCTCACTCGCTCTTCCTGCACCAAATACGCACCAAGTACGCTCATTACTCATGCGGTGCTCCCAACAGACATGAGTTATGGTACGAAGGCATCGATGGTCGAACGTGACTAGCCTCTGTAAACCTGTCAACCGTATAATTGTTGATCGGACTACTGTATTGTAAACTCTGCCCTTCAGGGCGAGAGTGATGTCCCGTCTGCTCCACAGGTGGCGAATATTGACAAAAGCAACTCAAGCGTTTGCAGCACCTCTAGCTTTTTCAGCCTGCTGAGATGATATCTAAATCTTAAAATCTGAATGCGACTTGCTAAAAAGAGTTCAGCGGCGTGGCTAGAAATACGTCATGGAGCTTCGTGGTCGTGCTTACCTTCTTCGACTCAGACGGCTGAACATTTACCCAATGGATTATCGTCGGCGCCGTGGAGATCTTATCTACACCAGACGGATCCTAAGAGGAGAACTTCGGAGTGAGGTACAAAAGCGGTTTCGGCTCAACGTGGACGACTCGACACGAGGCCACGAGTGGAAGTTGCACAAGAGCCGAATACTTCACGTCCGTCCAGAGGCTGCCTTATCAATTTGTGTAGTGAATGATTGGGACAGCCTAACGGAGATCATTTCTGATGCACCGACAGGAAAGTTTCAAACGGCTTTTTGGCTGCCGTCTGATGAGTACCGTAGGGCTCTGCTGCCCCTACTCCAAGGGCGACGATCCCCAAAGGAATGCCGCTTCTCAGCCAGTTGCGTCAAACCTGCATTGAATCTGAATCGACGGCGCTGACAAGGGTCTCCTCCCCTGCTCTCTACACACCAATGAACCAATGAACAATCTTAAATGTGGGCGAATACAGTGCACTCTCGTTGAGGCTCGATCAGGTGTTGGATCGAAAAGGGGATTATGGATTACGCCTAAGACCAGAGTAGTGCAGTGTACTTCTACTGCAGCTTAAGTGTCGGGGTCTTATCATTGCTCATAATGGATGTGGTTTCGATCCAAGTGACCTATCAGCTATCCTCAACATGCCAGCACCGACAAACGTGATTACCAGACGTTCATTCCTTGATATGGTTAGTCCCTACTCTAATTTCCTTCCGGAAATGCACCGACTGTCAACACCTCTGAACGCACTACTCATGGAATAAGTCAAGTGAAACTGATCTATCGAGTGCCAAACAGCGGTAGATCGGATAAAAGATCTGTTGACTTCCGATCTCCTTTTCACACATTACTATCCAAAACTTCCAACTGTGGTAGCCGCATATGCAAGTAACTATGTGATTGGCGCTGATTTATCCCACAATTTTCTGGATGGCTCTGGGAAAGCTGTCATTCCCGTGACTCGATCGCTATCGGCAGCAGAGTGGAAGTACTCACAGGTGAACAAGGAAGCCCTAGCCAACGTATTTACTGTACAGAAACTGTACAAAATGTGTAGTAGACGCTGCACACTACTTAAAGTCCACAGCCCATTACTGAGCATATTCGACTCGCATAAACGTACGCCGGGCACCACCGCAAGCAGTCTAAAAAATGGGCTCTATCATGGTTAGCGTATGACTTATGTATCAAGTAGAAATCGACGACCGATTTTGGGCAAGCCGATGCCTTGTTACGACTGACTGTTGATCATCCAGGTCAGCAAGGTCACGGCGTGCCTGTCGTGTTTCAACGTTTGAGGTATTTTCTCGCAAGTTTTGTGTGAAAACAGTGTTGAGTATCACGGAACAGAAAATTTGACGACTAGCATTTTGAGAGTTAAAAGGGCCTGGAATTGCCAATATATCGGGATCACTGACGAATGGATTTCTACTACCACAGGTCACGCTTGGGAGGTATTTCAACAATACTGGACAGTCATTGGATATGCGACAATTTTCATGCTTCACAAGATCCCTCACCTTCCTAGGTAACCGGGAAAACGCCTCCATTCTTTGTGAGTTAACGGAAGATTCTCTCTCCCATCTCTTTGTTGATAAAATGTCCCAGTGAACCTGAAGTCGAAGGATCCGCTTCGAAGGAATGTGGATTTTTGTGAATATTTCATCGGATACATTACTGCCTAGGTTACTTCTGCTTTGGCGGACACTTGTCTGTTGTGACATGTGAGTCTATTACATTGCAAGCGTGTCACTGCTAGTATTATTTGATTGGTGTTCGGGTCTTCTGCATAGTATGCTACCGTAAAACGGTTCACTTTTTACTATGGCAATGAGGCTGGACCTTTTTGTGGTGTGATGATTTGCCTTCCTTAGAGATCCACTGAGCTGTGCAGTGTGGTGCATTTTTGCACCTTCAGAGACACTCATACCAGCTTGGTCAATTGTGAGAGGCCAAACAAACTCAGACTCCGGGTTGGGGGTTGGAATATTGGTGGCTTCTTATTTTGTAAAACGGCCTCCTTGTAACCCACCGTCAAACCCGCAGCCTTTTAGGCAGGTTTCGGAACCGCCGGCTTTGGTTTAAATCCCTAATCCTTTTCTTCTCTAGGCGTGAACAGCCTGACAGTATCCTACCCACGGAATACCATGAATCCTTTATTAGACATTTTCTTGTTGCTCTGGTCATCGCAGTAGATACTAAACGGCGCCCCACCTGCTGCATCGAGTAAGGTGAAAAGGGGTTTGGATGTTACTGACCAAGCCCTCCCGTCTTCTTATTCCCTCCTTGCGCTTTTTCACCCTTATCGTCCTGTTCCAAAATCACATTTATCCCTTCCCGTTATATACCCCAATACTCATCCCTCCCCCACCTTGCTCTGATAAATGGTTAGCGCCTAGTTTCAACTCGCATGCAAACGCGGAACGCCACTCTTGTCCTGTCGCCTGGCCTATGTTCTACTAAGCGGTCAAGCCCAATTCATCGGCTTTAAATTGCAGCCCTCGATTCTCTCTAAGTTTGGCATGCCTCAGTGTACATACATCCTTACATATCGGTCAACATGCAGCCCTTGCCCGAACATTGGAGACCCTTTTGATCGATATCTACTACTTATCGGAAACCTGCCTGCAAGACTCGAGCTCTGTGCTCGCTTTGTGATCCCCTTCAGATGACACCAGCAGTGCTTTCTTGTTGCGACTATCCGGAGATGATGCAGCTTCCAGCGTTGGTATTGCGCTCAGGCCGCGGGATGAAGTTGCTCTGCTTGATTGCATCCCAATCAGTAGGCGGATGTGTGCGGTTCGATTGCTTGGCTCGTTCAAACTTTGAAGTCACACGGGACTAATAATTGTCTGTTCGTTATCGCCGCCTACGTGCCCAAAAGCTGTATGGATGATTCAGTAAAGAACGATTCTATCGCCAAATGGACGAGCTCCTTAACCACAGAAGTAGCACGGACACTTTAGTGATGGTTGGAGGTCTGAACGCTCAAGCTGGAAAATTGTCCACGGATAAACAGCGTCTGGGCGACGAACACGGTGGAGGCTCCCGTAATGATAACAATGATCAGTTACTTCAGTTGTGTGAAGGCGCCAGCTTATTTCTTTCGAGCACTAACTTCCAACCTAGCACCCACTGAAGGATGACATGAGGCCCGCCAGCCTTGAACACAAATCGATCACATTGCGATCAGTTTCCGTCGGGGACGCTGCGTTCAGAACTGTCGCCCGATTTGAAGCACATGTTTGGACACTGACCATGCACTTGTATGCGCTGATCTGCGGGTGTGTTTCGGCGGTCGCCTTCCGTGACTCTGTGAGTGCATAGACCCCAGCCAATTGGCGAAGCCAGGTGCTCTGATTGCGTATCGAAGTACGCTGGCATTCGGGTTGAGCGAGTGCTCATTGAATGCAATTGAAGGTCACTGGTCACATGTTCACCAGACCTTCCTAGCAGCCGGCAAATTCTTAACTGGTAAGTCTACTAGCCAACTTGGACATTGGGTTTCTTCGCAGTCTCTGGAACGTATCGATGCTCGCCGGCACATTCCGGTTGGAAGCGAACACAGTGAGGCTCACAAAATCTTCTGGGCAAAATTACCTGCTAGCTTGAAGACAGACCGCGAATCTTGGCGGTATACTGTGCATCAGAAATGGAAGGGGCCGCTGGTCGTGGTAACCAACGGAAATTATTCCGTCTGATACGGGAAACGGGCAGCAGGAGACGGAGTGTTAGTGAAGCTCTATGTGACGAGAGTAGATAGTCTATCCGCAACTTGTCAGAACGCTTAGAGCGTTGCGCTGAACAGTTTGGAAAGCAATTAAATTGGTCGGAATTGTCAGATTTCGCGCGGGCCAATGGTCGCTCTGCTCCGTGGGCTACCCCTTTGGATCCACCCTCTCGCTCAGCAGTCGAACTTGAGATCGGACTGCTGAAGTTGAATAAAACCGTGGGAGCAAATGACCTTCCTCCAGCCCTTTTCATTTTAGGGGGCTGTAGTCTTATTGATGATTTACACGAGTCCCTATTGAAACAGTGGGAGCAGGAAACTGTCCCGACGGAGTGGAGCCACATCGTTATAGTCTCAGTCTTCAAGGGAGGCTCACAATCAGAATGCGGCAACCACAGGGAAATCAGTATGATCTCCAGCGCCTCCAAATTTCTTGCCTCTATCATACTTCACAGACTGACAATCATACGTAGAAGCCAGCTTCGTGAGGAGCAAGCCGGGTTTCATCGAGCTCGAGGCTGCATCGACCGCATCTTCACTTTGCGTCAAGTGTCTGAGCACCGTCGCATATACTGGCGGTCCACCGTTGTTTTGTTCCTCAATCTTAAACATGCCTTCGAATTGGTTGATCGATGTGCCCCTTGGGACCGCTTACTCAGGAAATTTGTGCTCGAGAGGTATGTAAATACTACCCGGGCGTTATACGCGCGTAGCCCAGACAGAGTGATGGCTTACCGCCAGCTGTTATCGCCCTTCAATATCTCCAAATGTTGTGATAAAGATGTCCGCTGTCAGCTTTCCTCCTCAAATTTGCTATTGGCTGTACCCACGGACGCCGCGGCTTTTCGCTTTACCGTACTGGGTTCTACTTTTACTTAGGGAATACTGTGTTACGCGTGTTTGCTTTGTGTGAGTGGTGCAGCGATACTTTGCTTTTGGTGTATTTTTCCAGCTGTGCAAATTTGGTGGATATTCTCCGGCTGCTGTCGGAGATCTCACTGATTGGCCCAACTGCCGTATGTGTTCGCCATCTTGGATTTGTTCTAAAGCATTCTAACCGGCGTCTGCCAGACCACCAGCTTGATCGACAGCGTTTGGATTCAGTATATCGGTGTAGACGTTACAACGAACGAATTCCGCAGATCTGACATTCACAATGGCACATATTGCTTGCCCACGGAAAGCTAAGCCCAAAACTTCAGAACCGATTGTTAGTTGTGGCGTAGACAGCTCTGTAAAAATTGTGCGATTTGGAATCGAATGCAGAAACTACCGAAAATACTTCCATGCTCGATGTGCTCGCCTGAGTCACAGCCAGCTAAAAACAACTTAATAGTACGACCGATTCTCTCTGGTTCTGCACTGAGTGGACCTCACTTCCACTCGTCAGATGTATAACTGTGTTGACGCAGAAGTGCGATAGGCTGATAAAGATTGTAGAGCAGGCAGGAGCCGTGAAAGCTCTCCCACATGAACTAGACAAATCAGCGCCTCGAACTCGATGCTCAACATCAAACGCCAATTCAGAACAGTGTAAGTGTAACGATCCAGAGTTAGCCACGCCGACACTAGCGGCTGCCCATCAAGATGCGTTCGCCACACATTCTTAAACAGAATCACCTGCCACACTGAACACTCTTAAAGACACGACAACATACGCGTCCGTTGTTGCTATCCATATGACGGAGGCACCTCCCATCGCAACCCCGCCCGCTGCCAAACGAGTTACTACTACCAATACCACCATGGGACTCAAGAGAACATCATTTGTCCAACCGAAGAAAGCAGCCACTGGTCCCTCCAAAAACGGGAATATGAAACACCATCATAATTCTCTGTTATATGCTCTAATGTGACTGGGTCTGGGGCGAACCCCATAAAAGATAAGACACTAGACGACAAAAAGCAGTGGGACTCCCTGTGTCAACTAATAGACGTTCAAATGAAACCAGTCAATATGATACGCCTCGTCCGTCATCTAAACTCCGTACACTACGGTGAACCGCGGTTACTCCAGGTAATGATGCAGAGGCAGTTTTCTTGTCAGCCAATCGCCTCCGTACCACCACATGAACTATTCGAAAATTTTTCCAGATGTTCCTTGGAGCGAACGCCAGAAACGCAAACAAAATCCGGATGACTTTCGTAAACAACAAGACATAAAATCTATCCTTGTTCATGGTGTCCCTGAGCTCTAGACATTAAGTGAGCTAGAGACCAAAGCGTATGACTGGGATGAATAGCGTTTTATTCGTGAAGTATTCTCATTCGAATATGTTATCTCTAATTCGACAATAAGATTCTGTCTATCCCCAGACTACAAAGGGTGTGGTCCCCGGGTGATGAAAGTATCATTCCACTCCGAACTGATGACAGAACATGTGATCAAAATGTAGCACAAAAAGCATAAATGCTGCCACGCGAAATACGTATAAAGGCGGTAGGCACCGGGCCACAGACAGACAATCTACATCGCAGTCTGGAGATTACCCGGTTTGCCTGTGTAAAATTCTAACTACAATTATTTCATTGTACATCTAGGCGACCGGTGTGGTTTGTTGAACTGATTGCTGAGCTCGAATGCTTGACTTGCTCATCGCCATTTTTGCTTGGTGCTCGTTTCGGTTGCAACGCGCGACTGCCCTGTGTGCTGTGCATCCTCCGTTCCCCTAGCTAGAGCGTCAACGGTGTCGCTTTTTGTAGCTAGTTATCAGGGAAACTTTTACTGTACTAATAAAAGTTTCCCTGAAACCCGATCTGTCTTTTCGAATCGCTTTTCGGGCTTCCGCTACAGGCTACTTGCTAAAGTAGTGACCACGACTCAGGAAGAATCTCAGCGCCGGATATTTCGAACTTTTATCCGGTGAGGTCGTTCCATTTAGTTTTCATATTTTCCGGTTTATTTCTGTATACGGTAGCTTATTTTTTGAGTCATTTTTTAAACCATGGAACCTGTGGACCCTAAAGTAGAGTCTCTTCTTAGCGCTGTAACTCTCTCTGTGCCATATTTTTGGGACGCAAATCCGCTTTTGTGGTTCGCTCATCTTGAGGCTGAGTTTTATAACCACAGAATCACTTCCGACTACGCGAAGTATAGCAAGCTCATGTCCTATCTCCCCATGAAGATATCAATGCAGGTTCGAGCCGTTATCATTTCTCAGACCGAGAACTGCTATGAGTCTCTCAAGGAGGCAACGATTAAGCGTGTCATCCCCTCTGGGAATGTTCCCCTGCAGTAGCTTTTCAGGGATCTGTAGCTGGGTGACAAACTGCCCTCAACCCTGCTACGAGAGATGCAGAAACTCCTTGGTTCCTCAACCATGGACGAGACTTGACTTCGCGAACTATGGTTACAGCGGCTACCGGAAAACACGCAAGTGATTCTTGCTATCGTGAGCTCCGTTTCGTTCACTCAACTAGCAGATTTAGCGGATCGTCATTAAACGATCACAGCCACAAGCCGATGCCAGCAAGTCAATGCCGTCGCGTCCCAGAGCACTTCTGTCACTGGCTTACAGTCAACTATAGAAGCCCTGCAAACACAAGTTGCGACACTTAGTCGCTAGGTTCAACAGCTTGCTATGAACCGTCGTCGTCATAGCAGATCAAAATTGCCCTTCAAACGTTCCAAGTCCAACAACAGGCAGGCTTGCCGTTGGTGCCATCAGCTTTTTGGTACCGCAGCTCGTAAATGTATCAAACCTTGCAACTTCGCCGAGAAGCAGGGAAACTTCTCGGCCGGCCTTAACGGCGTCGGATGCGACGGGCCAACCTCAAAGTCGCCTTATCCGCGTTAGGGATTTAACTTCCGGCACCGAGTTCCTAGTCGACACTGAAGCCGAAGTTAGCGTTATACCCCGTAGCTCAGATGAGATGACCTCACCCTCGCCGACCAAGCTGTGTGCCACCAATGGCACACCAATCGTAAGTTTCGGTGAAAGGCTGATAACGCTCAATTTAGGCCTCGGACGAACTTTTCGCCAGCCTTTCATAGTGTCAGCCGTGCCTTTCTCCATCGTAGCCATAGACTTTCTACAACGCTTCGACCTTATCGTCGACGCCAAAAGGAAGAAGCTTATCAACTCTAGGACACAGCTCAGCGTTATCGGGACTAGCGCCAACGTGGCTGCTATCACTCCCATTCGAGTCCTACCCCAAACCTTACAGCCTTTTATAAACTTTTCAACGAGCATCCTAAACTCGTTCACGTTTCAAACGACTTGCCTCCTGTGACGCCGAACGTCACGCCACACATTTGCATTAAGGGTCCACCGGTTTCGGCCCGCCCTTGCCCCGGACAAGCTCAACACTGCTATGGTGGAATTCGAGCAAGTACTCGAACTGGGAATAATCCGCCCGTCCAAAAGTCCATGAGCATCCCCATTACATATGGTGCCGAAGAAATCCGGTGACTGACGTCCCTTTGATGACTACAGCGCACTTGACAAAGTTACCGTCCCGGATAAATACCTCATTCCGCACATGCACGACTTAACCTCAGCTCTAGCTGGTAAGTATCTTTAGCAAAGTCGACCTAGTTCGCGCCTACCATCAGATACCTGTGGCGCCAGACGACATTGCTAAAACAGCAGTCATCACGCCATTCGGTCTGTTCGAGTACCTCAGAATGTCTTTCGGCCTCAGCAAAGCTGCTCAAACATTTAAGCGTTTAATCCATGAGGTAACGCGAGGACTCGAAGGTGTTTATCCTTATCTAGATGACATTCTCATCGATTAGACTGTAGAAAATATTTTTACTCTCTTAGAATCTGTTCACAATGGAATGACTTGCCAACGCATGTGGTAAACGCTCCGAACATTACAGCTTTCAAACAATTGTTAGACATTCATCTGAGTGACAAACAACACATTGTGATGTGATGTACTAGGTTTAGACTATTGGCATTTCAGTTCCATGTCGGAATCTAATGATTTTTATTTATTTTGCATTTACCATCCTATGGGTCTTGTAAAGCCAATGCTTTTTATCCCATCATACACTATTGAACTATTGACGAGGAAAATCTTCATCACTTCGACGCTCTCTTCCAACACTTGACGCAACATGGGGTTACCGTCAACCCCGATAAATACGAGCTTGGCCAAAGCTCCATCGACTACCTTGGCCACCGAATATCCGCCTCTGCTATTGAAACTCTTCCAGACAAAATCCAGACACTGAAGTACTATCGTGCTTCTGGTTCCTTCAAACAGTTACGCCGATTCCTTGGCCTAGTCAACTATTAGAGACGCTTTATTCTTAACTGCACGAAAATTGTTCAACCAATGACTGACTTGCTCCGCGGTAAAAAAAACGCTCTTTTCATTTTGCAGACGACGCTAGACTCTTTTGAGAAGCCCAAGACGCTATCGTCAACATAGTGCTTCTCGCCCACCCAGACACATCAGCATCACTCTCCCTGACAACTGACGCATCAGACACTGCCGTCGGTACAGTTCTTTAACAACTCATCGACCATCGCTGGATACCTCTAGGTTTTTCTAGAAACATTTACAACCTGTCGAACCGCGTTACAACACCTTCGGTAGGGAACTGTTAGCTATCTACTATCTCGAAGGTAGACATTTTACAGTCTTCACTTACCACAAGCCATTGATCTACGCAATCAATGGCGTAACAGACAAGGATTTTCCGTGGGAAACTAGAGACCTAGATTACGTTTCTCAGTTTACGACAGACGTACGACATGTCTCAGGTGCTCTCGATCCCGTCGCGGATGTGCTTTCACGCATTCATCAGATCAGCTTATCGCATGGCACCAACATCGACCTAACCGCCATGGCTGCTGCCCAACAAGCTGATCCCGACATAGACAAGCTACGACACAAGACCTCGTCGAAGCTATGCGAAGTTCCACTAGCTTCATCTGAGGGGACCATACTTTGTGAGGCCTCACAAACTTCTCCCCGACCCGTAATTCCTACTTCGATACGTCGACTAGCTTTCAACGCTTTACACAGCCTGTGTCATACAGGCATACGTGCTTCGCAGAAGCTCGTAACCGAACGCTTCGTATAACCCAACGTCAACCGCGATGTCCGCCTTTGGGCATGCGCACGCTTAGAATGTCAACGCACCAAGGTATACGGACACACCAGAAAACCCACTTGGCGTCTTACCCCCTCCCGACTCTCCTTTTGCACACCTCCATGTCGACCTGGTCGGACCTTTGCCACCATGCAAAAGCTACGTGTACCTCCTCACCTGTGCCGACCGATTCACCCGTTGGTCAGAAGCGATTCCGATAGCCAAATGCTCATCTGAGACAGTGGCACAAGAACGCTGGGTAGATCAATTTGGTTACCCAAGCGTAGTCATCACCGACAGATGATCATACTTTGACGGATCCTTCAGCTAACTTATCAACATTCTTGGTTGCCAGCATAACCGAACTACCACATACCACCCTGCAGCTAATGGGATGGTTGAAAGGTTCCACCGGCAACTCAAAGCATCACTCTGTGCCCAATGTAGCACATCCTGACGCGAAGCACTTCCGCTCGTTCTCTTAGGCATAAGAAACACGATTATAGCGGATTTGCACGACACTGCTTCTTCGCTAGTCTTTGGATGCACACAGCGCTTACCTGGTGAAGCCGTTTCATAAAAAGCGCCAGAAACTTTCGACTATGGCGACTACGTAGCTTGTCTATCTCATCACATGCAACAGCTTCAGTCTGTGCAACCCAGAGCACAGAGCTTGCGTACCAACGTGGACGAAAGCTTAACTACTTGCACGCACGTGTTCGTTCGCATTGACAGCGTGCGCCGGCCACTCCAACCTCCTTATTCTGGCCCGTACCGTGTCGTACGCAGGAGTGACAAGAGGTTTACCATTGACTACAATGGTAAGACTGAGACGATCAACATCGATCGACTCAAGCCAACATTACTCGACAAGTCTGACTCTTTGATGCAACAAGTAGCTTCACAGCCTGTGCCGTCACAGCTAGCACCGCAATCTCAAACCGGTCAGTTCCCTCCAGCAGAACTTACAACCTCAGCCGACAGCACTCCTACCCGCCCTACTATCGATCGACGCGGTAGGAAGCTCAAACCTCCAGTTCGTTTTTCGGACTTTGTTAGCATTTGCTATTTTACATAGAACGTGCCTCTGAAATTTTCTTGCTCTTACCAAACGTTTTCCAAAATCCACAAAAAATCGACCAAAATGTTTTGAAACTACCAAAAAGAGCAAAACTATTTTAAAACGCAAAAACAGCTTTGCACACTTTTCGCTTTTCACTCTTTTGTGTACTGCTATGCATTTACGCTGTTTTTACATTTTGATTTCCATATACACTGTCGGTTGGTTGCACCTTGGTTTCACTTTTCGTTGGATCCCCGCACGTCAACTGGAAGTGGAAAAATACTACCTGCTAAGCCACCCAAGTGAACTTTACAAACTGTCCCCCCAGAGTTTGTTTACCGTTTCGACACCGTAGTGAGGACACGGGTGGGAGCACGCTAGGGTCCGACTACATGGTTCACCCCCTGCAGCTGCATCAGGTTTCACAACCTGGTCTCGCAGATGGCTGGCCTGCGACGGACAGCTCTCACGTAGATCGAAGGACTGCTTACACAGACCCTTGTGGGGGAGGGCTATGTAGCAGTCTGGAGATTCCCCGGTTTGCCTATGTAAAATGCTAACCACAATTATTTCATTGTACACCTAGGCGACCGGTGTGGTTTGTTGAACTGATCGCTGAGCTCGAATGCTTGACTTGCTCATCGCCATTTTTGCTTGGTGCTCATTTCGGCTGTAACGCGCGACTGCCCTGTGTGCTGTGCATCCTCCGTTCCCCTTGCTGGAGCGTCAACGGCGTCGCTTTTTATAGCTAGGTAGTAGGGAAATTGTTACTGTACTAATAATAGTTTCCCTGAAATCCGATCTGTCTTTTCGAATCGCTTTCCGGGCTCCCGCTACAGGCTACTCGCTAAATGTAACACTGAGCACGTTACTTATTAATACAATTCTGTCAACTTGTAGCTCAGACCGGAGACAATACCAAAACACACCGGCAGCTGAAGCAATACTGGATGGTCACCGTCTTGTTGGTGCGGCGTGCTCTATACAACAACCTGAACTGGCCTTAGTGCCTGCATCATCGGTCCTACAAAAGAAGGACCGGCAGCCGAACCCGCAATTGTCGGCATAGACTCCCACCGGAAATTAGCATTTACAAACACGCTTCTGACCACCGTTGCCCTCACCTGTTTGTATACCAATGCACAAGGTCTTCTCAGCAAGATAACCGAACTTCGTGTTCGTCAGGTCTCCACGCCTTTGGACCTAGTTATGGTCAGCGAAACATGGCTGAACACGGAGATCACGGATACTGAGATTGTACAACTCAACGGAACCACTGCGTCAAGTTGATCCGCGACGACAAACTCCAGCACCAAGAGAACTTATCAGCGAAATTCAGTACAAATCCCAAGTTGCTGTATAAACACGTCAACAAGCTTCGCAGAGTGCAGCAGGTGATACCGGTGTTACGTGCAACAGATGGTCTTGCGTAAACTGCACATGATGCGGCCAACGTACTTCACCAACGCTTCATTCATACTTTCCGGACTGAATCATCATTTCATCCGCTTTTGACCCAGCTTCCATCGCCACCAGGGTTAAACCAAGCATCGTTCACGTCAGCCAATATCATGAAAGCGCTGATGTCATTGCGCTTGCACAGTTCACCTGTCGTGGACGATATCAAAACGAAAGCATTGAAGACAGCGGCCATGAACCTTGCCAAATCATCAGCTCGGTTCTTTTAACGTTGTCTCGACGAAATGCAGGTTCCCAGAATGTGGAAACATAGTCACTCCTATTTACAAAAGTGGTAATCGTTCGGAGCCATCGAACTACCGTCCAATCAATCTCCTCCCAGTTTTATCCAAAGTAATGGAACCTATAATTGTAGAGGCCCTTATGGGATATCTTGAGAGCAACAATATCCTAGTGTCACAGCAACACGGATTCCGCCGAAATCGATCCTGCACTTGCTACTAGCCCGAGCAAGTTGAACAGAGTCAGCCGTTGCCAGAGTGGGAGTCGACGTTGTCTACCTAGATTTCTCGAGAGCTTTCCATCGTTTGGACCACCGCCTTCTCCTTCACAAGCTTCGAAGCTATGGAATCGGTAACCCTATACTCGGTTGGATCGGCAACTTCCTCACTTAACGTCAGCTGAGTGTGAGAGTCCGCAGCTACATTTCTCCCTATAAAAAGCCAAAAATGTCTGCTTGACAACACTGTGACGTGACGGACATGACGCGCGACTAAATAAAGTCACTGTGTTGCCATAGCAGAGGAGCTTGCACATTTCGCGAACGTCAAGTACTTCAGAGATTTCATCTGATCGCTTACTACATTGGCGCATTCACTGAATAAACTTACAAATTCACAGTAATACTAACAAATTCACACAACACGATTACTTACACATGCACCCACATATATACTACACATATATATATATATATATATATATATATATATATATATATATATATATATATAGTATGTACTGGTTAAATCGTACCATTACTGATGTTACGCGTTTGTATCACCATGATCCTGACCTGGAATGCGCGTCTCGCACCGTCGAGAATAAATCGTTTATTTATTTACTTGTCATGCGCACTTCAGGCATGTCACGCTGACATACGATGACATAGTGATGCAGGTAAGCGTGACCACTCCGCGGTTGCACCCAAGTTGCAATATCACTCGCACTCAGTGCAAACCGAGTGTTCATGATTGTCAGGTAATGAGTGTCACACAGTGAGAGCAGCCTGTCACCGTTCGCATTCGCTGAACCAATACCATGCGGGCCGATGACATCTGTCCACACCGATGCATCACGCCCAACGCGCGTTGAAATCACTCAGCAGAAATAGTCCGTCGCTCCTCGGCGCAGACCGCATCACGGAGGACAATTGATTGTAGAACTGATCACGCGTGTCATCATAGTAACATCGATCCAAGTCCGAGTACGTGGAAGGCCTATGTTGTCTACCGTAACCACTGTACCCAACTAGTGTGCGAGGACGAAGTAGAATATCAACAGGCCCTAGCAGAGCAATTTACTTCCAATCATAAGCTTCCGTACAAGCAGGTGAACAGCTTTCGCAGGGTGAAAAGTAGACTTCCACCTCTTCACAAGGCGGATGGTCTAACTCTGACTGTTAAAGAAGTGTCGAATGTTTTGTAATAACAATATGCGCCAACCTTTTATTGCAGCCCGTGGTCTCCTGAACCTTTAAAAACGATGTTGCTTGCACCAGGACACAGTTATATAAGTTTTACGACAGACACCGTGATGAGAAAGCTGTTATCTATGAGCCTGCACGCCTGCCAAGGAATTGACGATATCGACCCAAAGACGCTCGTTGTGGCGACTAATGTTTTGGCTGAACTTCTAGCGCGACTGTTCCAAAAGTGCCTTGAGGAGATGCGCGTCCCTGCAATGTGGAAACAGGGGATAATAACTCCAACGTACGAGGAGAGTAGTCGTTCCGACCCAGCTAATTATCGACCAGTAACTCTTCTGCCAGTTCTTTCGAAACCTATGTAGGCTACGATTGTCGATGGACTCATGTCTTATCTGGATGGTTTTGGTCACATTGTTCAGCAGCAATGTACGGCTTCCGTCAGAATCGATCGTACACCACCGACATATTGTTAGTACGAGACAGCTGGACGGAAGCGGTGGATGTTGATGCAGGAGTTGATGTGGTTTACCCTGACTTCTCTAACGCATTGGACCGGTTGGACCTATCCTTCTCGCCAAACTTCAAGGATGTGACATTCGGGACACTCTCCTCAGGTGGATCTGCAGTCTTCTCTCGACAGGCGTCTGGATGTGGGAGTAGGTGAACTCATGTCCGACCCAATTCACGTCCAATGTGGTGTGCCACAGGGTTCGGTACTTAGGCCCCGTCTATTCTTGGTTTCATTAATCATTTGTCGGCCGGTGGCCGAGTGGTCTGCGCGTTTGGTCTGCGTAGGGGTGGGCGTCTTCGCGGTATACTCAGCCCGCGCGCGGCTGGTGGTGGTCGTGAGGCAGCGAAGCGCCTTTACGGCGTACAGCTGACACTATTATTATTACTATTATTATTATTATTAACGATCTAGTGAGTCACATTAAGTCAAACTGTTTACTCTACGCCAATGACATCAAAGTTCGGTGAGCGGTCAGAGATCCAGAAGATCGTATCCAGACTCAGAACGACCTTGACAAGATCTATGGATGGTCAGTATAAAATCGCCTTTTCTTCAGTGTTGCCAAAAATCGAGTACTCCATTTAAGACAACAAATGGTTCACACTCAAAAGCTGGAGGATGATTATCTACAACATTGTTCTCATGAAAAGGACCTCAGTGTGTTGGTACAGATTTTGGCTGCTCGGAGCAATCCGAAAAAGCATAGAAGGGGTTCAAATCGTGGGTCTTCTACGGAGAGCTTTCGGACACTACGAACCGTCTACTTTCCGCCAACTAGTTCCCGTTAAAATATGACCTCATACAGATTATACAATTCAAGCACGGCCCGATTAGAGTGGGACCTCACCGCCTTAGAGATTCCGCAACGTCGAGCGACCGAAAATGTCAAGTGACTGCGCCACTTATGATACGAACAACGCCTCAGAGCGTTGCGCGGTTTTATTGGGCATTATCAGCGTTTGCGTGGTGACCTAATCACGGTTTATCAAGTTCTAAACAACTGTAATTACGCGTGCCATCACCTGTTGTAGCTGTCACAATAACAGACTGAGAAATCATCATCTCAAATTGACAGAACCATACAGTCGGTTGGATAGTCGAAGAAAGGTCTTTTCGTTGCGTGTTTATCAAACATGGAATACCCTCTCAGAAACTGTAATTTCAGCCCCAAGTTAGCCGTGCTCAAGGCTCGTGTCGATGGCGCACTTGCCGTACCACACCATATCACGTAACCCAAACGACCTAAACAAACAGAAAAACAAATCAGTTCACTTCCAATTTCGGCTGGAAACCACAGACGATGACATTGGGTGATACATAAAACCAAGTGTGGACCGCTCAGACAGGGAACATTGTAACCAGCAAGTTGGCAATTTGTGGTCGTTCACTATCTCCTGTTGCTATCTTTTGCCAACATTTTCTCACCTATAACCGATCATCCGGCGGGACATGTCAAGCTTCGGCTTTTTTCTCCGCAATATGACCGTTGGCTGTTTTGTTCTTGAAACTGTGGCTCTTGCCGCAGTGTCTGTTATATGGAACATCTCGCTCAACTTATTGTATGAGTAAACGATAACAAGAAGACTGCTACATATACGCGCCCTCGAGAGTTACCAGGTTTTGGTCAAGCGCACACTTCTGCTCTCGCGGAGGCAGATTGACGAAATTAATCTGAGTTCAATGAGTAGGGTGGGGATTTATTGGGTGTTTGGGAACATTCGTCGCAGCTAAACTCGGGCAGACAGTCAGCACACATCCAGGAAAGCGCTAGACGGCCGGTTCGTCCTATTGAGACTCGTCAGTAGCGTGCACCCACCGAATCCTGCCGGATTCGAACCCACAAACTTACCCTTACAAGCCAGCGGTTTATGCCACCGAACCATGGGTGACGGCAGCGAACTGCAATGACTGATATCTAACCGTGATATAATGTGGTTCAACTTCCACTGTCACGCGTGTTGTGATCGTGCAGAGGACGGGGCTGGTCGCCTACTACTCATTAATTATCAGTAATCGTCTTCGCAGCATACATGCCACCTCGATTGGTGGCGGGTTACAAAGAAAGTCGTTGCTCTGGTTCCATCGAAGTGCCGTTGTGCGCTCGAAGCCGATGGCAAACGAAGTGTCAAGTAGCACTATTTGCTCAGTCCAATCAATTCCCAGCAAGTCACGTTTGGGTCGGTTGATTAAGTAGTACTCAATGAGATTTTGCCATTAAACTATGCAAAAAGTTTAAGGAAACCTCCGGAAGCATTGTGGGCTGCTCTGTTAGTGGAAAGCAGCATAGATTTATTTATGTGATTTCAAATACTGTTGGTATTTATGCTAGTGTCGGAGGCCGCGTCAAGTTGCAAACCGCTTGGCGCACCATTCATGTGCGACGTAATGAGCCTCCTGTGAGACAGTAAGTCAGTATGAGGATATGCTATTTGAACGAATAGCGACTTGGCACTGTACGTTCTACGGCTCTTATGAATAGATGTCTGTCGCTTTTTGGCTTGTGATCAAGGCTGGATGCAAAGCTATTCTTTGGGGCCTAGTTTGTGGCATTTTCGGCAAACGCGCCAAATAAACAGGTAAATACTTGTCAAGTGCCATTCTTCGCATAGCCAACATGAAGTAGGTGGCCTATTAGAGGCGTAGAGAAAGTTTGGTTACTGGTTATCGTCTTTCAGTTTTCACAGCATGAAAAGCATTTGGTTGTGCTTGTGAATGCAGTCTAATCAGGACAGCATCATGCTTTATAGTTTAAATGCTCTTGCATTCAGCAAAAAGTGAGTTAAAGACCATATCGGGATGGTGATAAACCATGGATAGGAGACAAGTGCGATTTTCTGCGTTCCGAAGAGACGGCAAGGCGCTTATGTATATTAGACACTTAAACTAATCATCTCTTAATGAGCATAACTTGAGGTTCTCATTCATGATTAACACTGTCGGAACACATTCCATAGTCATTTGTACCTCGTTTGACTTTGTTCAAGAATCGAAAAGGTACACAAAATAATGAGGTTGAATAATCAATAATCCGGAAAGTTGGGACACGGTTTCATCGAAGGTGAAATGTCGAGGCGATTTTGGCAGGATGTGATCAAAATGCCTTGAATGTTCATTTGTCCCAAGTGTTCGAAGCAGGAGGTGTAGTTTCCAAAAGTCGTTCTGACAGATGAATTCAGCCCGAAACAAACCATCCCAGCGATTAAACCACGCTTCGAAAGTGCAGCTCGAATCCGGCGCAAAACGGAATTCTTTGACCCTATTGTACAAAACGTCAATAGAATATACTCGGGAGTTCGGAAGAAGTGACTACGGGTGAACGTTTAGTCGGTGGCGATGCAATCAGCATCATATGCGCTTCTGTTTCCGTTTGTTGCCGTCGTATTAGTACATGAATGTGCCTTTCGTAGAACCCAACTGATACACATTTATTTTTGACGCCATTTGTGGCGGGGTCCTTAAATCGGCCGTTGACATTTTCACCGGACATCATTTTTATGTGAACTACCAAAGATATGTCAGTTTTGCAAGGTTAGTCCGACAGATTCCTTGTTCGAACAATCACCAAGATTACAGACCGTCCTACTCTATCCACGTATTGAATACAAACGCCAAGATACTGTGCACTTTCCTCTATTTGTTGCTTTTGGACACGAAATCTTCCGTCAACCAAAACCAGTTATGAAGACAAATTTTAATAAAACTTGGCGCTGTTGACTGGATGCAGTTCCCGAAGATGTTCACTATTGTGCTCTGGAAAGCCTGGCCGTTTATCCGAGCGAGGGCCGTTCAACCTTTTCACTATTTTTCTACCCATTTGTAAAATTTGACATTTCTGATGGGGCCAATCTAGTCCATGTAGAGTTGACTATGTAAAATGCAGAAAATGAACCCGGTAGAGTATATAAAGCTTATGTAGCGACCTGGAGATTCCCTTCATTTGCTGAGTGCGATATGTAAAAGATTAAGAACATATAGTTTCATCTTGTACATGGTCAAAGTAGAAAGAATGCCTGTTAGAAGATTGACTACGTGTGTGAGTCAGCCAGATGGATCGCACTTCGCGCGCTTCCGGCTTTCCGCCTCTAAGGGTGCTCGCGACGTTTGCGGTGACGAGCGTACTCTTCCCCGAGCTGGAACCATTTAGCGGTGCCTTTCAGCTAGCGAGATTGTACGTTCGAGAAAAAAGGTATATCTCGCCCATTTAGTAGTCTTCCAGCTTTTCCCCAAGGCGGGTCGAACCTGGGTTTATAGTGACCGGCCGATCGCGCTATACTTGGTTTGAATTACGCCGTAGGTTCTTGATGCAAACTGTTGTCGTCCAAGGGTGGCCCGAGTTACATGCTTTCTCACGGACTCTTAACTGATGTGCCGTGGTATGCCAGAACACGCGATACTGGGCAAGTCGACTGCATTGGCGGAAGTGAACCCCAAACTAGACAAAATATCTCGGACAAGAAGACACCAAAAAGCACAAACTACTGCTAATACAGTCGAACATCGGAATTTGTGCAATTGTATAGCAAATGAAAGTTTCACTGAAGTTTGTGGGTCAGGCGACAATGTGCAAAACAAACACGTTTCATGGGTTTGTGGGATCATTCCGGATCTGGACACGCTCAGCTGTAGTCAATTGTGCACTACACTCGCATCATGCTGTTGGTTCGCTTTTTGCTGAATAGTTACAATGTCCGAACATAGTTTATTGGCGCTTTCTGAACTCGAGTTTTTAGGACACCCTGGACTTTTCTCGGATTAGGTTGGTCCTGTTCTAACAACTTCTGACCTCTTATTTATTTTCAATCTGGTGACATGAGTAGTGGCGACTGAATCCATTGCACTTTGGTGTCTAATTATTCAACTGCGAATAGCGCCGCGCGGTCGTACTTCCGCTGCTGTTTCCAAGATTATTTTTCGGATAACTTGGTGTAATGGATATAGACAGAATTTTCTAAACGGTTGCTTTCTATCGTTTAACTGCTTTTTGAACAATTTTACAAGTCTATAGG
Source organism: Dicrocoelium dendriticum (assembly GCA_944474145.2). Taxonomy (NCBI): domain Eukaryota; kingdom Metazoa; phylum Platyhelminthes; class Trematoda; order Plagiorchiida; family Dicrocoeliidae; genus Dicrocoelium; species Dicrocoelium dendriticum. Next base: position 84,094,354 of record OX104068.1, on the reverse strand, counting down.
CATAGGCTTAGTGTATTCATACCGCACTCCAACCCTGGTACTCCACTTTCGCTTTCTCCCTTATTTCGCCGCACTTATTCCTTCCCAGCTGCCCAACCCATTTCCCTCCTGCTTACGTTTGTTATGTCGACTCCATTTGCTTATCGATTACAATTATCTCCCACTCTATCGATGACTTCTAAAATACGAGCCGCTAAGAAGAAATGTTCAGCCACCAACAGTGTTACCAAACCGGCGAACTTTAAGGGGCTCTAGTAAAGTTGTGGAGGTAGATCAACTTGCTTCCTCTTCCCTGGTATCGCCAACCTCCAGGATGAACAACTCGGCCATAAATGCGCTGCTACCAAATAACGAAGTTTTAAAGGTTTCTAAAAATGCTGTACAAGTACGTAAACCTAAGGAAACTCATAAAATTCACAAAGATCGTTTAGCTTCTACTACCAACAGTCCCACAGAAGTATACAACAGAGTTGTTCGGATTGAAAAGGACGTCAAATCCATCAATGAAAAGCTCTCGGCAATAGACGACTTCTGCAACCTGCTGCGTCCCTTCTCCTACTTGTGTAGTATGCCTGATAAACCCAAACTAGAGTACTTGCACAAGGCTTCATACTTCATCTCTGCAGTTGCATCAGAAGCTTGTGAACGTACACGCCGTCAGAAAAATGTAGTCGCGTTCAATGTGCCTGATAAGATCAAAATCGAAGAAAAGGTCGTGCTTGAAGCCAGCAACTTACGGTCCATACGTTGTACATCCATTCGATTAAAGAAGAACTCGCCTAAGCATTGCTGCCCGGTCGTGTTCAAGCTCTCTGACGAAGCAAATGCCGAAAAGATCATTCGCTCTCAAAGTCTTATAGCCGCAAGACCCGGTTTCGAAAGGATAATTCTTAAACACGATGAGACACCACTCCAGAGAGAAGTGATTCGAAGTAGACGATCTCTGGTAGGTCCGAAAGAACATACTCCTGTAAATATGCACCGCCACGTAAGTCTAGATGTCAAAGTGGACCTTGACAATAGCCACTCCAATGTACCACCCAACGTGGGTGTTGCACCTATAAAATCGGCACCATCTAGTCCGTCCAAAACAGCTTCCCCAGGAATAGGCAGTATGTTTGACACTGACCCAGTTCAGCCTTTGAGTGACATTTCTCCTAATAGTCCTCAGAATCATATTAAATTTGTCCCCACTAACAGTGGCAGTTCAGGCTCCACGAAGTTTGCCCAGCCACTGGGTGGACAGTATAGAGACAATGAGCCTGTGGATACCATACCTATAAACGCTAAAATCACTGTCGGGCATAAATTAGTGCAAAATAGACCACAAGCGCCACAATGCAACACGCCGCTTGCTTCCCAGATAGGTAGTAAAACTAAAGGCCAACTACGCGGTAAGCCCTACATGTCCAAGGCTGCGGTAAAGGTTGTTGGATCAGAACAAAAATCTCATGGGATTCATGCAAAAAATGGCTATAGTCAGAGTTATCAAAGAAAACAGTCTTCAACAACCTTCCGAAAGACGCCAGACCAAAGGGCATCTCTACCCAACTCATTTACAAATGGTTCGACCGCTTCTCCCAAGATCAGGGCTATCCCAATTCGTACAGGGGTTCTTGATCCCCCAACTCATTGTGCGCCCATTCCTTCTCCTCTCCTTCCGTTCTCCATGGGCACAGATGCTTATCTTTGCCATGATGGTAACTACAGGAGCAAGATTGCACCCTCTCATGGAATCTCTCTCTCACAACCCGTACCACATTTTGAGTATCCACTCAGTCATGTAGTCGACCATCGCAATATGTTTCTACCCTTGGAGAACCACTACAAACATGCGGCTGACATGCAAGTGCCTTCTTTTGGAAACCCGCCGAATCACCCGGCGCCCTTCCTACCTCTCCTCCTCCCAACGCATAGCAATCAGTTATTAGGGATGCAGAATGCACCAAATGGTTCTTCAAGCCCTATCCATTGCCACAAACCTCCTCAATCATGTTCCCACTCCCGCCACGCATCAACAGACTATGCTTCATCATCCGTGGCCTGCACCACGGTCTCTGTAAATCGCACCCCATACAGTGGCTTAAGGTCCCATAGGTCCTTTGATACAGGCAACGATGAATACAGACAAACTGAGCGTGAGCTTGCCTCTCAACAGTCTTCAGAAAATACAGTATTAGATATGGCTCAGTCCCATCCCTGCACTCCAGGGATATAAGAGAGCCACACCCAAACCCTCAACCTCGGTGACGGTCCCAGGGACCGTATTGGCAGAGGCTGACTTCAAAGTCAACCGACGCCACGAGTGAGATTGCGTGTCGCAATCCAAGACACACGGCGGGTGCTCCAAAACCCGAAAAATCTACAGTGTTAGATAATTCTAGCCCCAGCAGGCTGATGTTAGATGCAGCAAGCATTCTATCCCAAAATGATGTAGTTAACCTTCTTCTAACGAATGCTCGATTGCTGGCGAACAAGATGCATCACCTACGACCCTTATTATCCTTCTCTCGACCACATGTTGTGCTTGTAACGGAAACATGGTTTGATTCGCAGTGCACAGAGCTACTTGTTCCTGCTTTCACGACTTTTGCCAGTGGTCGTCTTACTGGTCGAGGTGGCGGTTGCGTTGTGTACGTCAATGATACTCTAGAAGCGAGTAGATTGGAGGCACCTTCGTCAGGCAGCTTCGAGGAATCGGTCTGGATAAAGGTTAAGATAAAATGCTGTCGTTTGCTCGTTGGTTGCATTTATATGTCGCCCGGCGCTACCAAGGACAAATTAAACCAATTGACTGAATTGTTCGAATGGGTATCCGAGATGTCGTTCTTTCAAAAAATTATAGGTGACAACCTCAACATGTCCGATGTTCCGTAGCAGGGAATGAACGACACCCGCTAAGTATCGGAATTTTCTTTCGTCAGTAATCACTCATGGATGGACACAGCAAGTATGCTCTCCTACTAGAGGCATTAACATTTTAGGCTTGTGTTTCACGTTTGGCATACTCGATGCACAAACACAGACTCTTAGTAATCTCCCTGGGAGCGATCATAAGGTTATGCCACTAACCTTCAAGGTTGCCCAAATAACGGCAACGAAGCCTCACTATGCCCACCAATCTCGACCATATCGCAAATCGGACTGGAACAGCTTCTCTCTGACTATTAGATTCCTTGACTGGGATGGATTTTTCTTACAGACTGTCCAGATATCGCCGCTGATGAGTTCTACCAACATCTGACCTATTGCACTGACCTGCTTGCACCACTGCAATATAGAAAGCAGCCATTGCCTCGTCCTCAAAATCCCATTCCTAAAGCTGTTGCGGTGCGTCTAAAACGCTTGCGCTTTAGGTTTAAGAAAATGAATGATATATGTGCGATCATACAAACTGATAAAATTCTCAAGGACTTGCAAGACCGACATGAAGGAAAGCTTGTCACAAGAGACACAAGCGCTAGCAGCTGCAAACACATATTACATCACATAAGAGTTAGATACGAACCACAATGTCAACAACCTATAACCATTGCCTCATCAGACGGCAGTTTTACTAGCGACCTCGATGAGCTCTGTGAGTTATTTAATAAACATTTCTCCTCCTCATTTAATACAGGCGCCTGTGTTGCACAAAAAAGATTGCCTCTACTCACTAGTGAAACAATAGATACAGTTGGGTTCAACCTGTATAGTATTAACAGACAAATAGCCGTCCTAAAGCATTCTTTTCACCCTGGACCTGACAGCATACCACCAGCATTGCTTAAACCCGCCGGGCCCGATATTCCCCTGTTCCTGCTAAACATATTCACCTTGTCAATTTAGACTGGTGTATACCCTGCCAAGTGGAAGCGGGCCACCGTCCTACTCCGACACAAATGTGGAGCACGCCACGAGCTATCAAATTACCGCCTCATTAGCCATGCTTCCTTATTAAGTCGTATTATGGAAATCATAATCAAAGAGTCATGGAGTTTTTTCAATGAACAAGATCTGATCGACAGGTCGCAACATGGATTCCTCCGTGGTCGTTCATGTCAAACTTGCCAATTTGAATTTCTGGACTACGTAACCAAGTCGGCTGACTCCGGGCAGTCGATGGTTATTCTCTTCTTAGACATGGAAAAAGCATTCGACCGCGTACCCCATGCAGAACTTCTAACAAAGTTAACCTCTTATGGGTTTGCTAGCATGGCTGTCATCTTTCTTGTCTACACGCACCCAATGTGTCAGAGTGGAAAACTGCGTATCTTCAAATATACCTGTAATCAGCTGCGTCATACAGGGAAGTTTTAGACCCACTGCTATTCCTACCATACATAAATGATATTTTCCGAATCTCTCGACACGGCTGACCCTTTCTTTTCGCCGATGATATCAAAGTTGTGTTCGCTTTTGATAGCATAAATGAATCAAATGGTGCCCAAACAATACAGATGGAGCTCTTCGCCCTTCAGCGGTGGTGCCGGAAGTGGAAAATGATATTCTGTCTGTAAATGTAAGGCCCTATTCTTCAGATTCAATCTTATTAATGTACTGACGTTAGATGACAAACCAGCTCGGAGAACAGAACAAAATCTGAACAAATCACCCGAGCTACAAGTATTCCGATTTATTGCTAACCAAGTACCTGCTGCACATCGATTCCTGACCTCGGAGTTCGCTACTCAAGCTCTTTCAATTTCTCCGAAGAAATACATTGTCACCACCAAAGCGAGATTTATCATAGCACGCATTTTCAATCCGTTACGTTTGAAAGACTTCAGGCTAGCTATGTATAAAGTATATGTGCACCCAGTCTTGGAATATTGCCCATTAGTATTCACAAATTTAAAAATGTACGACAAAATCAACCTTGAAAAAGTACAACGTTCTTTTACCAAACGGTTACTAGGGTTTGGATCCTTGAATTACCAACAACGGTGTAAACTGCTGAAGCTAGAATCACTATGGTTGAGAAGAATTAAGATTAATCTTATCTTCCTGTTTGATTTAGCGCATACCTCTTCTGGGGAGCCAGGTACTGTCCAGTTTGTCACTTTTCATCAATATCCAACTAGAAACAAATCATCCAGCTTTTGCGTCCCTAGAGTGCGTACAAGGTTGCGCGCCAAATTCTTTCTCATAAGGTATACAACGGTAAGGAATAAGCTGCCGGAATCCATTAGATGTAACAACTGGCTCAAGTGTTCAACCACCTCATCGTAGAGGTATTACGTATACTGGGCAAATCTACAAATCTAGACGATATTTAGGAGAGGCCCCATAGAACTTTAAAGGTTGAGCTTCACATCTACCGCATTCCAAATGCTGCTCGGTTTAGATCTCACCTTGTACATTAACTTCTGACCATGCTTATCTGTGTTTTCTATTTTACATCTTTTCTATGTTAAATGTTTTATTTCCCACACTTGGGCTACCGGGCTAGATTGTAGCCCTTGGGGTAATAGTTAACTTTCTTCTATCGTGCGGCTTGTCGTTGAATCTCCAGTGCCTAATGTACCGCGTTCAATGCCTCTTGCAGGTATATAAATTGATGCTGGTATAGACCATTATGTGCACTGAGGACAGCGCCTGCTAAGAGGGGGGATAATGCAGTCGGTCCGCGGGCGTCACGGTAACACGTTAACAAGTAAGAGTTCGATGGGTTTCGTTTCCTGTTATCCTTACCTTCCTATTCCATTCCAGCACTTTCCCTCCCCTCTTCCGTGCTTCCTTAGCTACCATCTTTACATCGGCCTCTTACTACGCGGCTGGAGCGTACAGCCGCCTACGAGGTATTTATTTTGCATTGCAGCTTGCCGCATTACTTGGACACGGAAGATCTTGGAAGGCCGGAGCGAAGGAATATGACAACTCATCCAAGAAAGTCCCATTTCCGCCTTCTGGTCAAACTGCGCTGGTCCAGATCGACGGGACATCCGTTAACGGAGGAGATAACAATAGCACAATCTTTTGCACTTCACCCTGAACAACGTGCATATGTGAAACTGACATGGATATAATATAACGCACGTTCCCATCTAATATGTAGAGGGGACTAAATGAAAAAATCTGTAAATATTTTGATCTTGCCCTATGTGGGAATAGTCTCTCGCATCGTCGAGAAATAAGAGATTCATGTATTTAAACTGAACTGATGGAGAAGATACGGATGTGGTTAATTTCACTGTTTTAGATTCCATGGAGACGGCCACAAATACAACCGAGACAATCTGATTCTTTCGGTCTGTATAATAAGCGTCTTTTTTGTTCTTAGCGAACACCAAGATGAGAAAGACGAACATATGCACTCGGCATGATCTTTAGTGTGCGACGAATATGAACGAGATCTGCATGCAAACTGGCATTCTACGGAACGGCGACTCCAATGTTCAGGGTAACGCTGAGCAGTGTAGCGATGACCAGCGTTGAAGGAGAAAATGCGTAGTCGTGGAGCGGTTGTTCGCGTACGAGAAATATGGCTTAATAAAGGGGTTGGGTAGTGTAGAAATTAATCGTTAGGGTTAAGAGGGCGAAGATTACGCGTGGATAGTGGCAGAACCGGCAGTGAATTTCAACAGAGCGAGTTGTGAAATCGTTCAAATATACACGTCTTGCATGGAGGTGTGTGTATGGCCTTGTAGGGGAAAAATGGGTGAGTTCAAGGTAGATATGATTTTGTTAAAGCAATCACAAGTATAAGGGAACAACATTTGTTGTTGTCTATGGCAAAGCTGGATCTGTAGTAGGCATCTCCATTCATATGAAACAATTTCCGGTCGCTCAGTTGCAGTACAGTGGTTCAGATGGAAACAAGTTATCAGTAGTGTATTAGCACTCCGCTTCGTTGTCAGGTAACGGTGGACAGTTGTATTCGGGTAGAACACTTAGCTTGTAAACCTAACTATCAGGGAAGACGTGAAAACTAGGGCATATAGGTTACAAGCAAGGCTTTCGAATCCCTGTCCCATAGAGCTCCGGTTATCCAGGAAAAATGGTGTAATTTACGGAGAATTTATTTTCTAGTTTTCCACTGGATGACTGTCTCTGATTCAACACGCTATTATCATGGAACCCGTAAGTTAATCGGTAAACGATAAAACAACAGATTAATCGAATCTAGGAAGATGAACGATACGGTGTAGATAAAATTGATCCCGACCATACAATACTTCATTCTTGGGAAGTGGACTGATCATACGTTTTGTGTACAGGACGGAATAAGCGGAAAGAATGTAACATGATGGGGGTAGTTAGCAGGTCTTCCTGAACACACCAATAAAAAACATTTATCAAACTAAAAGTATATTTAAAAATCTGGGCTAAAAGCAGAATAATGGAGCGGAAAATAGAGAAACAGAAGGGTAAGGTAAGGCACAGAGCAAGGAACATCATAGAATCTCAAGCAACTTGAAATTCAACTCGACAGAAACCTTCGAGTCCGAATGTAATCAAGTCACCAGATTCAACTGGACCTACTCCAGCCGGAGTTCCAGTAAGGATAAGATCGCCTGGTTCCAAACTCATCTTGTACGAAATAAAGGAGATGAGATCACAGGGGGAATGGATCATTTTGTTGATACTGGAACGCTGCCTCTCCTTTCCATTCACATCAAGCCAGAGTTCCACGTCCCGACCCTGACACAAGGGTGAGCCGGCAACACGGGGTGCAAAAACGCCACGAGGGAGCAAGCTGCAAGGCAGAATGGGGCCAACGGGGCAAGATGTGTCCAAACTTTTGGATAAAGTCCAAGGCAACTGACGGGACTTCAGCTGATTCTGCAATCCCCGATCGGTCATGTCCAAGGCAGCCAGAAAACCGAGAATACAGTCAGTGAACTAATAGAAGCAAATAACGCATGTATTAAAAGTAAGTAGGAGTGAAACAACGGACAGCGGTTGTAAAGGAAGCCAGAAAATGTGAGATGGGAGAAATTGATTCCGCGTAACCGTGATCCACCGACAATCGGTTATCGCGTATGAACACTCGTGCATTTGAGTGCAACCAAGTATCAGGTTCCACTTATCTTGGCAGCGGCAGTTGCCATATATCATTTTAGGACCTCTATGTATAAGGTAGACAACTACGTTAATGGCGAGATCCTCGTAGGTACTCGGTTCAGGGTGCATTGAAGCCGAAAGTGATCGATTGAGTGACAAAATTTAGGGCCAAAAGGTGGTGATCAGCTTATTGAAAGACACCTGGAGAGAGTAGCGGGATGATGATAAGGCATAGCACAACAAACACAACGTTCAAAGAGTTCTCAGGAGACTCACACAGTGGAAGATATGAGACAATGTCGTGCGAAACGAACTTGTCATCCGGGATCGGTGGTTTTGAAGTGGAACAAGAACGTAACGTGAGTGTACAAAGAACCGCTCCTTTTCTCACGATCAACCTCAGAATCCAGTTCTGGCGCATCTCTTGAAACATCCTGCATTATGTGGCCATTTTTCTTCCCCACGCTTTAACGCGTAGGAACAACAAGATCATTAGAAAGGAACAACTCAGGTTGTGACCCCGGCTTTAGAGTTTTGCAAGCACATAAATCTGCCGCATTTCGTTCGAAGTATTACCGTATAGGACAATAAATCATTGATTGTAGAAAGTAGAAGTCACGATTAAAATTCACGCACAATAATGTGCCTCGACGGGGAATCGAACCCCGGTCCACGAATTTCCGGTCCGCTGCTCTACCACTGAGCTACCGAGGGCTGACGATTAGGTGCGCAAATTTTAACACATGACTTCTGCTTGGTGCGCGACGTATTGCCAATGGGCTCACAGTACCTGTCCTGGTGTTGCAGATTGGCTCACTCACCCGTCACTTCACAATGGGCTGAAGTACCTGTCCTTCGAATGTCCAATCATTGAATTTATAATACTAGTGAAGACTGTGCATCGGTCGGAGCATACAGGTCGCCTAGGAGTGGTCGCCAAACAAACCACTGGAATCGTGGTGAGTATGAGAAAAGAGTAGGCGCGGGGGCATGACATGAGGCACATGGGCGCAGGTTTCTCCCATGGTATTCATAACTGCCAGTGACAAAACTGACAGAATGAAGACCGCCAATGTAACAGTAAAATGACTGGAAGAAGTTGAATGACGCAGACATTTGGTTTCCTCGACTAATGTAGTAAACTAAACTTTCGAGCCGGCAAACAGGAAATCGGAGAATATATCAGCAAATACGTGTATGGATTTCAGTGAGACTACGGAGAAAGAGAAACAGTGGGTAAGAAATAAAATCGATTACGGCGACTAAAACTCGGAAAATTGTTTCGCGTCCTTTATGATAGCTACCTTGATCTGAAAGCCAGAATTGTGGAGACGCTAAATAGGCATACAAATATCTGGCAACGCAACCAGGATCTACCTACAGGTAATACGACGGCTTACAGTATGGATTTGAAAAGTATTAAAAATATCAGTAGTTTTACAGAAGGCCTCATGAATAACAGCAGAGTGGGGCAGGCAAACAGAGATAAAGGAACAGACAGTAAACTAATCAGTAAATTTACTCATGCCGTGTTTCCAGTCGAAAAAATACGCATATGACACTGAGGCGAAAACTAAGGCTCAATGAGCAGCGCACTTGAGCGAAGGATATTAAATCGCGGAAGAACGCAATCCAGTAGGTAGTCGAGTTCAGGCAAACTCGAAAGTAAGCGTAAAGTGGACTAAATATGCAAGTGGATGAAACCTTACATTTGAACCTAAAATCCAAAGTGAATCGTTGAAAGTTCTTGCGTGAGTGGGGAGGAAAAAGTGACAGCGGACAAATATGTTAAGAGTTGAGAAACACAGACGATCCCAGCCAGAATTAGACAACAAGCAATATGCTCACATCTGTGGGCTTTGCCTTGCGTATCACCTTCCCGATGACAATTCCGAATTCGACTTCATGATGTAACTCCGAAACATCCTCAGGTATCTGTGTCAAGTTCCGAAATGGTTAGGAGAGACGGTGCTGTCCAGCGTACCTCGATCTTGTGACCCTGTTCGATAATGGAGCTGGATGGTTTCAAGAAAATGACCGGTTCAGCTTCCATTTGGCTACCAAGTTCACGGGCATGTTCACTACAGAAATACGTTAAAGATGAGCATGGGGCGGCGGAGTGAACATACAGGTAATTTCGTCCCACGGCAATGACTTTCCGGCACATTTGCCTCAAGTTCTGGTTCATTGGTACAGCCGAATAGCTGACAGTACAGCTGCAACAGAGAGAGGATAAAACAATCTCTTTACTCTACCGCAATCTGGAAAACCTAGTTGGATCCCCATACGAACAGCCCAGGACAACGGCAGTTAGAAAAGGTCACAGTTCTGCAAAAGACTGCCTATCGGAAGAATTGAAGGAAAACGAAAAAGCAAACGTAAGAGCAAATGCCAAGAGTGGTAGGTGGAAACAGCAGTAAAAAAAGTAAGGAAATGAAAGAGGCACATGGGAATTATAAAAATTCGAGTATTTTCCTTGTCACACACGGCATGTGCATTCAAGCTTTGTAACGAACGCTAAGCGCGACGATAAAATGCTGGAAACAGACTCAGCAATGAAAGGTTCCCATGTCCATCAAACCACGGAATTGAACCGACCTCTCGTTGATTCGGCGGAGTTGTACGTCACCAGGTGCGTCCCCAGGTTGCGGATCGAGGAGTGACTTCCTTGCGAAGGTAACCGTGAATAAGTCTCGGTTGTTCGCAGGCGAGAATAAGCAGTCGAGGACAACCAGTTTCAGGGTCCTAGAGCGCGGGGGGTTCTGAGCTGGTCACCTGGTTCCTAATTAAATACCACAACAGCTCGCAAGACGCTGTGTCAAAGCAAATGTGACCGGCTATAGTGTCACTGACCACTCACTTTTGGTCACAGAAGTGAGCACTTAACGGTGGGCGGATGAACAACTTCGATGGCCACCGGCTTCTATAAAGGCGTATGAGCCACCTGGCTGTCAACGGCCTTCGTGCTTGGGGGCTAGTTCGGTAATCCAGGGGATTCTGGCCTCCTTGCTGCTTCAGTCGGGCTCTGGGTGTTCTGAATAGTCTGCCTCTACTTGAAAGCCGTTTTATCCTCACCTAGATAGCCGGCTCCCAGCGATATAGGTTAATCGCCCCGCTGCCTTGCGGGGTACATCTTTTATGACCTAAGGCTCCGGGTGGAGTTCCCTAAGTCAACCCTTTTCCCCGGCCTGAGCAACCGGAAAGCACCATGCCCAAGCAACCTATGAATCCATGTCTCAACAATACATCGTTCACTCTCCGCTCTCGCTCTATCTCCTTTCAACCTCTCGAACTACTTTCCTCGGCCGACGTGCTGGCGGCTGAACATACAAAAACAACGTTTTACCGCACCGCCGTTTAATTCCTTTATTCCACGTTTGTTCAACCCCCATTCTTGGTCTTCCCCCACCGTATTCGAGTTCACAACACTGTGCCTTCTTGGGCGAACGTTCTCGCCATACGGATTAAGAGCCAAGGTAAAAGGGTGCGCCAAGTTGCGTTGACCAGCCATTGCTAACACCCCGTTCCCAATTCAACCTAGCAACCTTTAATGTTCGGGCGCTGATGTAGTTTGAATCACAGGCAGCCCTTGCTCGCACTCTAGATACTACGGCCATTAATGTTTGCTGTCTCAGCGAGACCTGTTTAAAAGACTCTAGCCCGATGCTGCGACTAGTTTCACCGTCAGCGAACTCCACTGGCATTTGCACTTTCCGCCTTGGCCAGCAGCACCATTGAGTTCCCATTCTGGAGTCCAGACCGCTGCTTGATGAGCAGACGCTTCACCACTATCCAGGACTGAGGTTACCCAGGAGCATCGCGTCTTGAAACGTTACAAAGCCTCTGGCCCAGATGAACTCCATCCGGCTATTTTTAAAGATGGCGGTCCATCAGTTGTTCAAGAGTCAATCTCTCTCCTCCAAGAGATCAGGGTTACTGAAATCTTCCCATCTGATTGGAGTCTAGCGGATATCGTACCCGTCTTCAAAAATGGTACCCGAACTGACTGCGCCAACCATAGGAAGATTATTCTCATCTGTGTTGCTTCCAAGGTGCTCGCAGCTCTGCTTTTAAGGAGGCTCAACCTGGTACGCGAACAGAACGTACGTGAAGAACAAACTGGGTTCCGCTCACGTCGAAGTTGTGTCGATAACATCTTTACGCTCCGTTAAATATTTGAGCGTCGTCAAACATTTGGCCAGCCAACGATCGTTGTTTTCTTAGACATACCAGCCGCGTTTGACACAGTAAACAGAGCTGCTCTCTGGAGTTGTCTACTGAGAAGGGGAGTGCCCGAGAAGTATGTCACCTTACTTCAAGCCACCTACTCTCAAACCTCGGGCCGAGTGGGGGTGTATGGCGGACATTCGCTCTCCTTTACTATCACTAGTGGCGTGAGACAGGGTTGCCCAGCATCCCCCTTCTTGTTCAATTTCGCTATGGAGGAAATCCTGGAGAGTGCTCTGGAGAACTGCGAACCCAGAGGCGTCGAACTGTGTCCGGGGGACCGACTTCGGGATTTGTAGTATGCAGACAAGATCGCCGTAATCTGCGAGTCCCTTACAGGCCGCCCAAAAGGTGCTGTGCAGGTTGGCGATGTCTGTCTCCCAGTTTGGAATGACCACCCCTTCGAAATGTAAGGTCTTCGCACAGGACTGACCAGGATCTGCTTCAACCCCAACCCTTTCAGGTCAATCTCTGGAAGCGGTAGGAGAGTTTGTTTACCTCGGAACCAGCATTAACTCTAATGGTTTAATGGATGAGGTCTGTTTCCGCGTGACTAAGGCTTGGGTTGCGCTTGTTAATCTCCGCCATCTCTGACGTCAAGGCGACCTGAGTCTCTCTCTGAAGGGCCGGGTTTACAAGACCACAGTGAGAGTGGTTCTGCTCAATGGCTGCGAGACGGCATGTTCGCACAAAGGATGTTAAGAGGCTGTCTATTTCTGATCACCGCATCCTTCCGAGCATTGACAATGTAGGATGACATCACACAATTAAGGAAGATGTTCGACGGAGGATTTTCAAATCAGACAGACTTCACCGGTCACTGAGCAGCATAATTTTTCTGAGCAGACTTCAGTGGCTTGTGCGTGTTCGTCGCATGCATACACATCGCTTATTTCGCCGTGCCCTCTTCGAGTGCGCAGAAGTGGGCTGGAAACGAAAACAAGGTGGCCAACGCATGACTTAGGCTAGGAACATGAAGGAGCTAACGTCAAACTTGGTCGTGGTCGAGCGCTCTCGGCTCTCTGGCTGAAGTGTGAAGGATCCAGAACACACATGGCTGCAAACGCACCCGGATATGGCATGAAGCCGTGCGGAATGGCGGAGTTGCTGCGGCTCCCTAATCCTTTGAACACCGTTTATTTACCCCTGCTCCCTTCGTTTAATGTGTTTACCATAAGTTGTGTCATTATGCTAATTGTACTATTGGCTGTGCTAAACATATATATATATATATATATATATATATATATATATATATATATATATATATATGAATCGCGGCATCCGGTTTCGGATTTGCCTGTCACTGTGGCCAGCCACAGGACGCCTGCGCCTACAGAGGGACCATGGATGGCTTGCGCCGCACTACCCACAGCTCCATCCACACACCCCATATCCAGTGTAAACCCGAAGGAATAAGTCCGGGAGACATGTGGATGGGAGCCACGTTTCCTCAACGGAGCCGGACCACACTCCTTCACAGGCAAACACAAGCGCGCTGTATTTGGGGAATCAACCGCACACAAGGCGGTGGCTGGACCGTAGTCCGTTCCACACTGACTGCATGGAACCACTCTTCGAGCCTAGCACGACCACAAGGACTGTGCACCCCGTCCCCTCCAGCAACGACCAACTGTCTCCTGGAGCCAGTATGGACGAGGTATTGGGTAATAGACAGGTAGGCACCTTGTCAACATGCACATCAAGCGAAACCACACCGGGGATATCAAGCAACAGTCAATCACTTGAGAGAAAGCTAACAGAAAAGAAATCGAGTAACGCATAAGGAAACGGTGACATAAATCTTAAATTAATGAGCATAGGAAATAAGTTGTTAACAAAGGATACGAGATAAGTTCAGGGGGTCAAAAAGTATATTTTACGGAAATGACACAAACGCGAAAATGTTATCGAAATTAACTACAATTGGCTTAAGCGAGTTGTGCAGGTTTATAGAAGAGCGCACAGGTGGACATTTATTTGAGAAAGAAAAGCATTAGGACAAAATTGAAAACCCACCACCTGAAATAAAGAGACTTAGCATGCAGGCACGCGGTTAGTAAATCGATATATATATATATATATATATATATATATATATATATATATATATATATATATATATATATATATACTGAACTTCCACGTCAATGAGGATGAACCGTTATGGTTCGTGAGAATGCTGAACAGTAAAGCAAAGAAGGCAATGAGATGTCGGTCTGAAGACAAAAACGGTGCTAAAGAATAAGAAATCATAACAGACATGATTATGGAGGGAATCAAATGAGTGATATCGTTTGATGCTCTCGTTTCACGGGCATTAACGTTGACGTGGTAGGTACATAGTACACTTCGAATTACCTTCGTCTCTCTTCTAGGTCGATGTCACGGTAATTAGATTCCATTGAGCGAAGGTCGTCCCATGGATTGACAACTTTATATTTACGAGGGTCAAATCTGAGAGCCTTGTGTACATCACGAACAACTCGGGCTTCGCTACCATCTATGAAGCTGTCATCGCTCTTGTAGTCATCGAAGGCAGCGAAATCCACGCCCTCTGTTTCCCTTCCGAAGTCAAAACTGACTCTGAGTTGAGTAGCAATACCCCTGGCACTGATGGGCTGAGCCTACATTGATGAGCCCTTCGTTTGCCAGTAACCGTTGGTTTCGGTCTTTTCGGGATTATTCCTGTGTTACATTCCAGGGCCCAACTTAGAACCATATGAGCTGAGGGAGAAAGGTTTCTTAATAGCCGAACACTCCTGTGTTCCCTGAGACTGTGTCATAGGATGCCTTTGTGCAGGAACATCGTTCTTGGGAGGACTGTCACTGCGACGATCTCTGATTTTCTCCTTAATAACAGATGCAGTGGAAAGTGCAATAGAGGAAACCCGAGGTGATTTACTTGGGGCATACATTTGGCGGGAGCAAAGCTGCTCAGCGATCGCGTTCCTAGAATGCTAAGGAAGCTTCTCTTTTTCTTTCTTGGTGTCTGGATAAATGACATTAGTTGAACTGGGACTGGCAGGGTGTAAACAGACCGACGATCTAGACTCCTTCCTCAAGAGCTTTTGTCCGGATGCTGACGCCGGTGGTTGACTCGAGCCGAGCGAGGCGACCTGGTGTGCCTCACGTTTAATGGGCATCGTTGCAGCTGACACGCCGGTGTTTAGAGAGTTCGTGATTTCCGTTTATGATCCCACCGACTGCAGTTTTAATGCTGTCAAGGAAACATTCTATCACGACATAAACGCGCTACTACGCAGTGCTACTAGTTTAGATATGATAGTACTTGCAAGGGATATGAACGCACGCACTTCAGGAGCTCAACTGGGTGGTAATTAGGGGCTTAACTCCAAACGGACTGACAGCGACGATCGTATGCTGCAACTGTGCGCAGAGCACCAGTTGTTTCTTAGTAGCACTGCTTTTAGACACAGTGGGCACCGAGGTGTCACTTGGCGTCCTCCTGTAGCTGGCCAGCTATGGACCCAAATTGACCACATAGCCATAAGTTACAGATGGCGTGGTGTCATCCTGGATTGCCGCGCGTACTGGAGTACCTATGTCGACTCTGATCACGTCCTGGTTTGCTGTCGTTTCTCCATGAACTTTACCGGGATCGCACCAAGCGTCTCCTCTACTTGGCAACTGAGAAATTGTCTCAGCCCCCGGTCAGGCAAGACGCACTGCATACCGAACTTCCGCTGTCTTGTCCAAATGACACTGAGATTCAGTGGAACAGGAACTCGGCCGCCATGCAGGAGCATCTGCTTGTGGCACTATCCATCGTCACCGCACCAGTCACTGGATATCCGAGAGGTCGGTGAACTCACTTGGAATCTAGAAGACACCTCTCGGCTGGCTCCGAACACAATGTGACCAGACGGGCTATTAGGCGTGAAATAAAGCAGAGCATACGTGGTGACAAGGAAGCCTGGTGGACGAGTCGGGCTCAAGAAATGAATTAGGTAGGAGCAGTATTCAATTAACGCAAGCTCATCCAGCTGAACCACCCCACTGGTCCCAGAAAATTAGGCGTCAGTGAGACAATCAGAGACAGCGCGGGTGCGCTGATACACAAGAAGGAGCGCCGTATGGTTCGTTGGGCGGAACACTTTCAAGATCAGTTCAGCTGGCCCCCTGCTCCCGGACCTCTTCCTACTCAGGTGATGCAGGACGAGCCATGGACGGTTAGTTTAGAGCCTCCGTCGGAGGTCGAGGTCCGAAACGCGATCACAACCCTCAATCGTTTTCGTGCTGCTGGCCCGGATTCCCTCCAAACCTGCACTATGTAAGGATGGAGGTGAGGTCCTCTGCAAAGCACTGACCTCCCTATTCGAACGTATCTGCAAGAAAGTACCCCGGCTCATTGGAGCAAAACGATTATAGTGGCAATATACAAGAAGTGCAGTCGCACAGACTGTGCGAACCACAGGGGTATTAGCCTAACGCCAATTGTGTCAAAATTACTGGCCTCGATTGGCGTTCGTCGCCTCACTGCGGAACGGGAATTTCGGATTATGGAAGAGCAAGCAGGTTTCCGCCGAGGACGGGGCTGTGTAGACCATATATTCACCCTGCGGACAGGTGCTAGAGCAGCGCAACACATACCGCAGACTGACAATAGCTGTGTTCTTTGATTTCAAGTGTGTTCGATTCAGTCGATCGATGCATTCTGTCCAAAATACTTGCGCGGAAAGGTGTTCTCCCGAAATATGTGAACATTCTTCGTGCTCTATACTCTAACACTAGAGGCCGCGTCAGGGTCTATGGTGCCCTATCGGATAGCTTTCCGTATACAAGTGGCGTTCGACAGGGTTGCCCGATTTCCCCGTTTTTTGTTCAATTTCGTCGTGGATTCTATCATGGAGTGTTTCCTTGCGGAATCTCACGATGTAGGCGTTGAAGTGCTGCCTGGTGAAAGGTTAGTTGATCTAGGTTATGCGGACGATATTGTCTTGCTTTTCGACAATGTTGCGGCGGCACAATCAACCATGAATAGCCACTCTGTAGTGGTCCCGTTATTTGGTATGCACTTCGCACCTTCAAAGTGCAAAGTGTTGCTGCAGGGCCACCAGACGGTTTATAACCCCTTGCCCCTTGCTAACGATGAACTCGAGGTGGTTGGTCAATTTACTTGTTTTGGCAGCTGTATCAGCAACGATGGGCGCATAGAAACTGACGTCAGCTCACGCATCGCAAAGACCAGAGCTGCCTTCTTGAACCTGCGGCATCTTTGGCAACAGAAGAGAATTTCCCTCTCTGAAAGGCCGTGCATACAAGGCCACAGTGAGGGCCGTTCTTCTCTATAGTAGTGAGACGGCCTCTTCGGTCTGAAGATCTGAGGCGCCTTCAAGTTTTTGATCGTCGTTGTCTGCAAAGCATTGTTGGTGTCGGATGGTACCAGCGTGTCCGCAGCGATGATATGCGTAGACGAGTACTACATAGTTATAATTATGCTAGCTCCTCAAAACAACAGATAGCACTGACTAAGTTGCGTTGGCTCGGGCACGTGCTACGCATGCCTGGTCACCGCTTACCTGGGAGGGCCTTGCTCAGTCTACCAGGGGTAGGGGGCACAATGCTCGAGGTGGACAGAAGTTGACTTAGCAGCGGGAAATGAAGTCACTGACAACCAAACTGGGTGCCGTTGGTCCGTCTCGCCTTCCGGGTTGGAGTCCACGTGACTCGCCTTGTGCTTGGCTTGAGACTTTACAGAACATGGCCCGCAACCGACACTAGTGGCGCGTCTGCTGCCATCTCCTAATCGGATTGCCTGTTTAAAGTGTGTTTGGTGCTGAGTTATCTGCGGGGTAATGGCTGAGTATGACGCGTAGCAGTGAAAGCCGCGAGGAAACAGTCTCGCTGATGCCGCCTTATCTTTGCACGATAGCCAGCTGTTTGTGACGGTATGTTGTCTACACAAGGTGTGGAGGACTTGATCCTGAATGTTTGCTTAGGGCATTAAGGTTTTCAGGTAAGTCCCCTTTCTCTCCCTCTTCTTATTCTTTGTTTCATAGGTCCTCACGGTTGTATGGCAGCGAAGTATCAGTTCAAATGGCTGACGTACTGCTGTTGATGATGATGATGTTGGTGTTGTATGGACCGAGATTGGAGCCACTGAGGACGCTGATCGATGGTAACTCAGGTGCTACCTGCCCACCGACTGCAGAACTGGCAAAAATACTTTGAGTGTCTCTAGAACAATGGTTCAGAGATCCACTGACCTACATCGAATGGCATGCGGCAGCGAGGTGAAGGCGAGTTTGGATGAGACGCAGAGAGCACTTGCTCAGCTACGGAACGATAAGTGTGCCGAGGCCGACGGGATCCTACGTGAAGTATAGAAACAAGGCGGACCCGCATTGTTGACTGCGCTGCACCACTTGGTGCAACGCGTATGGATTGTTGAGATGATGCCTTCTGAGCTGAAGAATGCCCTTGTACTACCACTGTATAAGGGCAAAGAGACCAATCAATGTGGCACGAATTATCGTGCATCAACTTGCTGAGTAGCTGGCTTCCCGAGCAACCTCCTCGTGGTGCCAGCTGGGTGGTTCGGGATTTCCCGTTCCAGAAAATGGTTCCGCGACAGTGTTCCAGGACGTGGTGGGTTTTCGCTTGGCAAGCGTTTTCCCTATAAAAAGCCACATATGTCCGCTTAACAACACTGCGACGTGGCGGATGTGACTCGCCACTAAATAAAGTCACTGCCTCTTGCCCCTCCCTGAGAGGCATTGTACTTCAGGGATGCGTTGGGCCCCTGGTCCTTCACGGACCGAAAGGTGTATGAACCATCCATTTGGTCACCGGCTCCCAACGGGTTGCGACGTCCTCACATCGCCCTGCTGCCTTGTAGGTTAGATCTTTGATCAAAGGCTCGGGGTAGGGCCCCCTAAGACAACCCACTGCTTCGGCCTGGGCAACCGGGTAGTATCACGCCCACTGACGAATCATGGACCACACCGCTTACTACTGCTCCTGCTATGCCTATCTTCTATGCTAACTCAACCGCTCAACCTCCACTCACAGATCATCCCACCTCCCGTCCTTCACTTATATGTACCCTTATGTCCTTTTCAGTCACTGTCACAAACGATCCACGTCTCGCAACTGATGGAAGCAACAGCCAAACTCCCGGTTTTCAAAGTCCTGCGATCGCAGCCGTCTCTCACTCCACCGAAATTCCACCTCTTCCTCGACCTCGTTCTCTATTCATGCTCGCAGCGTTTAATGTTCGAACTTTGATGCAGATCGGACGACAAGCATGTCTGGCCCGTACTCTTGAAACGCTTTCGGTAGACATCTGTTGCCTTTCAGAGACCAGGTTACAAGACTCTAGCGCCGTCATCAGAATGCCCTCTCCGGTAAACCCTGACGCCAAATACCACTTGCGGCTTTCCGGAGACCTAGAAGCTGCCGCCACTGGCCAAGCTGGTATTGGAGTTGCACTGAGTGCCAGGGCTGAATCAGCTCTGCTTGACTGGATCCCAGTCAACAGTCGGCTATGTGCAGTCAGACTACGAGATTCATGTAATGTAAGCAGGCCTCGCAACGTTAAGTGTGATTGTTTGTCATCTCCGCCTGCGCCCCTACAGACTGCAGTCCGGATGCAGTTAAAGATAGCTTTTACCAGCAGCTACATGAACTTCTGCGTTGAAGAGCCATAGGACCTCCAGGGATATCAACAATATTCCAGAGCTTTAGGTCATCTGCAAATAACAGTGATTGTACCTCAAGCTCCTCCGGCAAGTCATTCACGTAGACTGAGAACAGCAGCGGACCTAGGACAGAGCCTTGCGGAACGCCGCTAAGTACAGCCTGTCGAAACGAAAGACTGCTTCCCACACGAATACACTGTTCCCGTCCAGCCAGAAAAGCTGACATCCACTGGAGAGCGCGACCAGCTATTCCATACGACCTCAACTTCAGTGAGAGTCGCAAATGGGGGACAGTGTCAAAGGCCTTGGCGAAGTCAATGAACACCACATCCACCGCATGTCCACTGTCTACGGCTTCAGCCCAGCACTCACGAGCTACCAGCAAGTTCGTTTGACACGAAAATCCTTTGCGAAAACCATGTTGCTCGACGCTAAGCAGGTTAAACCTATTTAAATGGTTCTCCACTGTATCTCGTACTAATTTTTCAAGTAACTTAACGACCACGCTAGTCAAGCTGACAGGCCTGTAATTAGCCGGTAGGTCTGTCACCGCACTTGAAAATCGGACAGACAACAGCCTCCTTCCATTCAGTAGGTAAAACACAGCTGTTGAGTGACTTCTGAAACACACAAGTCAGAGGTCCACTGAGTTCCCCTGCCAATTCGTGCAACAATTTTGGATGAACAGAATCTGGCCCAGAAGCCTTAGTTGGATTCACCTCTTTTAGCAACCGGAGAACTTGGGACTCCGTTACAGGAATCTCATCCAGACAACAGTCCTCAGGGACTCTTGGAGCTCTTTACATGGCGTATTTGTCTCGCGGACAAAGACGCTTGAGTACTGCTTACCAAGCACGCATGCCTTGTCATAGTCGCTATAGGCATGGGTCCCATCTCCTCGAAGCAACGGTGGAATGGGCGAGTTTGCACCACAGCATCGTTTAATGTAAGCGAAGAATCTCTTGGGATTTTTCGAAGCAGTATTAACTAAGCCCTTTTCATATTGAAGCCGGGACAACCTAAGATGTAGCTTGCACTCATTTCGAACCAACCGATACTTGTCAAACGTGCTGTTCGACGGAGCTGTTCGGTAAGCTTGCCAGCATCTAGTCCGCTTCTTTAGCAGGCCATTCCCCGCGAAATCTATCCACGGAGGCTGCGCTCTTGATTCCCTTCTTTTTACCAGTGGGACGTGAGGTGCAAAAATGTCGACGAGGTGAGCCTTAAGCTGTTCCCAGGCTATGTGAACAGTGTCGGTCTCAGATATTACACAAGGCGATGACCTAGCTCTATCCCGCATCGCTTGGAAGTACGCGGCCCAAGTGTTCGGATACCAACTGGTAGTAGCTTGGCAACGCCTGATAAGGGTACACTGGAAAGACAACCAAACGTGATCGCTAGCGCCAAGAGGCGAGTCGTATTTAATGTCATTTACAAAGTCAAGTGACTTAGCAAAAACAAGATCTAAAATGGACGGCTGCTGATTGCTCATGTACCTAGTGGGAAGGTCCACGAACTGGTGTAGTGGTACCTGTAGCGTTAAGTCCAGCAGTTCTGTACCGAACGATCCCAGCGCAGAACTGCAAGATAGATCATCTCAACAGACCTCTGGGAGGTTGAAGTCTCCCAGCACCAGACACTTGTTCGCAGAGTGAGTGCGTATAAACTCTATGATTCCATTTGAGGTGCTCATAGGGCTTCTATACACTAACACGACCGTAACCTGAACCGAGGAAGCGCAAATCAATACTGCGAGTGCCTCAACAGATTTGTCGAGAGACTGAAAAACGCTGGTCCTCAGTACGTCGATGTGATAACTCACATAAAGAGCTACACCACCCCCTTGACGGCCAATGGAGCGGTCAGCGCGGAACAATGCGTAGCCAGGCAGATATACTTCGCCATCTGTGATTTCCTCAGACAGCCACGTTTCAGTGAAAGCAAGTATATCTGGACGAGATTTGTCTACGAGCAGACCCACCTCGCACATCTTGTTCCTCAGGCTACGCACGTTACTAAGTACTACTTGGAGGGCTTCGGCACGACCAGCCCTGGGTCGTGCGCCAGTAGTATAGGTTCTGGCAGGGCGGAAAATGACCACCGGCTGACCACCTGAAAACCCACCAATCGGAGACCTTGCTCGCCAGCTGCACGCCGGCCTTTTAGGTCTCTGATGGCTTCCTTTAATTTTAACCTATCCGCTAACGGAAGGTCTGGTTGCACACTAACCGTGGTACCTTTGAGCTTGAAGGCAAATCTCAGTAAGGCCCTGCGCTCTTCTCGGGTGGAGAGGACCACCCTAAGCAGACTGAGTCGAGGATTTGGTTGACCAACCGGAAAGTTCCCCAATCTGATGAGCTTCCTGACAGTAACGCCAGGAAAACCTGGTGGTAAAAGCCTGGTCACGCAAACTTTAAGCCAACCAAGATCATCAAGCATGCGCTCGGTGGGAAGAGCGGCAGTGGATTCAGTGACGTTTCTGAAAATCACACTGCTATCTGTGTAAGAATCGCCTCGACGAGGTGTATTTACACCACATGCTCTACCATTCACGCCACACGGTTGTTTGACAGGAATCGGTTGGACCGAAGGCGACGGCACCTCATGTCTCACTGAGGGAAATGCAACACCAGGTGGTGTTTCCAACACAGGCGCCTATTTCTTGAGCCCTTTATCACCTTCCGGTTTAGGGGCAGGGGGTTTGCGAGTTTTCCTTGCCCTCTTACGCTTATTCTTCAATGGCCCAGGAGCCCGTGACTCGCCTTCCATTTGGGGCGGGTCAACAATGCCGTCCGAGGCATCTGTGTCAGTTATATCCACGTGAACTGGAGCGTCCGGTAGGATGAACGCCTCGTCAACGGTTGAACTGTCAGCAGAAGGACAGTCCGTTACAGCGTCCACATTCGCGATATTCAGGGATTTCATAATCAAATCCACTTTAGAGTTGAGCGAGGCAAGAGAGGCAAGCTCGGCTAATGCCTTCTCAACAACTGTGAATCTGGATGCTAGTGCTTTGAATTCAGCACAGGTGAAAGCCGGGAGCTTCGCTTTCTGAGCGCAACAATCAGCACATCTAAACAAGATTTTCACTGGATGATAGCACGTTGTACTGACTTGCTCGGAGGCCGGTGCAACTTTTGTGATACCAACGAGAGCAAACATCACACTGCATACCACCAGATGAATCCGTCACTGGCCTTGAACAGGCAGAATTGCTGCAAGCTGCATTTGACTCATCAAACGAAGACTCAAGGTGTTCATTCAAGTTCAAGTTCAATTGGGACCGGAACAGTAGGAAAATCCCACGAATGTTCCACCTTCGAAAACATCGTTGATCCAACAGGGAAACCGGTGCCTTGATGTGCCAAAGGAGAGCCAAATCAATACACACGATTCATATGGTCAACCAAACAATGCCCACGTGCCCTGCACTAGCAGTCCCCGCTGTGCCTGCCACGTGAAGAATAAAAGAAAACAGTAGTGTCAGTAAAGAAAAGAAAACAGAGGAGAAGACAAGCTAATCGAATATCGTAGGCAATATTAAGATGTAAGTTAAAATGAGTTAAAGAAGCGTAAGCCGTAATAGACGAAGAAAAGTTTAAGACACGAAGGGGAAGACTTTAAACTGCAGACCGAGAGCGTCAAGTCGATGCTCGAACTCTTTCAACGTCGGTGCCATCACGACGTCTGCAGGCAATGTGTTCCAATAAGCTATAACCCTACGCGATAATCTAAAAGTTGCCAAAACCCGGTCAGACCGGGGTTTGTGCAACTTTAATGGGTGGCCACGAAGGGTTGGCATTCGAGTTGGGCGAAACAGTCCAGTCAAATCAGGACCAATCTGACCCATCAATATACGATATGTAAGGACCAAGTCGCCCCGAAGCCGCCTGTAATACATGGAAAACATATCCAACTTACGTAGCCTCTCCGGGTACGTCAGCTTCTTTAAGTCGTACACCATTTTCGTCCCGGACCGCAGGACTCGTTCAACTGCCATCTTATCACGAACCAGGCATGGAGGACAAGCCTGGACGCAGTATTCCAAGTGCGGCCTTACAAAAGCCGAAAATAGTCTAACAAACATGTCGGTGGTCATGATCCCGAATGACCTGCGGATCATCCACAACATGTTGAAGCCTTTACGAGCAGCTGTCTTCCAGTGTTCACTGGACTTGAAGTCAGATGACAGCAAAACACCGAGGTCAGATTGGAGTTGAACTCGCGGTACCTCGTTGCCGCCAAGCAAATAACGCGTCGGCGGGTCATTCGGACCAACGCGTAGAACGGAACATTTCCCTAAATTAACTGGCAACTGCCACAAAATTGACCAGTCCCAAAGTCTATCCAGAGCCTCCTGTAGGGTCAGTGGACCAATCGGCTCGTCTATCGTCCCCCCACCCACCCCCCCACCCCCACCCACCCCCCCCCCCCACCCCCACCACCCCCCCCCCACACCACCCCCCCCCCCCCCCCCCCCCCCACCACCCCCCCCCACCCCCACCCCCCCACCCCCACCCCCCCCCCCCACACCCCCCCACCCCCCCCCCCACCACCCCACCCCCCCCCCCACCCCCCCCCACCCCCACACCCCCCCCCCCACCCCCCCCCACCCCCCCCCACCCCCCCCCCACCCCCCCACCCCCCCCACCCCACCCCCCCCCCCCACCCCCCCACCCCCCCCCCCACCCCCCCCCCACCCCCCCACCCCCCACCCCCCACACCCCACCCCCCCCCCCCCCCACCCCCCCCACCCCACCCACCCCCCACCCCCCCCCACCCCCCCCACCCCACCCCCCCCCCACACCCCACCCCCCCACCCCCACCCCCACCCCCCACCCCCCCACCCCCCACCCCACCCCCCCCCACCCACCCCCCCACCCCCCCCCCCACCACCCCCCCCACCCCCCCACCCCCCCCCACCCCCCACCCCACCCCACCCCCACCCCCCACCCCCCACCCACCCCCCCCCACCACCCACCCCCCCCCCACCCCCACCCCCCCCACCCCACCCCCCCCACCCCCACGAAGGCTTGAAGCTGCTCGTCATGATGACTCCTAAATCGCGTGCCTGGGTAGTGCATTGTAAGGAGAAGGGCCCAAAGGAAGTCTGAACTGCAAGTACGTCTCTACTAGTGGTCAGAATTTGGCACTTGCTTGCATTCAAGAGCAAGTCCCATTGCTTCGACCAGTGTACCACACTGATGATATCCTTGGCCAGTGTTGCACGGTTGCCCCTGCTGACTAGCTTCAAGTCATCCGCAAAGATATAACAGGGGTCTTCAATAAGAGGAGCCAAGTCGTTTATAAACATAAGAAACAAAAGTGGACCTAGCACCGATCCTTGGGGTACTCCACTGTAGGCCACGCCCACACTAGAACTCACATCACCGATTCTAACTCGAAACGTTCTCCCACATAAGAATTCTGACACCCAAGACAGAAGTCTAGGATGTACTCCGAACCATGCTAATTTTTCAAGTAGGAAACGGTGATTTACTGAGTCGAAAGCCTTGCTAAAGTCAAGATAGCAGACCTCTACCGGAATCCCGTCGTCAAGACATCGAGTAATCTCATCGAGGAAGCACAGTAGATTAGTGAGGCACGACTTCTTTTTAATGAAACCATGCTGCTCTGCTCTAAGTACACTGTGTTCCACCAAATGCTCACAAATTCGGTTTCTTATAAGCTTCTCTAAACACTTGAGCAGAACACAGGTTAGACTGATGGGTCTGTAGTTAAGGGGATCCGATTTGGAGCCACCCTTGTGCCTATATTTAGTTCTAGTCTCTCGATAACTATCATATGTACTGGAAGATGGAGCTGGTTGGTAGATTCCTTATCATCTAGACCATTTCTTGGGTAGGTACTTGCCTGTGGTATCTATCCATGGAGGCTGTGCTTGAAACCATCTTTTTCTCATGAGTGGAATACGGAGAGTGACAACCTCGTTAAGGTGTGCCTTAAATTTGTCCCAGGGTAACTAGACGGAGTCGGCAATCGAGATCTCACCGTTAAAA
>OX104068.1:84043737-84068287 GCA_944474145.2 Dicrocoelium dendriticum | reverse complement strand
GTTACGTGACTTCCCTGCGATGCTCCACTAGCGAGGCGCTCTCCTTGCGTTTGTTTGGTGATAACGCAGCTTCAAATACTGGTCAAGTCGGTGCGAACATTGCTCTAAATTCCCGAGCTGCCATTGCTCTGGTTGACTGGATCCATATGAACAGCCAGATGAGCGCCGTCAGATTGGCTAGCTCGTTTAATGCTTCAAAGTCCCGCGTTGACGAACGGTGCCCGTTTGTCGTTGCGGCATACGCAACCACAAATTGTAATGCTGGGTTGGTGAAAGATGAATTCTATTATCAACTGAACGAATTTCTTTATCACATAAAAAGTACATATATATATGTATATATGGTTGGCGGCATCCGGTTTCGGATTTGCCTGTCACTGTGGCAAGCCACAGGACGCCTGCGCCTACAGAGGGACCATGGATGGCTTGCGCTGCACCACCCACAGCTCCAACCACATACCCCATATCCAGTGTAAACCCGAAGGAATAAGACCGGGAGGCATGCGGATGGGAACCACGTTTCATCAACGGAGCCGGCCCACACTCCTTCACAGGCAAACACAAGCACGTTGTATTTGGGGAATCAACCGCACACAAGGCGGTGGCTGGACCGTAGTCCGCTCCACACTGAGTGCATGGAACCGCTCTTTGAGCCTAGCACGGCCACAAGAACCGTGCACCCCGTCCCCTCCAGCAACGACCAACTGTCTCCTGGAGCCAGTATGAACGATGTAGTGGGTAATAGACAGGTAGGCACCTTGTCAACATACACATCAAGCGCAACCATACCAGGGATATCAAGCAACAGCCATTCAATTTAAACGACAAGCTGAAATAAAATAAATCCAATAATGCATACAGATACGGTGGCATAACTTTTCGCTAAATTACCATATGAAGTAAGTTGGTCAGCAACAAATCCGTGATAAGTAAGAAATGTCCACAAGTTACTTAAAATGCTACAAACGCAACAAAATTACCGATGATAAGCGCAATTAGTGTAAGCAACGTGGCCAGTTAATAGAACATTATTCAGGGAGGCAGAACAAACCAAATAAAGCGGAATGAAATTTATCCAGCTGAAAAAGACCTAGTTTAAGTGTAAGTTGGTTTAGCCCAACTGCGGTGAAGAAGCATCAAGAACGCAACATCAGCCTCAGCATATATATATGTGTATATATGTGTATATATATATATATATATATATATATATATATATATATATATATTCGACACGGCCAATAGTACAGTTGGCGTAGTGCCACAACGTATGGACAATACAATAAAAGTACGAAGATAGAGGAAAAAAACCGATGCCCATGGAAATATTAAGTCACAACAAGTCCGCCATTGTGCATTATTTCTCGCCATATCCGAAAGCGTTTCCAGCCATGTTTGTTCCGAATCCTTCACATTCCAGCCACGGAGTCGAGAGCACCCGACCACGGCCAACTTTGACGTTAGCTCCTTTATGCTCCTGACTCAAGTCATACGTTGGCCACCTTGCTTTCGCTTACAGCCGATTTCTGCGTGCGCGAAGAGGGCACGGCGAGGTAAGCGATGAGTAGACATGCGGAGTACGTGCACAAGCCACTGAAATCTGCGCAAAAATTACACTGTTCAGTGGCCGGCAAAGTCTGATTTGAAAATCCTTCGTCGAATATTATTATTATTAGCATGATGTTGCCATCGTACACCAGCAGTGCTCCGAAGGCAGCGGTGATCAAAACAGACAGCCACTCAACATCCTTTGCGCGAACAGGCCGTCTCGCAGCCATAGAGGAGAACCGCTCTCACTGTGACACTGGGAACTCGGCCCTTCCGAGTTAAACTCAGATCACCTCGACGCCAGAGATGGCCGAGTTTGGCGAAAGCAACTCGAGTCTTGGAGACGCGCAAAGACTTCATCCGTTAAAACATTAGCGCTGAAACAGCTTCCGAGGTAAACGAACTTGTTCACCACTTTTCATGAATAACCTAGAAGTGTAAGGTCAGGAGCAGCACTTAGCCAGTCCTGCAGGAAAACCTTGCATTTCGATGGTGCGACCATTCCAAACTGGGAGAAAGACGTCTCCAACATACACAGAACATTTTTGGCGGCCTGTGAGGAAGCGCAGATTACGGCGATGTCATCTGCATACTCCAAATCCCAAAGTCGGTCCCTCGGAAGCAGCTCGACGCCGGTGAGTTCGCAGTTCTCTCCATGATTTCATCTATAGCGAAACTGAACAAGAAGGGGAATGCTGGGCAACCCTGTATTACGCCACTAGGGATACCAAAGGTTTGCGAAAGTCCGCCATACACCGGCACTCCGTCTGAGGTTTAAGACTAGATGGCTTGAAATATGGTGACATAGTTCTCGGGCACTCCTCTTCTCAGTAGACAACTCCAGAGAGCAGCTCTGTTGACTGCGTTAAACGCGGCTCGTATGTCTAAGAAGACAACGATCGTTGTCTGGCTAAATGTTTGACGACTTTCGAGTATTTGGCGGAGTGTAATGATGTGATCGATGCAACTCCGACCTGAGCGGAACTCAGCTTCCTCTTCACGTATGCTCTGTTCGCGTACCAGGCTGAGCCTCCTTAGAAGCAGAGATGCGGGCACCTTGGAAGCAACACAGGTGAGACTAATCACTATGTGGTTGGCGCAGTCAGTTCTGGTATCCTTTTTGAAGACAGGCACGAAATCCGCCAGGCTTCAGTCATAAAGCGAGAAGCAGGATCGGTACGCTTTAGAACCAATACGCGAATATAAGGCCAACCTCCGATGAGTGGAGAACACCCAAAGTAACGTTAGGAAAAATTTATTAAGTGGGGCGAAACGCCCTCTAGTGCTAAAAATAAGGCACCGGAAGATAGCTAGCTCGGGGAAAGGTGTGGTCGCGTGCGAGGAGAGCAAAGATGGCGGCGGAGCCGATGAGCGTCGCGCCGTTCGAAGGCGGATGCTATGTTGACTCAAACAAACGCGAGCAACGTTCAAACAGGCGAGCGGCTAATTTGCTATGTACATCGAGAAAATATGATTTTGTGATTTTGTAATATTTTACGCAGCATGCGGCAGCCAAACAGGGGAATCTCCAGGTCACACTACACAGCCCCCTTCTTAGAAGGGAACCGTAGGTGACCCTTCGATCTACGTGAGGACTGTCCGTCGCCGGCCAGCCTTCTGCGAGACCAGGCGGTGAAACCTGATGCAGCTGCTGGGGGAGAACCAATGCGATCGGACGCTAGGGGGGCTCCCATCCGTGTCCTCCCTACAGGCGCCAAAAACAAAATGGGGGGAAATGTTCGTAGCGTTCGAGTGCGTAGTGTCACAGCACATGATGTTTGAGCACGTAGTGTCCGAAAACGTAACGTTCGATTGTCGTTGAACGTCCGCGTGTCGGGGATATGAAAAAGAAGCGGAAACGCGGAGTGTCAAAGAGGTGCGAGCGACAGAGCTAACAAAAGGCGAAAGCACTTACCGAGTGCGATAAGCGAATAAATCGAGAACCATTTTGTGTTTTCAAAACGATTTTCTCCTTTTTTAGGTTTTCAAAACCTTTTTACAGTTTTTGGGGTTTTCAAAACGCTTTGCAAATTTTTTGGGTTTTCAAAACTACCGTTTTGTTGGGCGGGTTAGGCCACAAGCAAAAAGAAGACTAATCTTTTAATCGCGCTGGCCAATGAACCCGCCTACCTGACCTAGTCGATTTCGGACGTTGGGTCGGAGGCGTTGTCGATCCAGCAGTTTTGTCGGATGAGGAAGCTTTCGGCTCGATAGAATCGGAAGGAGCTGAGTCGGAAGGGTTAGTCGGAGAATGCTTCGTAGTATCGGAAGTAGGCGTGTCGTCTATCATAGGCTGCGTTGACTCGTCCGAAGGTGGACGGGAGTCATCGTCGATCTCATGTTCCACATGGGCAACCTTGAGACGGTCGATAGAGACAGTTTCACGTTTACCGTGGCGGTCGATAACGAATACGCTGTCCTTACGTTTAAGAACCTTAAATGGACCTTCGTAGGGTCGTTCCAGTGGTCTGCGTAGACCATCGACTCGAAGGAAAACGTAAGCGCAATGCAGTAGACCTTGTGGAACGAACGATTTACGTCGTTGTTCTCGCACGTCGGTTACTTTAATATGGCGCATGCTCGTGGCTAACTGCCGAGCGTAATTCGCGTCGTAGCGGGGTGTTCTGGGGTTTCCAGAAAAGAAGTCCCCAGGTAGTCGAAGAGGTTGTCCATATACCAGTTCGGCGCTGGACGTGTGCAAATCAGCTTTAAGTGCTGATCGGATACCAAGTAGTATCATAGGCAGTGCTTCGGTCCAGCTTAGTGCATTAGCGGCACTAAGTGAGGCCTTCAGCTGTCGGTGGAAACGTTCCACCATGCCGTTGGATTGCGGGTGATAGGCGGTAGTCCGGATGCGTTGACATCCGAGAACTTTGAGAAGATCGTTGAAGGCCGAGGATTCGAACTGCGGACCGCGGTCGGTAGTCACGGTTGCTGGACAGCCATGTGAAGCGACCCAGCGTTCAACGAAAGCGCGCGTTACTGTGTCCGCGGATACGTCGGGTATAGGTACGTCCTCGGGCCAACGGGTGTATCGGTCGATCATGGTCAGAATGTAGACCATTCCTCTGGATGGTGCCAAGGGTCCAACTATGTCGAGATGGACATGGGCGAGGCGAGCTGAGACTTGCGGAAAACGACCAAGCGGAGCGGACACGTGCCGCTGTATCTTGGCCTGCTGACACGTTAGACAACCGCGTGCCCAGCGCTTAAGATCGCGTTGCATTCCGAGCCAAACGTATCTCTCGGATATGAGCTTGATCGTGGATCGGATGCATGGATGAGCGATGTTATGAAGTGTGTCGAAAACTAGACGTCGAAAGGTTTCAGGAACGACGGGTCAAGGTCGTCCAGTAGAAGTATCGCACAAGCTTGTGCCAGCAGATGACGGCAGTGGATGCGATGTGATTCGTAGCGAAGAATCTTGTTTGACGTTCTGACAGTCAGTGTCGGTTAGTTGCGCGGTAGCCATGGCTGATAAGTCGATTGCCTGGCCAGCGGTGTGGAATGCGGAGACGCGCGAAAGAGCGTCAGCAACGACGTTATTCTGACCTGAAATGTGTCAGAGGTCAGTAGAAAATTGAGCCACGAAATCCAGCTGACGAACCTCACGTGGTGAGTGTCGAGCTGATTGATTTCGAAAGGCGTAAATAAGCGGCTTATGATCGGTGAAGATAACGAACGAATCACCTTCTAAGACGTGCCTGAAATGTCGGACGGTAGAATAAACTGCCAGCAGTTCGCGGCTGAACGTGCTGTACTTGACTTCTGCCGGTTGTAAGCGTCGGGAGTAGAAAGCGAGTGGTTTCCAGCATCCTTCAGTGAATTGCTGCAGGACGGCGCCAATGGCGGTGTCCGATGCATCGACTGCGAGGCTGAGTGGAGCTTTGGGGTCGAAATGGTGAAGCATAACGGCTTCAGCCAAGGCCTCTTTGCAGGCCTTGAAGGCTTCGGTTGCAGCGGGCGTCAACTCGACGTTGCCGTTCTTGCGTCCACGAAGTACGTCGGTCAATGGACTGAGCAAGTCGGCACAACGTGGCAGAAATCGACGGTAGCAGTTGATCATCCCACTAAAACGGCGGATGGCGGCCAAAGTAGTCGGAACGGGATAGTCCTTAATAGCGCTGACTCGGTCTTCGAGCGGCCGTATGCCATGCTGGTCAATTCGATGACCAAGAAATTCGATAGATGGTTGCTGAAAGTTGCATTTGTCAGCGTTGACAGTAATCCTATTAGAGGCTAACCTCTCGAAAAGCATCTTGTGGTGCTCCGCGTGCTGTTCTTCGGAAGAACTAGCTCCTAAGATGTCGTCTATATAAGGATAAACAAAGTCGAGACCTCTTGTGACAGAATCTATGAAGCGTTGAAAAGTCTGAGCTGCGTTGCGAAGACCGAAGGGCATTCGCAAGATTTCGAAAAGTCCGAAAGGCGTGATGACTGCGGTTTTCGGAATGTCATCCTCGGCTACAGGGATCTGGTGGTAAGCGCGAACCAGATCGATCTTCGAGAACACACGGGCGCCACGTAGGCTAGCCGTGATGTCCTGGATGTGCGGAATGGGATAGCGGTCGGGGACGGTAGCGTTATTGAGAGCGCGATAGTCGCCACATGGACGCCAGTTTCCTGACTTTTTAGGCACCATGTGTAGAGGCGACGCCCACGGGCTCTTAGACGGGCGAATAATGCCTAAGTCTAGCATGTGTGCAATTTTGAGCTTGTCGGGGGTCATGCGCCTGGCTTTTGCGAACACAGGCGGACCTTTCGTAACGATGTGATGTGTTGCGGCGTCGGTTGCGGAAGGCAACGGGACGGCAGGACGGAATGTCTGCGGAAAGCTATCGAGCAGCGTTTGCCCGACGGGTGAACTAAGTTGAGTCGCGTACACGGGACTGATTGACGCGGTGTCGGTCAAAGTCCCAATGACTGCGAGATTCGTATGACGGTCGACTAGACGGTGTCGCTTAACGTCGACGAGTAGGTCGTAATGACGTAAGAAATCGAGACCAAGGATAGGCGTTTGAACATCCGCAACGAGGAATATCCATTTGAAAGCGCGTCGGAGGCTGAGATTTAGCGTGCGCGAGCGTTGACCATATACGCGAATGATGGTCCTGTTAGCTGCGCGCAATGAGCTAGTCACCTTTTCGATCGGGTCATTTGGATCACGCGGGAGAACGCTGACTTCTGCGCCAGTATCGACGAGATAGCGAATTCCGGTTCTACGATCGGTGACGAAGAATAGGCGACTACGTTGACCAGCTACGTCCGTCGCCCCTACGTGCTGGTCCGCCCGTTTCCCTGCTGCTGTCGTTTGAAGGAACAGGGCGGGCGACATGATTTAGCTTGCTGACCGAATCGTTCGTGCTACCAGCAGTAACCGTTTCTATTCGGTGATCGCAAAGGAGAGTTCGAACGTGAACGCGAACGGCTCCTAGAGCATTTACAGCGGTTAGGTCCGGGTGATGGGAGTATACACTCGAACGAACCTGCGGTGCCAGCCCAGCAAGGAAGCCGTTAGGCTGCCGCAAGCAAAGGCGGCAACCGATTGGACGTTCACACGTTTCTCGCATGCACGCTGATTGGCCAACAGTGGACGCATTGGAGTGAGTTTGTTTGACTGAATCAAAAGAAAAATGTCATGCATCAACAAAGGTCGTTACTTATGGATCCAACCAGCTGTATATACCGATATGTTTCACTTGCCCTCTGTCTCCGTTTTCCCCTGGTCCTGTTGTTTGCAGAATATACGTTTTGTCCCTGAAGGACCGACTTTTCACATGGTGTCAGAGAAGGAGAAGAACATTAGTACCACCCAGACGATGGTTGGAGCTGCACCGGCTATTCAAATGCCTGCCCCGCTGAACATGGATGAAGGCAGTTTGGCAAGCAACTGGCGTTTGTGGAAGAGCAAATGGATGGATTTCTGCACTTTATCGCGTCTGGACAAACAACCGATGGCGTACCACTTGGCCATGTTTCGACACGCAGCAGGAGATGGTGTGCGCCGCGTGAAAGAGACATTGTGTTACGACCAGAGCAAAGATGCCAACAATCTGGAGACAGTTCTTGAGAAGTTCAGTGAATACTGCGAAGGCCAAACAAACGAGACATTTCAACGCTACCTCTTCTTTTCGCGGAACAGGCGGCCAGGTGAATCCGTTGACACGTACGTCACTGAGCTAAAGATTTTGGCCAGATCCTGCAGTTTCTGTAAATGCATGGCGGACAGTCTCATACGGGACCGCATTGTTCTTGGGATCAATGCCGAAGGTTTGACGAAGCGACCATTACGAAAGCGCAACCTATCTCTGCAGCCATGTATCGACATCTGTAACAGTGAGTCCTCCACTGCCCATCAGTTCCAGCAGATGACAATAGCAGGTGATTCAGAGTTGTGCGCCGTTTCCAGGAGCAAAACTACGAGGGCCACGACCGCGCGACAGGAGCCCTGCAACTTCTGTGCAACACGACATCCGAGGAACCGCGAACAGTGTCCGGCGTGGGGCCGTATTTGTGTCAAATGTGGGAAGCGCAATCACTTCGCCCGCTGCTGTCAGTCGACAGATGTCAGTGCACTCATTCCAGACAAATCAACAGAAGACACCAAACAATCGATTGGTAACGTGTATCGGAAAGCGTCGCAGAAGTGTGTCTATGAAAGTCTTCTGATCGAGGGACGGTCTGTGCGATTCCAGTTAGACACAGGCGCGACGATCAATATTTTGCCAAGAAAGCACTGCCGCGGCATGCAAATTCAATCGGATCAATATTATTTGCGCATGTGGAATGGTTCCAGACCCAAGCCAAAGGGCTCAGCGAAAATTGAAGTGGTCAATCCGAGAGACGATGTTCCGCATCGTCTGCAAATCGTGATCGTGGATGAGGATCTCACGCTGATTCTCGGCATTGATTCGATTTTATCACTTGGCTTTGTCATTTTTAACCATGATCGTTTTGTGTACGCTTGTCAGAGTGAAGCCGATGTTAGTGACCTGTATCCGTCGGTGTTTAGCCCGGGTTTAGGGGAATTCGAGGGTACCGCTCACCTGTCGTTAGATCCTTTGGCACGCCCGATTGCGTTGCCTGCTAGGAGAGTCCCATTTGCGCTACGTGACCGATTTTCTGCGGAATTGAACAAGCTGGTTATGCAGAGTGTGATTGCAAAGTTGGATGAGCCAACCGACTGGGTTAGCCAGGTCGCAATCATTACGAAGAAAAATGGCGAACTACGCGTATGTATAGACCCGAAGCCACTGAATGAGGCCCTGCGTAGAGAACATTATGCGCTACCGACGTTAGAAGATGTTTTACCGCGTTTGACAAATGCTAAGTTTTTCACGAAAGTAGACCTTTCTTCCGCATTCTGGCAAGTTGTTCTAGACGACGAATCCAGTTTCCTCACCACATTTGCTACACCGTTCGGACGTTATCGTTGGCTGCGACTACCGTTTGGCCTGAAGGTGTCTAGCGAAATTTTCCAAAAGCGTTTGGTGCAAGCAATAGATGATTTAGATGGCGTAACCTGTGTGGCAGATGACGTTCTGATTTACGGTTCTACCGAAGAAGAGCATGACACCAAGCTACACCGGTTCCTGAGGCGTTGCGTGCAAAAGAACATCAAGCTAAAACGCGAGAAAGTAGAGCTGCGGAAAGAGGAGGTAATTTTCCATGGGCATGTGTTAACATCCGACGGAATCAGATTTGACCCAGGGAAAATTAAGGCGATACAAGAGATGCCGTCCCCTAACGATGTGAAGGCAGTCCATCGACTAAACGGTATGGTGAACTATTTAAGCCGGTTCCTACCAGGACTCGCTGATGTCATGACTCCGATTGGGCAGTTAACTCACAAAAAAGTAAGTTGGAGCTGGGGGAAGGAACAGGATTTGGCTTTTCTCCCGAGTCTGTCACAGGTACGGCGACACGCACCCAAGGAATTGTCCTCCGTTTCGACAACAATCCAAGGCACACAGTTTCTCTACCTGGACATGAGCGGAAAATTATCAACTTTTTACAACTTACTAACTGGACAAATCAATCAATTCTTCCGCGGCATGAACCACTGAGTCCAATTTAGCTAACAATACCTATTCCACATATCGCTTGACTGGAGGAATTTCGACTACGGAAGGCACATTCTCCTGCCATGACAAAGCTTGAACAATCGGTCATTATAAGCTCTTCAATCCGCTTTGACCGCTCAAATGGCCGTGGTTACCACAATCTCTAATCAATTTCACTACATACCCCGGGGGATCTGCGATTCTTTCTTCGGAACCTATCCTGTCCTCCAAGACTTCAACATATTTCAACGTATATTCTTCGAGGCTACACGTGGTTCTGCAGATGATCAATACATCATATCCAGAAAGAATGCTTAGTTCCTGACCTACCGATCTGGAACAGGTGAGGACCCAGGCACGCAATGGCCGCTCGCATAGCGCATCAGTCAGTATAAAAATGGGACGCAACTTGACTGCGAATAACGGAGCAAAAGAACGTTCAACAAGAAACATAGCCAGTTACAACTTGCCATTCAATGGATTGGCGGCAGTGTTTCAGGACGTGGTGGGTTTTTGCCTGGCAAACGTTCTCCATATAAAAAAGCCACAAATGTCCGTTTAACAACACTGCAACGTGGCGAATGTGACTCCCCACCGAATAAAGTCACAGCCCATAACTTCACACTGGCAGCTCAATTAGAATCATCATACTGGATAGCTTGCTCTTCAATTATCTTCCAATGGATCACTCAGGATGCTTTATCTATTATTACTCGAGGTATGACTGCGATATATGGCAGAGCGATTATGTCCAAACAAATCGTTCTTTCGCATGTTCACCATCGCACAGTTCCAAGCATGGACATATGAACAATTTTCTACTGTCACTACAGTTCCCATAAAATGTCTGTACAGCTGTACATACCTGATCATGCCTCAACTGGCGTGCCTCGCATAGTCGAGAATAAATATTTATTTATTTATTTATCAGTAATGCGCCCGTACTCGGATATTGCGATATAGCACAACCATTGGAGGTACAGTGTGATAGTAGCCAGAGTGGAATAGGTGCTGTTCTGTTGCAGAACGGAAGACCTTTGGATTTCCGCAGTCGAGCACTCACAGAGACCGAGAAGCGGTACGCTCAGCTCGAGAAAGAGATGCTGGCAGTTGTCTATGCCATGGAGCGTTTCAATGATTATACTTTTGGAAGAAAGACAACCGTGTACACTGATCATAAGCCGCTGGTGTCGATAGCCACTAAACCACTGAATAACGTTCCTCGTCGTCTGCAGCGTATGCCTATCCGGCTCCAGAAGTATGACATTGACATTGTGTACACACCTGGCACACAGATGTTCATCGCGGACACCCTGTGGAGAGCACATCCGCCAGTGGCCGAACATCATCTAGAAGAGATCGAGACAGTTAACATGGTGCAGCATCTGGCAGTGACAGAAAACCGTTTGAAAGACATAAGGCGTTTCACGGAGGAAGACCAAACTTTTGCAGCTTTGCGAGACGTTATCCTCAATGGGTGGCCCGAAACAAAGAAGCAGCCCCCGAAAGATTTAACACCGTACTTCAATTTTCGGGACGAACTCACTGTCTGTGACGGTCTGTTGTTCAAGGGAAGTCGAATCCTAATCCCTTCTTCTCTCCGAAAGGAGATGCTGGAGCATGTCCGTCGCGCTCACCTGGGTGCAAATTACACCAGTAATCCAGCAAGAGAACTGATGTTCTGGCCAGGAATGACAGGTCAGATCAAGGATCATGTGTCTAACTGTGAGGCGTGCCGTTCACACGACATTCGGCAAACAGAGGAACCGATGATGCTGCATGATGTTCCGGACCGACCGTGGCAAAAGGTAGCAGTGGATATATGCTGGGACAACGGAAAGGATTACTTACTCACGGTGGACTACTATAGTGATTACTTTGAAATCGATTTACTCACCACCACGATCACGGAGGCAGTAATCAACAAACTCAGATGACGATTCGCACGGCACGGGATACCGGAGGAGCTAGTCTCGGACAACGGTCCCCAGTTCAGCAGCATGGCGTTCCAGGTTTTCGCAACCAAATGGGAATTCGCACACCGGCAAACCAGTCCCTATCACAGTCAATCAAATGGGAAGGCAGAGTCGGCAGTGAAGCAAGCCAAGCGACTATTAGCGAATGCTAGAGATACTCGGGAGGACCCATACCTTATGCTACTGGAGAGTCGCAACACTCCTTCAACGGATATCGGCCTGAGCCCAGTGCAGCGCCTATACAGTCGAAGGACCAGAACTGTGATGCCTGCATCCGCAACACTTCTGCGCCCCGTCACGCCACAATTTGAGAAAGTACAGCACAATTTGAAAAGGCGAATGGCTACTCAGAAACGGTACTACGACAACGGCGCACGGGAATTACCTGAGCTGACAGTGGGGGAAGAAGTATGGGTTGAACCAATTCCCGATGGACAGGAGCGGTGGAGAAAAGGAGTCGTGGCTGCGAAAGTCGGTGAAAGGTCATACGAAGTAAAGGTTGGAGGGAAGAAGCTAAGGAGAAACCGAGTACAGCTGAGGTGATGTCCGAGGCGACAGCATGAATCAGGGAGAGAGCGTTATACTGCATGCGGCAATGAGGCGACATCGGCAGATACAACAAAGAGGACGCGAAGTGGTAAAGTGTATGGACTATTTAGCAAAGTACAGCAGCAAGAACAGGAAAAAGGGAGGATGTGATGAGGGTGTACACTCGAACGAACGTGCGGTGCCAGCCCAGCAAGAAAGCCGTTAGGCCGTCGCAAGCAAAGGCGGCAACCGATTGGACGTTCACACGTTTCTCGCATGCACGCTGATTGGCCAACAGTGGACGCATTGGAGTGAGTTTGTTTGACTGAATCAAAAGAAAAATGTCATGCATCAACAAAGGTCGTTACTTATAGATCCAACCAGCTGTATAATCCGATATGTTTCACTTGCCCTCTGTCTCCGTTTTCCCCTGGTCCTGTTGTTTGCAGAATATACGTTTTGTCCCTGAAGGACCGACTTTTCACAGTCCGGATTCCGAAAAGTCTGCTAAGTGTCGAGTCAATGTTGCTATCTGGGATTTAAGCGTGGCGATTTCGTCGTCCGGTTTCGTCTGGACCAGCGAAACTTGGCCTTACGACTCCTAAATTTCGTCGGCTGTATCGGCCAGTTTGCGTATGTGTGCATCCTCACTAGCGCAGAAGATGTGTAGCATCTCGCACGGAAGTCGTTGCAACCACGTTTCCCGAAGAAAAGAATCATCTATCGAAGTGGGTTTAGCTAGGCTCTGCATTTTTCGAAGCAGCTGAGACGGCTTAAGATCACCAAGATCGGTTTCCTTGAGGAGTTTCTTAACTCGTTGTCGATCGGATAAGCCTGTTCTTCTCAGAACAGCTGGCTTGACTGCATCGTAAGTCTTTTGGTCGTCAGGAAGATCTAGAATGTCATCAATGTCATCGATGACAGTTAGCGGAAGCGCGGAAACGACAAGGTGGAACTTGGTCTTTTCGGACGTAATACCACGCAACGAAAATTGCGACTCTAGCTGACCAAACCAAAACTTAGGATTAGTTCGCAAAAAGGTGCGATAAGAAGCGTAACTGTGCCGAGCTGAACGTCAGAATCTAAACGATCAGTTTCCAGAGCTAGCAAAATAGCGAGCCAACGAGATTAAACCGGAAAATGAAAAGTGAAAATCAGACGGGTTAACGAAAGAATGTGGCCAAATCTGAAAAGAAAGGTTAGCGAAAACTCACTGGATAATGACCAAAAGTCGGGGTCACCAATAAAGCAAGAAGCAGGATCGGTACGCTTTGGAACCAATACGCGAATATAAGGCCAACCACCGATGAGTGGAGAACACCAAAGGTAACGCTAGGAAACATTTATTAAGTGGGGCGAAACGCTATCGAGTGCTAAAAATAAGGCACCGGAAGTTAGCTAGCTAAGGGAAAGGTGTGGTCGCTTGCGCGGAGAGCAAAGATGGCCGCGGAGCCGATGAGCGTCGCTCCGTTCGAAGGCGGATGCTATGTTGACTCAAACAAACGCGAGCAACGTTCAAACAGGCGAGCGGCTAATTTGCTATGTACATCGAGAAAATATCATTTTGTGATTTTGTAATATTTTACGCAGCATGCGGCAGCCAAACAGGGAAATCTCCAGGTCCCTACACAAGCACTCTATCGAGATCAAACGATAACGTCAATGGCAGGGCCTGTAAATTGACCGTTGCCTTCTCATTGAACATCACCTTTCCTCTATCTACTGCGGATATGTACTTCCAAGGTCAAGAGGACCGATATGTCGAATGCGAAGCCCAGATACCGCGCAGAGTATGCGATTTGTTGGTTTTGGCCACGAACTTCTGGCTAGTTGAAAACAATTAAGAACTGACTTTACAAAACTATACTCTGTCGGCTGGAAAATATGCACGAAGATTCTGTTTATCAATATGCACTCGAGTGACACCAATGCGCACTTTTCTTTTCTGTATCCATTTATAAAATTCTGCATTTTTCAATATGCCGTTTTACTTAAACCGCAGTTGATGCTGAAAATGCGCTCATCTGGGTACATAAAGCTTGATTTGATTTGACTGATTTTGATATCGGTAGGCTCGAACCTGAAACTGCAGTCATTGCCGCAAGCGTAGCTGAAATGGATGTCAGTTATACGGGGCGCGGTGCCGTGAACACCTTACCGGTGAATAGCAAGATGGTTCAGGAAGCCATAACCCATGATCCACTGCTGTTGGAGTCATGACCTACACAAGACATAACTGGTCAATGAAGTGCCCAAAACAACTGCTTGCTCAGTTTTAAATGCGGCTCGGCTCTTTGCCGGAACTTGGCTCCTGCCTGTTTATTGCCGATCGCATCATCAAATCAGAAGTCCTGCGGAAACGCGTTTTACGGCAACTTCAAAAATATCATCTAGCATTTGCCTGAATGAAGGCATCCGTTCGGAGTTTTTGCGTGCATTATCAATGGGTAAGCCATTGCACGTTACCAAACTGCTGTAGCGTTTATCACTGATGAAAGTCTAATAGTCTTTCGAATGTCGTAGTGTCTAGTGTGTTCGCCGCATACCTCGCTAGTTCATTCCAGCGGGAACAGATTCTAATTGAGTAAAAATCTTTTCTACAATTCAAGCGGGAGTACTGCGTCATTAGTTTCAGGTGGTTGTTTGTAAGAGGCTAGGGACAGCAGTGATGTACATGGTTGCTGGCTTTCAGTTAGTATCCGATATGTGAGAATGAGATTTCTGCGAAGCCGTCTGTATTCTGCGGAGGACACACTGAGTAAACGAAGCCGCACTTCCCAACTTAGACCGGATAGTATACGCAGTACCTTTGTGGCTTTTCTTTGGGGTTGTTCCCATAGGCGAATATCTCGTTTTGACTATGGACACCAGACCTGAATTGCATATTCAATGTGAGCAGGAAGATACGAGTTAACCAGCAATGGTACTAACCGTCGCCCAAAGGCGCTGAGAGCTCGTCACAAAAGCCTAAAGTTCAACTTCACCACATTGTCTGCTTTCGAACATTGGAGCGAATTGCCAAAACTTTCTTACACAATGATACCTAAGTCGCGTTCACTTGTCACGTTTTGCAAAACGTGTTGCCCCAAATGTTCTGTTGACGAAGCCGCTGCGCACCGTCAGCAGGTTGCTCTCTGCAGGATTCAGTGGGAACTGACTCGCTTCTGCACATTCGTTAATCCGATGCGGATCGTCCTGAACATAGATACGGTCGAATGCTGCGCCCATTGCTCTCCATATTTTAGCATCATCTGCAAATATTTGCCTCCGGGATAGAATGCTTGCTGGAACGTCATTGATTTAGATTAGAAACAACAGCGGACCGAGGACGGATCCTTACGGTACACCCGTGGAGACGCACAGACTTTCGGAGTGAGTGTCGGCTGCTCTTACATTGATTGTTCTGTCATGCAGGCTGTCTTCCAATCAGCTGAGCAGGGGAACGCAGCTAACGTAGGCAGCAATCATTTAGAGGAGAACGAAGTGATTGACCCTGTCGAATGCTTTAGAGAAATCTAATCATAAGGCGCTCTGGTCCATGCATCCCGGGCAAGGAGCAGATTGGTGAAGCATGATCGTCCGCGTTTAAAACCATGTTTGTCATTAGAAATTATGTGTAGACTTTCAGCGTATCGAGGCAGTCCATC
This sequence comes from Dicrocoelium dendriticum, assembly GCA_944474145.2. NCBI lineage: Eukaryota > Metazoa > Platyhelminthes > Trematoda > Plagiorchiida > Dicrocoeliidae > Dicrocoelium > Dicrocoelium dendriticum. The sequence continues at coordinate 84,052,525 of OX104068.1, read as the reverse complement.
TGCGATTACCGATTCCATCACTTTTGATAGAACAGGTTGAAGAGTAATAGGTCGGTATTTGGCAGGATTCTATCACTCACCTCCTTTGTATATTGGAGAGGTAATTCCATTTTTTCACTCGGATGTGGGCGTATGGGAGTTAAGAAGACCCTGAAAAAGGTTGTAAGTGGTACTGCTATGGTGGAAGCAGGTGTTTCAAGTACTTTTGGGCAGATCTTGTAAATTCCAGGAGCACTGTATTCCCGGAGAGACTGTAATTTGCTTGCAACAGCTGCCGGGGTAAAGGTGACGCTGTAAAATCCAAGGAAATTTGTTGAGAGTTTATAGGGCGAAGGTTCCACGCCATATGTTGTCACTGAGCCAAACTGCAGGAGTAGAGCGCGCCATCCACTGCGGTACTGGTTAGGCCATTGGCCGTCTTGAGTGGTAGTATCCCGATCTTCACCTTTGTTTTGCCATTCGCATATTTGCATAGTAGTTTGGTGTTACTCGTGAACTTCAGTTCCATGGTCTCCTCTCCTTGTCGACAGTAATGAGCGACGCGCAGAAATTTTTGATTGTTTTGTAATTCTGCCATGCGGTATCACATGGGCTTGGCGAATGTTGCTTCCATATCTCATCTCTTCTGTTGATCCATTTACGGTTTCTGCTTTGGATCCACGTATTGGTCCGGCGCAATGCTCGTAATGGCACAACCTTTGATGCTGATTGTATGACCCGGTTAGTATTATCTCTCAATTCATTCTGACAACTGGGCGAGCAAGCTGAGTGCCAACGCCCGCGCATTTGCCACCTATCGTGTGTGGGAAGGTCCTTGCGAGCGTGTTAACAAGACCCAGCCGAGAGCTGATAAGATCGCGCGTCAGACAGCAGGCTTCTCGCCAAGGCCTGACCGGAAGCTGCTAAAATCGCGCTTCAGACATCACGCGCTTTGCCGTGCATTGCGTAGGCCGACGAAGACTGGAATGCGTGAGCAACACGGTGAACTAGATAGATGGAACGGACAAGTATGTGTGAAGCGTGGGCGTATAGTCAAATCCGCATTGTGATACCGACTTATAAATATGAGCTTTCTTTGCCTTAAAGAACTGGTCTGCTGAGTAGTCTTCTGTCTCCGTTCCGGTCGGGTTTGCCAAGGCGTCAACCAGAGCACGCGTGAGGGCGCAGATTAAACAGCAGGCGTGAATCAACCAGTCGAGAAAGAGCAGGTCACTGCGTTATAACACATTCCATGCGTCTGTACGCTTCAGTCAACGGAGGTCGCGAAATTTTACAGCTTAAGATAGTCTGTAATTCAGTCGAACTCCTTTTATTGCCCACCCGGTTTATAGCCCACACGGCTTTATCACACACCGTTTCAAAACACAAATTATTTTCTTAACATATGCTAGGTTTTCGCCGTCTAATTGTCTACTGCCGGCACCGTCCCACCGCTTAATTGCCCAGCTGCATAGGTTGTACAGTTGTCGCTTTGTCGATTTTTCGCCCACACTCTTCCGATCTTATATCTTTTCCACCTCGTCTTTTTGTAGAACCCGCAGTGCCATGTGACAAATTCTGCCGGGGTTCCTTTCCGCTGACAAGCAGTCTTGCTAGAGTAAGAGGAGAAATGTATAGCTCCGTTGACAACTTTGCCTACCAGGTTCATAGTGGATAAATTTTAATCTTGTACAAAACGTACAAATTTTTGTCAAAGACAAATACTTTCTACTAGTAGCCATTCATGTGTAACCAATAGAGTGCTGACAAATGTGGGGTGGAAAGATTACCCGACTTTGCTCAATCCTCGCGTATTGAATGGGTCGAGGGCTTGCTCACAGCTTTCCGTACATGTAGTTTGCCAGTGTATTAAATGACGTAGGTAAACGTTTGTGCTCTGTCATTATTGACGCCGGTATCTTTGTTCTTCTTGATTTGATCGGACTGGTTAGCCAGTCGGCGGGTTAAATGACAGATCAGAAAAGTGTACTTAGGTCATTTAATAAATCAGCAAGCTAAGTGTACAGAGAGCTTTGAGCAGGCCCTCGGCCCTATTCAAAACACGAGAATTGAGCAAAGTCGGGTAATCTTTTCACTCCACATTTGTCAGCACTCTATTTTTTACACAGTAGTGGGCTCAGTACCAGAAAGGATTTGTCCTTAACAAAAAGTTGGACGTTTTGGACAAAATGAAAACGTATGCACTAGGAGCCTCGTAGGCAAAGTTGTCGAGGGAGTTACGCATTTCTTTTCGTATTCTAGCCAGGTTGGTTTCCAGAGAAAAGAAACGCGGGCAGAATTTGTCGCATGGCACTGCGAACTCTTAGAAAAGAAAGCAGTGTGGAAAGGATGAAGAAGTTGAAACTCCGTTGAAAGACTGAATGATCACGATTCTTTACCACAATCAAGATTTACTTACCAGCTTCTGAAAAATAGCAGAAGAAATGGGGAAGACTTGGGATAACCTTTGCGGCTACAGAGGGATGGTTGAAAATATGGAAGAATGGAAAACAAATTGGGAATAAGCCTGAACATGTCGGAAAGGTTCCGCGGACAGAGCAGTCTGTGAAAAATAGCAGAAAGATCTACTGCCTGAACATTTTCATGCATTTGATGATGGCAACGTGTATTTTAGGGCACAAAAACATAACTACTAGCTTTTGTATGTAATTTCATTGCTGACCAACTGTACCTTATTCTACTGTTTTAATTTTTATCATCACCAGCTCGTAACTTGACAATCCGGTAAGTTCCCGCGCTAACTTGTTGCTCCTATCTCGCTTCATCCGTCCACGTCTTTTGTAGCCCATCGAATACCATCCACTCTGTCTGACTCCGATTACTTTCTGATATCCGCGCTTGATTTCGCGCACTGACTCAGACTAGTATTTGGTAGTCCTACAAATTGGTGACCCCGATAATCACGCAAGAATTTAAACTGTTCTTGTCGTTTGTAATTTTTGGCGAGTTCGTTCCTATTTCTCGATTATATACGTGTATTCATTTGTTTCGTGCCCAATTTTAGAAGCTTTATCGTCGTTTTGTCCATCCTTGACCTCCTCGACGTACAATTCGAAAGCGGCAGTTGAGTCCTTGCACAGCGTAGACATGCGTAATTTGTTTGTTCCGTTTCACGGAACGCAGCTCGGAGGCTTGGTTTGCGATAATATCCGAGATCGAACTGCCAAATTAGGGCATTAAGGTGGACAGTCCGAGGTACAATCAGCTCGTCCCACGCTTTTCTTCGTCGTTTGTGACGCTGGTTGAGGATATTCTACTCTGCCAATCGGATGAGGCAAAGTATGTACAAATGAATCTAGCAATTCTAAAAGCGTTACAGCCCAGCACACGAGATCGATTGGAACAGCTCAATAATCTCATGCTGGGAGATCGCAAGCCGTCGATTTTGCTCCGCAAAATTCAGTGCATCACTGGTCCCTTATGCTTGTGCGAAGAAGGGATAAAGGAACTGCTTTGCACGTCTTTCAGAGGCGTTGCCGGTAATACTACTTATGTTTCGGGACACGCCGCTGAAAGAATTAGCCACCAAGGCAAACGCTGCGTTCGAAAATCTTCCGCAGCAAACGACCAGTAACTCCGGTCACGTATTCTCACCGATGAAAACCGAGTCTCATATTTGCTCCAAGTTGACAGGCCAATCTGACCATAAAGACGAGGAGACTGCGCTAGTTCGCAGCAGGTTGGCAGCAATGAAGGCTTCGAAGCAGCGCATGCCATGGTCAGATGCAGACCACGTTTTGTCTGCCGTTCATTGCGGTTCGTCTGTATCTGCACTGAGTACGTCTCGTTCGACGAAACAGCGGAGCATCCTTCTGCACGTTTTCAGTCCGACAATACCAAATCCGTCGAAGTATTATCTTGGTAGCACCGCCAATATGGTGGAATAGCTAGACCTTGTCTGGCTCACAGCATTAGGCACGACTCAGTCGCCTCATGGAAAGCGAATAGTCCTCATACTATTACAACCAACGTATCCGTCAATAACCAAACAAACCGCCTGTTTCACGTTACGGATCGAGGTTTTTTCATCACGTTCCTCATCGATACGGGATCGGAATTCAGCGTCATCCCTGTGAACCTCAACGACAAGCACTGAAATCCCACGCACAATCTGCGGTGGCCAAGGGATCCTGGAGACCTACATTCGGTCAGCGCATGATGAACCTGGACCTCAAACTTCACCGAGATTTCCATTTAGTTTCCATGATTGCGCCTGTACCCTTCACGATTATTGGAATCGACTTCCTCTGACATTTTAGGTTGCTCCTTGATGCTGTCGCCACAGACTTTTAGACGACCGTACTAAACTAGGGTTGAAGGCGTTCTTACGAACGCTCCAATAATCAGACCCGTTGTTCGAATCGCCGATGCAACTTCTGATTATGCGAACCTACTGTCTGAATACCGGCGACTGGTAAGAACAGCTGCAGAGCTTCCGCGAGTCACGGCAGCGATCGCTCATCACATTGCCGCGCTCGGTCCGCCAGCGAGTGCCCGGTCAAGGTGACTCGCCTTCGGCAAGCTACATGCCGCAAGAACTGTAATCGATCACATGCGTTAGCTCTATATTATAAGACCATCCAACAGCTCATGAGTGTCACCTCTCCACATGGCTCCGAAAAAGACTATGGGGCACTGCCATCCGTGTGGCGTTTCTTGATCGCTAAACAACGTAACCAGGTCTGATCGTCATCACGTACCACATATCGTGGACCTAACCACCAGTCTGGCAGATAAAAACGTTTTCATTAAAATCGACTTGATGCGCGCTTACAAGCAAATTTCGAACGCCGAAGCGCACATCGCTAAACCTGCCTTGACAACTCCATCTAGTTTGTTCGAGTTTCTGCGCATGCCATTTAGTCTAAAGAATGCCGCGCAAACTTTTCAGCGCTTCATCGACCAAGTTTGTCGCGGCCTAGACTTCGGCTATCCTTGTCTCGATGACAGCTTACTCGCGAACTCTTCACGAGTAGTGCACTTGCGCCAAGTTCCAACACTTTTCACTGTTTATCTCAGCACGGGGAAACGATAACCACAGAAAATTATTCGTTTGTTGTTGATTCGTTCAGTTTTTGACCACCATATCGCTCCTGCAGGCGTCGTGACACTGCAAAGTAAAATCCAAGCCATCATCGGGTACCCCGATCCCCACTCTCACAGAGAGCTAAGACGCTTTGACGGTCTCGTCCACTATTACTGGCGTTTTATACCTAATTTCGCTTCGCTTATGCAACCCTCACGGAACTCTTCTGAGGGAAGTGTAAGAAATTCAAGTTTCCCACTGCATCACGTGCAGCGTTTCATGATTGGAAAGAATCTATTGCCAACATAGCTTCCGTAACGCTCACTGCCCAGCAGCCCCACTGTCACTCAGTACCGACACTTCCGACGTCGCAGTTGGGGCAGTGTCGCAACAAAAAATGGGCGACCCTTGGCAGTCGTTGTCCTTTTCTCCAAACGCTTGCAACCTGCCGAATCTCGTTACAGTAGTTTCGCTAGAATCCTATTGGTCATGTATTTATGCATACATCATTTTCGACAAGTCATAGAAAGTCAGTCCTTTGCCGTCTTCACCGACCACAAGCCCCTGACGTACGTGCACAACTTGACTAAGGGCCGATACTCTCGCAGCGAATCGTGCCACCTATATTATGTCGCTCCGTTTACCATGGATATACAACATAGCTCAGGTGTGCAAACCACGGCGCCAACGCACTTTCCCGTATTCGTGACCTCTGTTGTTGCCGGCACCGCTGTCGACTTGGCAGCAATGGCTGAAGCGTAGCTCAATGAACCTGGGGTTGGTCTACTACGCAAGTCTCCTTCACTGGACACAAGACACGTTTTGCTGACATCATCAGACGGAACCATACTTTGCGAAGTAGCTCTGGGCACTCCGCACCCGGTCGTCTTACGCGATTTTCGACAGACCGTTTCGACACGCTGCACGGCTTGTCTAATCCAGGCGTTCGTACATCGGTTAAACTCGTAGCCACACGACTCGTTTGGCACAATGTCAATCCTTTGTATTTAGGCCACGGCTTGCCTTCCGCGTCAACGCGTAAAAGTGCAAAAGCACAAGAAAAGCCCCTTACACACTTCCGAAACCAGACGCACTTTTCCACTACGTGCACGTCAACCTCGTACGTACCCTGCCTCCTTCAAATGGCTCGGTATATCTACTTATTGCATAGACCGATTCACCAGATGGCCAGAGGCTATTCCGATTGCGGCCTGCTCTTCGGCTTGTCTGCCTTGCCTCGTCCGGGATAAAATGGAGCTAGAGAGGGTTTTACAGGTGGGTACTAGGTGAGGCGAGGGATTACGGCGACGGACGTACCGCGACCGTCTACTTAGTTTTGGAACGCATTTAACGCACTACCGAAGGCTTATAAAAGACCTAATCCTAACCTACCTTGCCTTAACTGGGAAGGTTGGTCCGGATGCGTTTTAGCCATTCACTCCTGCTAGATTTGCTGTTTTACGCGGTTACACCTTGAAGCTGGACAAACCGCGGTCCGATCGGATTAGGGCGGAAATCCGACTGTCATGCAGTGTCATCGAGCGCTGGAACCTGTTTCCGGAAAGTGTTGTCAGGGAGTCTACGGTTAATGGGTCTGAGCGACAACTTGACGATCTTGAGTGGCAGCACGAAACCCTTCCATTTTTCTGATTAACTCGCATCTTCATACTTCGATTTTCTGCTCTATTTTTCTTCGTGCATTGGTATTATTTTCTTATGTCAAGTGCACTTCTTTATTCTGTACTTTTCAGTTCTCTTCCTATCCTCTGCTTACTTCACGTGACTACCGCAGCAGGGACTGCTAGGGCAGGAAACGTGGCCAGGGTGCGATACGGGTGTTCCGTTTTAGGTCCATCCAGAACGCTGAGCACTTCATCAAGTACTGGCTTAACAATCCACTCAAGATGGAACACCCACGCGATTCTCCTATGGTTCCTGGCCCATCCTAAATTGAACTTAAACTTGTACATTTCTCGTCAACTATTATCATGCTGCTTAAGTACATAGGCTCTCGCTACATTCAGACGAGGGCATATTAGCCGGTGGCTAACAGTATGGTGGAACGTTTTCACCACCAGTTGAAGGCAGCGCTACGTGCGCACGTCGATCCTATATGGTCTGAAACGAATTCAGGCACACTTCACAAGTTCACTCACATTGCCCACTAACACATGCACGTACATATATATAGACACGCAACTCCAGTATGTCAATGGTTAACATGCCATTTATTAGTTAATTACCGACCACAATAAAATCACAGATTACACGGCTGTACCGACGGACGCCGAGGATTTTTGCTTTCCATTTCTTGGTTCCACTTTTGCTTTGGAAATAGTTATTTGTGTTTTCTCTGTGTGAATTTTCCACAAATACTTTTCTTTTGGTGTATTTCTCCATTTTGGTGGGTACTCTTCGGCTAATGTTGAAGGTCTCACTGATTGGCCAACTGCCATCGGTGTCCGCCAGCTTGGATTTGTTCTACAGCAATCGAACAAGGCTCTGCCAGACCACCAGCTTGACCGACGGCGTTTGGATTCAGCATACCAGTAAACATGTTGCAACGAACGGCTTCTGCAGACCTGATAGTCAAAATAGCACGTACTGGTTGCCCAAGGAAGGTTAATCCCAAACCTCCCGAAGTGAACGTTAGTTGCGGCGTAGACGGCTGTGTAAATGTTGTGCGATTCGGAATAGAATGCAGAAACTTCCGAAACTACTTCCATTCATGATGTGCTCGCCTTACTCTCAGCCAGATAAAAAAGCTTAATAGTACGACTAATTCTCGCTTGTTCTGCACTGAGTGTATCTCTCTTCCACTCATCGGATATATAACTGTGTTGGCGCAGAAGTAGGATAAGCTGACAAAGATTGCAGAGCAGGCAGCAGCCGTGAAAGCGGTCCCACATGAACCAGACAAATCAGTGCCTCGAACTCGATACTCAACATCAAGCTCCAATTCAGCGCAGTGTAAGAGGAACGATCCAGAGTTAGCCACCCCGCCACCAGCGTATGCTCCGAAAGATGCGTACGCCACACATAGCTCAACAGAATTACCCGCCACCCTAAACACTGTTAGAGGGCCGGCAACCTACGCGTCCGTTGTTGCTATCCATATGACGGAGACACCTCCCGTTACAACCCCGCCCGCTGCCAAACGAGTTACTACTGGTAATACCACCACCGGACTCCAGACCCCATCCTTTGTCCAACCGAAGAAAGCAGTCACTGGTCCCTCCAAAATGGAGAACCTGAAACACTACCATATTTCTCTAACTGTTATCTGCTCTAATGTTACTGAATTTGGGGCGACCTCTATAAAAGATAAAATACTAGACGACAAAAAGCAGTGGGACTCCCTGCGTCAACTAATAATGGTTCAGGCTAAACCAGTCTGTATGATGCCTGTCGTCTGTCACCCAAACTCTGTACACAATGGTGAACCGCGGTTACTCCGTGTAATACATCAGGCAAGTAATGATGCAGAGGCAGTTCTCTGGTCAGTCACTCGTCTCCTTACCACCACATGTAGTGTTCAAATAATTCCAGATGTTCCTTGCAGCGAACGGCATGTGATGATTGTACAACCAATACTCAGTGATTGTTTATTGTTATTATTTTCACCTTTTTTGATGTAGAATACACACCCGCGAAATTCGAATTCCAATTCTGGTGTTCTTATTCCGAGTCGTGACTAGTTTGGGTGGAGTTCAATTATTTTCCGATTTAGAACATCACAATTGGCGTTGCAGTCAGCGTTAA
>OX104068.1:83997536-84043238 GCA_944474145.2 Dicrocoelium dendriticum | reverse complement strand
AGGTAAAAATTAAAATTAAATCTACCTATGCATTTCCTCCTGTTCCTCGAGCTAACGAGAGGCCCGACTGAACAGACATGTGGATGGGTTGTGGTTATAATAGGGGGGTAAGTGTTGTGGAGTTGGTGTGATTGTGGGGGGGTCCACTATTTGGAGTTGATGTGTTAATATAGGCGGGTAAGCCGGTTTTTTTGTTATATGTTTGATGTTTTCTGCACTTTTGTTTGAAGTTGTCGCTAGTGCTAAATGAATGCGTGATGTCTGTGGACTTGAAGCAGTTGTCCTGTTACGCAATGGAATGAGTTTGGTTGGTGGTGAGTCACAACCGCCACGTCACAGTGTTGTTAATCAGCAATTTGTGGCTTTTTATAGGGAGAACGTTTGACAAGCAATAACCCACCACCTTCTGGAACACGGCCGCCGAACTATTTGCAGAAACAGGTTAGACGCGAACCACTTAGCTGACACCCCGAGGAGGCTGTTCGGCTAGCCGAAAAAGCAGAATATCGCACGCAGAACACGCCAAATAGAACGAAGGTGTAAGCTGCGTGCAAAAATTTTGCGTTTTTCTTGGTTTTTGGTTAAGTTTAATGAGGCCATCGGAAGTTTTGGGTTATTGTGTTTTATAAACGTTAATTGACCATAAACGGGAAATAGCTACAATATTTGCAAACCTAAAAGTCTTTACACAGTACATAACCGGAGAAACAAACGAGCTTACGAACCTCCTGACCACGGCGATTGATCGTGAAAGGCGACTGGCTCACAGTAGACGATGACCTCAGTAAGACCCTACACGGTGAACCTAAATCGGTACCAGCTGCAGCAACGCTACGTGTTTGGAACGCAACGCGCTTATTCACAGAGGCACAAGAAGCCCTCAAAGTAGCCATAAGCATAACGGCCTCATCGATAAAAACTGGTTTAAGGTGACCGATGGGGTAGACATTTTGTCGTCCACCGCGGTCAACAGTGTACGTCTTAATTTACAGTGTCGCACTTCGAAGGGTCCTATGTACGGCGGCTGAAGAGGCTGCCGAACACAGCCTGCGCGGAATAGGACAAGTGAACACGTGGACAACTTCTCGGGCACGTACACTTGTGTCTTCTCCGACCAAAGAGCGGGCGGACGTAGCTCACTCGTCTAGTGAGCCAATCGGTCAGTGTAACTTCCATAGTGAAAGATGGAATTAGACTGCGCTGGTGACATCAGTTGTCCAGGCAAATGCAGCCTGCGGCGGTAAAATAACTGGGCTGTTTTTGTTTCGAAATCGGGTTTAACCGTGCTTTTTAAGCCTAGGAGGACGAGGGGAAGTAAATAAAATATAGCTTCATCTCTATAGCATCGTAACACGCCTTATCAAGCATGATCAAGGTTTTACAGACAGGATTTCGCAGCAGGCACACTGCGTTGCATGCATAACTGGGCAAAGCACATGTGAGAAAAACGTCGAAGGTGAACCGGCAACTTTTTGCTTTCATGTGGATGTAGTATAGTTTGAAGATTTGAACAATGATTGAACAATGCGTTAGCACGGGAAACAAAGCAGATGCTTGACAATTCCCGTAGGGTGGTTGGAGTAAAAATTAACCTTTGAAGGATCATTGAATAAGTAACTCATTATTTCGAGCGTCCACCGAGTTAAATACACTACTGCGTAACGATAGTTTGCAGTGGGAATGGGATGTACACACGCAAAGCAATGTAGAGAGACGTTATTATTCCGTGAGTGTACGAGAACTAAAAGAGGAAGCGACAATGCTCACTTGTCTGTTTCTTCATTTGACAGATGCGGCTTGTTAATCCAGTTTAGCTACCTCCAGGCTAATTACCCGGACACTTCCGCATGTATCGTCATCTCTACGTTGTGTATAGGGCCGCTAAACACATGGTTAGGCTTGCGTTATTTCGTCCTCCAAGTGAAACGGTCTATATCATGCAATGCAAATTAAAAAGCGTTTCATCAAAGCTTTGGTTGAAAAGCGTTAATGTTGGGGCAAGGAGAACGTGAGTCGGAAGAGCATTCCAGGCACGGGACACACGGAGGGCGAAAACGTTTCATCGACAAACAAGTCGACTGTAGTGCGTAGACAGTTTGAGCTGATGGCCTCTCAGGTTGGTATTTTGGCTCAGCTGCAACCGATTGCGACATGGTTGAGTTGGGTTCGTTAGTATTAAGTAAACCATGCTTACTTTTCCTTGGTGACACTGCTATGCACCAATGTACTGCCGTCTGCGTTGGTAGCAGAGCTGAAACCATCCTCCGACGAGTTTGGTCGTTCTGCCTTGGGGGTCTTCAAGTGTATCGACGTCGCGCTTGCGCCAGGGAAGCCAGGCCTGGATCGCATATTCCACGTAGGGTCTCACGTAGGCTTTCAGCATTTGCGAAAAGATTGATGGCTCAACCTTGCAAAAAGCCCTCCGTAAGAGTCCAAGATGTTGACTGACTCTTTTGAATACCTTTTCAGCCTGTTTTGAGCAACAATGGTCTTCTTGCACGATCACCACAGGGTCGTTTCCTTGAGAAGCACGCTGTAACAGCTGATCCCCCAGTCGATATTTATAGATAAGCTGATGGCGTATGCTTACGACTTTGCAATTGGTCACGTTAAACTCGAGCAGGTTATCGGATGACCACGCATAAGCTCTGTCAAGATCGCTGTGCAATGTCACGTGATCATGCGATATCCTGATATCATGCCAGATTTTGCTATCATCTGCAAATAGCAAGAAATTCGACTGCAGTACATTGCCAAGCTCGTTAATGTATGTGAGGAATAAACGTGGCCCCAGTAGAGATCCTTGAGGTGCGCCACACTCGACGTCAGTTGGGTGGGTAATGGAGATGCGAACTCTCACATTCAGCTAACGTTGAGCGAGAAAGTTGCCGATCCAACCGAGTATAGGGTCACCGATTCCATAGCATCGAAGCTTGTGAAGGAGAATGCGGTGGTCGAAACGATCGAACGCTTTCGAGAAGTCCAGGTAGACAACGTCGACTCCCACTCTGGCATCAGCTGACTCCGTCCAGTTTGCTCGGGCTAGCAGCAAGTTTGTAGTGCAGGATCGATTTCGGCGGAATCCGTGTTGATGTGACACTAGGATGTTGTTGGTTTCAAGATACCAAGATATCAAGGTATTCATCTCGGCAGACTTTCGGTAGATGAACCAGATATATTTCGATTTCATCATGTTCACTTCAACCATCCTACAAGACGTGTCAAGCACTTACTTTTATACCGTGATAAATCATTGTTCTTTGTTCATTGTCTTCAAAGCCTTCGGTTTGATGTCGTCCACACCAAGTGAGCTGTGCACACGCAATGACATTAGCGTTTTCATCATATTGGCTGCCGTGAACAATACGTGGTTCAAACCTGGTGACGATGGAAGCTGTGTAAAAAGCGAATGAAATGATGAAGGGTTGGCGATGCACGTTGGTTGCTTATTGTGCGGTTTGCGCAAGACCATCTATTGCACGTAAAACCGGGGTCCCGCGCTGCACACTGTGGAGCTTGTTGACGTGTCTATACAGCAACTTTGGATTTGTACTGAGTTTCGCCGCTAAGTTCTGTTTTTGTTGGAGTTTGTCTTCGCGGAGCAATCTGACGCAGTGGTTTCCTTGCGTTGTATAAGCACCTCAGCTCAGGTTACTTGGACAGACTTTGTAAGGGCGCCAGGCTGAATCCCTTAATGCTATGCATTTTCTAGTACGGCTCCTCAGAAACGAATTCACTTGCTTCGAGCGAAGGATCTTGCGTGATGGTGCATTTGGTATTGTTCAGTGAATTGGGTGACGAACAACATCCAGGCAACATCGGGCGGATTCTCAGCCAGGAAGGACCAGTCGGTTTCTTGAACAACGTTAGACAGTATATCATAATGTGTAATGACATTGGTTTCCACGTCATTCTCACTGATGACTACACTCGTAAGAGATACTCCTCTCTCGTCTTTCAGCACAGACTACATTCAGACACATTCAAACAACTCTTATCAACTGATATCACACTCTTGCGTGCGGCTATTGGATCCTGAGGGGTCATCGCACACACCTAGAGGAGATATGAATTAGCAGATTTGTGGGTGATACGCCCAAAAATGAAGGCTCTCTATCCCGGCACCGGCACACACCATATGGTTTAGGAGGGGTACACACACACACAACATAAGACACACACACACACACACACAAGAGGGGCGCGGGGGGGGGGGGGGGTGGTGGGTGGATTATGAAGGGGTTAGGGGGGAGAGGATGGTGATGGGGACACACACAGTTTGCCGAGCATGCTAGTAGTATTACGTAGCGCGAAATCGTCTTGTTCACAGTGTAATGGTGACTGTATACGTATAGCTATATATCTTGTACTGAAGTGACAAGTGTGACTTGAGCGAGTTGCATTATAATTGGTATTTCTCAATTTGATTTTACATTACATTTAGACGGGTGAAGTACTGATATTTATATAGTACTGCACTGTCATTCAGAAGTTGGTAAGTGGTAGAAGTGGTTAGTTGGGAAGTTTTGTGATAGGGGGGAGAGGGGTTGGGGTAATAAAATTAGTAGGTTGAATGGGTAAGAGGATATGATAGACTGGTGTTTTGTAGTAAGTATTAAAAAGATTAAGAAATAATAGTATGTTATAATGAAAGATATATTAAGTTTAATTATGATGGGATATGAGTAGATAAGTAGTAAGATTATAATTGTTTAAAGATGGATATTATTTATTATAGGAAAGAGGTGAAATAGTAAATAATAGTATATGATAGTTAGACAGAGTAGTATTTATTTGTTAAGAAATTATTAGAGGAAAGCTTTGTAGCGCACAAAAACATAACTACGAGCTTTTATGCACACTTTCATTGCTGACCAATGGTACCTTTACTGTCGTAGTCTTCATTAGAAGCGGTTCGTAATTCGGCTGTCCTGTAAGGTTCCGCGCTAATATGTTGCCCCTGTTTCGCCTCATCCGTCCACGTCTTTTGTAGCCCATGGAATACAGTCCATTGCGTCCGACTCCAGTTGCCTTCAGATACCCACACTTGATTTCGCGTACTGAATGGTATTATTATTTACTAGTCCTACAGTACAATGAACATGATACAGGTTATTTTTATGGAGCAACTCTAGTGGTCTCTTTGTGTTTTCCTGCCGACAAGCTCAGCGGATCGAAAAAACATTAAAATGATCCACCAGCTTTGCTGCGCGAATATGTCAAGCACTGTCAAAAGTAACTGGTGGCGCTTGGAAAAATTACTGCACAACAAAGCATTAATACGTAAATGTGGACCAACTTTCCGTACCTTACGGAGTTAAGGTAAATTCGTAGATGACGAAAGAGCTTTTCACCGAGTGGCACGCAATGGCCACTCACATAGCGCATCAGTCAGCAGAAAAATGGGACGCAACTCGACTGTGAATAACGGAGCAAAAGAACGTTCAACAAGAAACATAGCCAGTTACAACTTGACATTCAATGGATTGGCGGCAGTGTTTCAGGACGTGGTGGGTTTTCGCCTGGCAAGCGTTTTCCCTATAAAAAGCCACAAAGGTCCGTTTAACAACACTGCAACGTGGCGAATGTGACTCCCCACCGAATAAAGTCACAGCCCATAACTTCACACTGGCAGCTCAATTAGAATCATCATACTGGATAGCTTGCTCTTCAAGTATCTTCCAATGGATCACTCAGGATTCTTTATCTATTATTACTCGAGGTATGACTGCGATATATGGCAGAGCGATTATGTCCAAACAAATGGATCCCGATCCCACTACAACCAAATCGTTCTTTCGCATGTTCACCATCGCGCAGTTCCAAGCATGGACATATGAACAATTTTCTACTGTCACTACAGTTCCCATAAAATGTCTGTACAGCTGTACATACCTGATCATGCCTCAACTGGCGTGCCTCGCATAGTCGAGAATAAATATTTATTTATTTATTTAACAACACCAAAATCCTTGTCCGGGATGGAGAACTGGACACATCTTCATACTTTCAAACATTATCCATCTGAAAAAACCAGACAGCAGAAAAATTTGAACTTTTGCTCACCTGGACACACAACAAGACGAATAATCGCGGCGTTCCCCTCCTCAACCGGCCTCATCAATCATGACGGCCCCACAAAATAACAGAGGAAATTAGGAGCCATTTGTCTGCGAATTACGGAATACGAAATCAGTCCTCAAACGGATTTGCCAGTCAAACCTTAAAGTTCAAAATGCTTTACGGCCGTTTTGCAGGAAGTGGTGGGTTTTCGCCTGGCAAGCGTTCCCCCTGTAAAAAGCCACAAATGTCGGCTTAACAATACTGCGACGTGGCGGATGTGACCCACCACTGAATAAAGCCCCTGCCCACAAGTACATATTGGCAAGTCGGCTAGACTCTCATCTCAACTCTTCCCGACACATGAAAGAATATGTTATGTTCCGTCTACAAGCACTGTTACATTGCACATATAGTGCCTTGACCGTTTCAAATACACACGATTGAACCCAAGTATCGTCGTGGTACACAAATGCCTTTAAACATTGAGCAAGCATGATTCGGTGAGTCTGAAGGAATTTGAGAACAAACTATTTATTTATATGACCAATTTGGTACTGTCACTGTTACCGTTACCATAATATGTCTGTACAGTTGCACATACCCGATCATGCCTCCATGGGCGTGCCTCGCATAGTCGAGAATAAATATTTATTTATTTATTTATTTAATGGGACAAGTAGCTAGGCCTAATTGGCCGAAATATCACGTTTATCTTGGTCACTAGCACAGCGCATCCGCGGATAGAAGGGCTGAAATGCATTCAAATGGTATTTATTCTGGCAAACTCGACCAGAATTCTTTGGCTCAGGGACCAAAGTGGGATGGTTATTCTTAGAATACGTTAGAGCAGGGGAATTTTGAACCAAATTCATTTTTTCTCATTAAATGCAACATGCTATCACGCTCATCGTTGGTTGTAGATGTCAACGCCAAGATGTC
Source organism: Dicrocoelium dendriticum (assembly GCA_944474145.2). Lineage (NCBI taxonomy): Eukaryota > Metazoa > Platyhelminthes > Trematoda > Plagiorchiida > Dicrocoeliidae > Dicrocoelium > Dicrocoelium dendriticum. The sequence goes on along the minus strand of OX104068.1, from coordinate 84,036,236 downwards.
TGTGCTTCGCTCAATTCAATTCATTTCAAAACGTTGGAGATTGGTTACCGGTGCGACAATAAAAGTTCACCTTCAAATAAATAAGTAAATAAATTTTGTTCTTGGCTACGCGTGGCACGACAACGAAGGCGCGATCGTTGTAATAGTACAACCATTGAACAAGGAATGTGCAATAGTATAATAGGATTTTCATAACTGATCCATAAATGCAGGTATGTAGGTAGGTGTGTTGCTTGTGTTTGTACATGTGTTGCTGTTCTTTTGAATGAGTTCGATCGAGTCGTCAGTGTCTAAAGGAATGTTTGCCATCTGTGGATTTGATAAGCTTGTCCGAGTAAACAAGGGCAGTGACTTTATTTAGTGGCGAGTCACACCCGCTCGGACACAGTGTGGTTAAGCAGACATCTGTAGGCTTTTATTTGGGGAACGCTTGCCAGGTGAAACCCACTACGTAATGGAACACTGCCATCGAACTATTTGCTGGAACGGGTTAAACCCGAACCACCCATCTGGCACCAGGAGGAGATTGTTCGGCTAGCCAGCGTGCTGGCTTTAATCGATTGTATCTGATGCACTTTCTGATGACACCGTCATCGCTGAGAACGAGGTCATCTTTCGCAAAATCCCAGTCATCAAAGCAGAAGGCTGTGTCTCCTTGGACCATGATGTGGAATGTACCTTAGTGCAGACAACTGTTAAATATAAAATCGTCAGTAAAATTTAGGGAACCGATTAGCACAGTAGGCAGGTAGCGACTCAGAGGATGACATGCCACATGCCACCGTAAATGACTAATCAGCGCATGTTGCATTCAAGGGAAAATGTGAATGATCTATATAGCTGCGGGTTTTGCATGTGCTTTGCCACGAGTTCTTGTCCAAATTGGACTTCACCAACGCAAATGTGACTGGAGTAGCTGCTTAAAAGTACTTACAACTGACGTTGGATGTTTTACTCGGCAAAAGTATACAGTACTGACGTTTGCTGTGTCGTAAGAATACATTGTTCATTTTGTTCATTTTGTTGTAGACTGCAGAGGGAGAACATATGACAGACCCATAACCACCGGTTCAGGACATGCGCAGGTGTCGTTAGGATTAGCAGTTCTTGTGAGCTGGAGCAGTCCCAATAGAACAGTACTATCCTGATACCTTACACACCATCGCAATGAGGCTGGAACTTACCGTGGTGCGATGGTTTGTGTGCCTTAGTGATCCATTGAGCTATACTGGGTGGTGCTTTTGCACCTTCAGAACCACTCATGCCAGACTGGTCAATGGTTAGAGGCCAGACAACCTCAGCCTCCTGGTCCTCCAGGTTGGCGGTTGGAATGAGGGTGGCTCCTTATTCCTTAAGACGGACTCCTTGTAGTCCGGTGCCAAACCCGCTGCCTTGCGGCCAGGTTGTTGAACCAAAGGCATTGGCTGAGAACCTTAATCTTTCTCCTGTCTAGGCCTGGGCAACCTGACAGTATCCTGCCCATGCAATACAATGAATCACACTTCAAACAAATTTCTGATGCTCTGGCCACCGCAGAGGATAATCAACGGTGCTCTATCTGCTGCGTCGAGCAGGGTGGATAGGGGTTTGGATGCTACTGCTCAAGCCTTCCCATCTTCTTGTTCCCCTTCTTGCGCTTTTTCACCTTTATCGTCCCGTTCCAACTTTACTTTTATCCCCCAGTATTCAATCCCCCAAATCTCGGCCCTCCCCCAACTTGCTTCAATAGTCGCTTGTCTTTTAGTTGCAACTCACAGGTGAACGTAGAGCGTCATTCCTGCACTGTCAACAGGCCCATGTCCAACCAAGTGGCCCATTCCAGTTTATCGGCTTCCATTTGGAGCCCTCGATCCTCCTTCAGATTGGCATGCCTCAGTGTTCGCACATTGCTTCAGATCGGTCAACAGGCAGCACTTGCCCGAACATTAGAGACCCTCTCGATAGATATCTGCTGCTTATCGGAGACCCACCTGCAAGACTCGAGCTCTGTACTCAGTCTGCGATCCCCTTCAGGTGATACTAGCAGCACTTTCTCATGGCACCTATCCGGTAACGATACAGCCTCGAGCACAGGCCCAGCCAGTGTCGGTACTGCCCTGAGTCCCCGGGCAGATGTTGCTCTGATTGATTGGATTCCAATCAGTAGCCGGATGTGTGCGGTCTGATTGGCTGGCTCGTTCAAAGCTTCGAAGTCGCGTATAACTCACAGGCGTCCGTTCGTTATCGCTGCCTATGCACCGACAAAGTGTAGTGATGACTCGGTAAAAGACGACTTCTATCGCCAACTGAACGAACTCCTTCCTCACAGAAGAAGCTCGGACACTGTTGTGCTGGCTGGGGATCTGAACGCTCAAATTGGAAAATTATCCATTGAGGAGCTGCATCTAGGCGGACAACGTGGTATAGGCTCCCGTAATGATAACGGTGAGCGGTTACTTCATTTGTGTGAAGATGCTCGCTTATTTCTTGCGAGAACTAATTTCCGACACAGCACCCGCCGGAGGGTGACTTGGCTCCCACCAGCCTCGAACCAGCTATGGACGCAAGTCGATCACACTGGAATCAGTTACCGCTGGAGAGGCTGCGTTCAAAACTGTCGCTCGATTTGGAGCATAGGTGTTGACACCCATCATGCACTTGTATGTGCTGACCAGCGGATACGCTTTGGCGGACGTCCGCGACGATGTTGTGAGCGCATTGACACCGGCAGACTGGTGAATCCAGTTGTTCTGAACGCCTATCAAATTACGCTATCATCCGGGTTGGTTAAACGCTCACTGGATGCAATTGAAGCTCACTGGTCTCTTATGCAACACGCCTTACTAGCAGCAGGCAAATCCTCATGTGGTGTGTCTAATCGCCAACATGAACATTGGGTCTCTTCACAGTCTTTGGAACTTATAGATGCTCGCCGGCATATTCCGGCTGGAAGCGAACATAATGAAACTAGCAAAGAACTCCGGGCGAAACTCCGCGCTAGCCTGAAGAGAGACCGCTAATCCTGGTGGTCTCGTTGTGCAACGGAGATGAAAATGGCCGCCGCCGCTGGTAACCATCGTGAGTTATTCCTTCTTATACGGGAGACGGGCAGCAGGAGACCTGGTGTCAGTGAAACTATACGTGACGAGAGTGGACAGCCTATCCACAACTTATCAAAACGCCTGGAAGGTTAAGCTGAGCAAGTGAAATGCAATTCAATCGGTCGGAATTGTTAGATTTCTCGCCGACCAGTGATCGCCCTGCTCCGTTGGCTGTTCCTTTGGATCCACCCTCTCGCTCAGAAGTCGAACATGAGATCAAACTGTTGAAGTTAAATAAAGCCGCGGGACCTGATAACCTTCCTCCAGCCCTCTTCAAATTCGGGGGACCTGCTCTTGTGGATGATTTACACGAGTTACTGGTCAAACTGTGGGAGCAGGAAACTGTCCCAACCGATTGGAGCCGCTCCATCATAGTCTCAGTTTTCAAAGGAGGCTCACGATCGGAATGCGGCAGCCATAGAGGAAGCAGTCTGATCTCCATCGCCTCCAAATTGCTTGCCTCTGTCAGCCATCACAGACTGACTGGCAATCGTGAAAGCCAGATTCGCGAAGAACAAGCTGGATTTCGTCGAGGTCTTAGCCGCATTAACCACATCTTCCCTTTGCGTCAGTTGTTGGAGCACCGTCACATATATTGGCGGCCAACGTTGTCGTGTTCCTCGATATCAAAGGTGCATTCGATTCCGTGGATAGACATGCACTTTGAGACTGTCTAATCAGGAAAGGTGTACATGAGAAATATGTGAATATTATCCGAGCATTATATGCGCGTAGCTCGGGCAGAGTGAGGGCTTACGGCAAGTTGTCGTCGCCCTTTAATATCTCCAGCGGCGTGAGACAAGGATGCCCTCTGTCACCTTTTCTCTTCAACTTCGCTGTTGACGAAGTCATGAAACTCGCATTCACAGGACATGACTTAGAAGGTGTGGAGCTACTCCCAGGAGAACGACTTCTTGACTTAGAGTATGCTGATGATATTGCCCTAACCTGTGACAGTTCCAGAGGTGGCAAGCGGCACTGGACAGATTAGCACTAACTGTCCGTCACTTCGGGCTTTGCTTCGCACCCTCGAAGTGCAGAGCGTTCCTCCAACATTGGTCTGGACCGTCTCCCACGCTGACCGTTGGTGGGGATCAGCTAGAAGTCGTTCGGAAATTCAACTATCTGGGAAGTTGTGTCAGCGCCCGTGGGATTGAAGATGAAATCACGAATCGTATAGCAAAAGCTCGGGGCGATTTTGCTAACCTTCGCCACTAATGGCGCCGGCGCGACATCACTCTCACCCTGAAGGGTAGGGTGTACAATGCAGCAGTACGCACAACCCTATTGTACGGTTGTAAAACCTGGCCGCTTAAAGCAGCGGACCTGAAGAGGCTAGTTACGTTCGACCACCGGTGCCTTCGTATTTTAGCTCACATTTATTGGGAACACCGCGTGAGCAACGAGCTTGTTCGACGCCTTGTTTAGGGCCCAGGAAAAGGGAATGAACCGCTCAGCACCGTTATTTCACGCATCAGGCTCCGATGGCTCGGCCACATGTTACGCATGCCAGCCCACCGACTTCCGCGACGTGTGTTGTTTGCGAGCCGGGGGTGTGGATGGAAGAAGAGGAGGGGTGGCCAAGCGATGACTTGGTCCAGAGGAATGAAGGCCCTCACTTCTGAGCTGGCCTCGGTTGGAGCGTCTCGGCTCCCTGGTTGGGGTCCAAAAGACGATGAACACGTTTGGTTGGACACACTTGCTGATATGGCTAGGAGCCGATCTCCGTGGCTTTCGCGCTGTGAGTTTCTTTGTCCCACCCCATCCTGCTTAGTCCCCCCTCCAACCACGATCTCGTTACTTAGCCTTATATAATTTTGCATACTAATTTTTTGGGTGCACTGCAGCCGGCTGGTAGGTTACGGGAACGATGTCCATCCGTTACCGGTACCTCCGTCAGCTTGCACCAGTTGATTATTCTCTCTCCTTTTTCTTTGTATTGCGGCACAGTAGCTGAGGTGTTCCCCACCTCTAGCTAACGTATATTATGATGATGATGATGAAGATACCTTACACAAGTAAGAATCTAAGAGCCGCTTGAAACTTGCCTCGGACTGTGCAATGGTAACGTTCCCCGGAAGCCGGTTCCAGCCATTTATCACCCGCGTGTATAGGGTGACAGCAGTGTGAACATGGAGCTTTCTCGTATTAAAGAACTTCAAGTTTTGATCTCGTGTCCATCCACCAGTATTGAGCTGGAAAAACGATTGTAGTTCGTTTCCAAGTTTCCCCTTAGTATGCTTCTGGTGAATATTAGGTCCCCGTGGCAGCGACAGTAGGCCAGGGAGGAAGGTACATTTGTTGGAGCCGCAGGGTAGGAGAGGTTCGAAAGTCCAGAGACATAACCTCCAACCACCTCTGGACCTTTCCAATCAGGATACATTACAATTGTGAGAGTGGAAAGACAGTTGGTAAGCCTTACTCGATGACTAGGCGTACCAGAGAAATAAACACAGTTCTGAAGATATGCGGTGGCCTTCGGAAGAATGACATGCTTACGATTTCGCAAAACCTGTTAGCAGCTTTCACTCTCTTCAGCGTGTCCTGTGCAATCTTTAGGTTAGGGGCCATTCTTACACCAAAGGCTTTCTTCTGAGTAGCATTCTTGAGAAAGAAAAGCACCATTACGGTATACATAAATAAAGAAATAAATGGAAAATTTCTCGAAAGGCCGAGACGCGAAGGTGATTAACTTCAATTATAAGTATGCATAAATACAGGTACCAAATTTTATAAAACAAAAACATTTGTAAAGCGTAGATGACATTAAGGCAGAGCAAATGTTCCACACGTTATGTGATCGATGCAGTATGTTATTGTTCGCTGGTCGTAAAGACCACGTAAGCATTACAAGATATGTATTCAAGTGAAGTGCATTTGAAACCGAAATGAATGGTTTAATTGGTCCGCCATTACTTATGTCTGCTTTGCTTGCTTTTACAAGGCATGGCGGACCGAATGCACAATGAGTTGAGAGTTTCTAAAGCCAAGACTCATTAGCTGTTCCCTGTAAACTCGTTGTTTATCTACTTACCCATCAAGTACCATGCTCTTCGCATGCCGCTCGGTTGAATATTTCTGGTTCGGTCCCGCTCTCTCGTTTTCGTATTCGGCTTCGTAAAACACCGTGGTCTTGCATCGTTATCGTTTGGTACGAGTTACTGCATTAGTTACTCGGTCACCAACCTTCACATGCCGTTCGTTTTTCTTCTCACCCTTGTTCTACAGGATAACATTACCTGCACCGAACACCGCTGAAGACGTACCTGCGACGCACCCATGGACACGGATTCAATAAAGAACAAAGAAAAGCCCGCACTTCATAATCATGGCACACTAAAGAACCTAGGAAACTGATCAATTCAATACAAGTCACCTGAGTCGTCCGATTTCGACAGCCCCAACCACTTGTAATGGACTCCGAAGGCGACTACACCGCCATAGGAAACAAATTGGCGTTGCGTGACTGCGAATATCCGCGAGGATAACGGTCAGATACCATCTTGCCAATATCAACAGCCGGCAGTGTTCCAGGACGTGGTGGGTCTTCGTTTGGCAAGCGTTTTCCCTACAAAAAGCCACAAATGTCTGTTTAACAACACTGCGACGTGGCGGATGTGACTCGCCACTCAATAAAGTCACCGCCCCTAACACATTGGCAAGTTGATCGACACCACATTTACAAGTTCTGTGCATGCCGGGACTTCTTACCCGGGCTTCTAACCTGTCCTACGGGACATATTAAAATTGGCGTCGCAGGCACTTCTACAATTATGAGCAAAGTGAGTTCAGCCCTCTGAAGATCGACTGTTGTGTCCGAGACGCAGGTTTGCGGATCAAATCTCTAGGTGACCAACCGCGTGTTGTCATTCCGGATAATGGCTTTGAAAGCTGATACTTCCAAGTCACTAGTTACCTCTTTGCAGCACCAGAAATTTCCTTTGGCACTATCTTTCTCAGTTTCTTAAACGGAGAAACGTTGCAGTTTTTCCTAACAAGCAGCGTGTTCGTTACCTCACCTGTGGGAAAGATTTGTTGCGCTCTCCCTAGTTTGTTTTCCAAAAGCCACCCCGTTGCATACTACCGTGATGCATTATCCGTTTGGTATCAGCTACCCTCGGAGAACGCAGATGCCTTTCTCGCAGCTCTCCGATTCTTGGTTCACCAAGGGTTTCCAGACCTTCAGTAAGCAGATCAGGAAAAGTGGATATGTATTAGTTTTGCGGTAGGCTTAACCGACCAGCACCACACGAAATATGCGTTAAAACTTCCTCCTTCGCTGGAGGAAGTTCTGGAAAAGGTCCGGAATTGAGAATTTCTGCAGCATGTCAACACCGACCGAAGCCATCGTGGTCATAGCAATTTTTCAACTCTACGCCCATCGACCATTGTTCCCGCAGCTGATTACAGCACCAATCACCTGCAGGAAAATCCCTGATGGAGAACTGCGTATACTGCCAGAGGTTCGGCAGACGTGTCCTGCGTTGTGGTTACAACCCACCTATCGTTCTTTGAAAAGCCTGATGTAAGTTAGTTCTGCACAATGATCTGTTTGCTTCGACCTTTACTGTCAATTCACACTGCAACCCATTAACGATGCCCGGGTGTTTAGCTGATATTAGAGTATTTTTGTTTGATACTGGTGCTTCGTGCTTTTTACTTCACCCTGATATCGCCCACCGCCTTAGGAAAGCCCGTACAGTTACCAGCTACCAGCTTCGTGTTGTCGCCACCGACGGGGCCGTGTTGCGAACAGAGCTTACACTACCTGCACGCGTAAAACTTGAGCGGGTGGTAGCAACTCATAAGTTTATAACTTGTCGAAATTTGACCTGGTACGCTATTTTTGGGAATGGATGTCCTTAACTTACATGGTTATATGGATGCACTTGGATTCGGGATAGTATTGCTGAGTCCTGCGCCAACCGTCATTGATCATCCACAGGGAAACGGGCTAGTTGTGGGGACCAACAGAACCATCAATGCTATCCTACAGAGCTTCCTCGAACGCCATCAGTTTAGTCAGTGGGACGAAGCACTTCCACAATGTATGATGGCCTATCGGGCCTCGGTGAACTCTGCACCTGGCTATTATTCACCTTACCTGACTTTCAGCCATGTGATTCGCCTACATCTGGAATTATTATCGCCTATCCGTGCGGTCATAATACATCCGCGATACCAGTGATTGGCTCCGTGGCCTTTCGAAGCGTGTAGGAGCACATGAACGGAGTGCAGCACAGCCAGAAGGAGTATTATGATCACCAAAGTCGAGGTCATGAAAATTGAAAAATTGATTGCGGATGACTATACCGAACACGACCTTTAGCTGACGCACCAGGAAACTTCCAACGGGAACGGCAGAGGCCATATGATATTTTCTTCGTACACGGCTACTGCGTATGTGCTCGAAACATTACTGATCCAAAGGCCGACGTACTGACCGTTCATTACAACCAGCTAAAACCGAAGACACCATCTTCCAGTTCTATGCCCGTAGATGGAAGCGTGCCAACTGATTGTCTCCCAATAGTCGAACACATAGTAGATGTGCCAGCTGAAGATGACCTCGCTGTGGTCCCGGATGCGTTTTCACTGGAGTCAATGCGTCAATTAGAAGGGGAGAGAGTGCAGTAAATTTGAAACCGAAATGAATTGTTTAAATTAACGGCCATTACTAATGTCTCCTTTGCTTGTTTTTACAATGCTTGTTGGACCGAATGCACAATGAATGGAGGGACCCAAAAGCCAAGCCGCATTACCTGTTCCTTTTAAACTGCGCCGCCTTTGAGCCGGTGGTGACCGCTTTGTGGCAATCCAAGCATTCCGACACCCTCATTTTTTGTATTTGGAAAGCGCTTGACAGAAGTCAACTTCTGTTTCGTGTCTATTCAAACACGGATTCCAACGATATTTCAACCTCAAAATCGCGTCAGATTGTCAAGCAAAACCCGAGTTACCGTCGCACACATGCAATTGGCACAGAACGGGCACGTGACTCTTGAGATCTATTCTGTTTATAGCTTGTCTGCGCTATGACTGATCTTGGGTTTAGGGTTAACCTGAGTTTCGGCTGACAAACGTCTCCCACCCATAGTAAATGCTTTTCATCTAATCTTTGGTTATGCTGGCCAGGCCGTTTGAGGGGTCTCAGTTGAACCTGGTTAACCGGAACTTTCATTGTGTCGGTGGGTTTGGTAGAGTTGAGTCCGCGGCGTACTTGTGGACAAAAATCGCAGTCTTTGTGCAATGAAATGCACGTAAAAATGCCCTGGTAAATGTGAGACGGCAAAATAGGATGTAGCTATGGTGAACAGTGATGCACAGTACCATTATACCTGGTCTAGCAGATTTAGAGAAGCTCTGCCAAACGATATCTCAAAGGCATTGAAGAAAAGCGAAAGGGCAAGGTTTCACGTGTTAGTCCTAGCGAATAAACTGCCGAAGAGGTTGTTTGTAGTGTACGAGCGTGCTTTTGGACTTGCTTCGAAAAGTCATCTCCTGTTGGATAGAGCTCGATGAGCCAAATCGTTTGTGCGTACTTCCGCAGTGGTGACTCAAGTATGTGAGGGCATAAGTAACAGCTAACACATACCACAGAATTGCAGTATTAGCACACACACGCTAACAAGGTCACCACCTTAAAATTCACAACACAAGTCCACCGGTAGAGGGCTTAATAAAGGAAGCCTTTGGTAGATATGTCAGGTGGGTGAAACGTGAGGATGGCGAAGTAGAGTAGTAGTTGTAGTAGGTGCACACGGACAGAGAACGCGTATGGAGTTCGTTACCTTCCGGCCTCTTCGTTACTTGTTATTTATTTTTTCGGTGTGGACTGGAGTGTATCCACGGTAGGCAGTTGGGGCGGGCTGGTCGGACTGCCAATGCTAGCTAGCCCAGAAAAATGGCCTACTGGACTTTCCTCCGTTGCTGCCCGATGTTGCGCTTGTGAGCGGTCACTCCCCACCGCACTCAGAGTCCATGGTTGGAACGCTCGTCATCTCAAGAAGAATGCTTTGCCTCGTCTTTGTGGAACCATTTCTTAAGACTCGTGGGCCGGGCCAGTCGTTGTCGCACCGGTAGTGTAGTGTCGCGGTTGCTTGGTGCCGGGATTATGACGCTGGAGGCTTTGGGCAGGTGGGGTCTGGGATTCCGCGGTTTCAAAGAGACATAAGTTCTGGAATGTGAAATTCGGGGTTGGATGCATTCGGGATAGGTGGCATGATTCAACATGGGTAGCGAGATAAGTATGCGAAACGAAAATGTGAACCTTTTTAGTTTTTTGTACAAAGGATGGTTATGGGTTTGTATTGTCGTTTTGCGAAACGTTTTAAATGAAACAGCACCTTACCATGAAAGATGGAAAACATACATGTCAAGGAATTTAGAAAACGTTAGGAAAATCTGACAAACAAACCTGATGTTTGACCTGTTAATCGCGTCTGTCAGTTGCCTAGGGATTTCTGAGTGTCTAGAGTCACGTCGGGTCACCAAGTTTTATGCAAAACTAAGGCATTGGTCACAACGAGAATCAGTAGCAACCAATGCGTATACCAGTTATTCAGATAGGAGGACTAGCCGGGCCCAACTTATATCGTAAAGAGCTGCAATGAACTAGTAGCAACCTAGCAAGAGCACAGAGCAAGGTAGCGTACGAATCACAGGGAATTCAAAAGTGGACCACATGTGCCATCAGTGAAACAAACATACGATCGGAAGTTACAAACGAGAATAAAATCCATTGTCACAACATGCTGAAAGCGCAATTGCTTCATGTTCACTACACGTCACACAACCCTCAGGTGATTAACTTTTAAGAAGAAGAATGCTTGCTGAATGCAGCCCGTCAATGCACACAGTCTTTTGAAAACCCAGGAATTCGAACAAAGGGTTGGCCATAAAGCATATAATTTGTTCAGCCACCCCAAGTGGACCACCGACGGAAGCGTTACGCTACCCTCAGCTAACTAATTTTTGAGCAGACTGAGGCATTAAATGGATACCTGCCAGCTATCTCTTTTTGTAACAATTCTTATTTGCATGCTTTCGTTTTGCTGCCGTCTGTTCCTTAATATTTGTTTAAGCCCACCATGTCTTTATAGTGATTGGAAGGCCGGACGCCGTTCGTAATACATGTTGCGTCAGGGGCCCATTTCTGCTGGTACCGTTTCATCGAACTCGCATGCTTAATTCCTTCCTACACCACCTCTCCTCGGCTTGGGTTATTCAGTGTCTTCTAGGTTGCTGTTTGGCTCCAGCGTGTTTTACTAGCTTCGCTTCCATTGCTGTTTGCCCCATTTAAATGAAGCAGAGTTCCCGTTGATTCAACTCGGTCCTAGCTCGCTTTCGTGTTCTGTGCAATCATGGTGTGTGAACCGTCGATGACGACACCAAAAAGCCTTTTTAAAATGGGAGAGGCGAGCTATTTGAACGGTAAGCAAATAACACACTAATCCCTGGATAAGTTACGCATCCTCACCGAACATACATTTTTCAACTGGAAAAACATCCGCTAGGTCCCTGTCTGACGTGCTCGCTTTAATAATCCGGATTTCTTGACAGAAGGAAGTCCGTTCCAGTTCTCGCGTGGGCAACCACATTTGAAAATGGTCCACTGGAATTCTTCTGTGCCAGGGACTTTTTTGCGTCTCCAGGAGCAAACCTCGTGCGGAACCTCATCCTTACGTGCTGCTACAGCGTGTACGCACCGAGGAACACTATGGATCCCCAAACGAGAATCCGCTGTATTTGCCAGTTCTTTAAGCTGCTCTAAAGGTTCATCCTTACGCACAGGTGGACCAAGTTAATAAAATGTTAGCCCACCATTTATTTCGAACAAAACTTCGCTTACTTCTGTTTTTTTACCGCCAGTCGACCGGGTGAGTAAAATCTCACGGAAATTTTCCGAGGCGGCCGCTTACTGTACATCGATTAAGTGGTGTGCCCACCAGGCCTTGCGATCTTCCTGGGTGAGCTTCTCAAGCTCAGTATTTTTAGTATTGCATAGCGCATGTTACTCGACACCAGTTGAGGTTGCTCGACGAGCTTAGAGAAGTTGGATGGATCGCGCGGTTATCCTGGGGGTTAAAAGAGCTACTAAGGAAACCATAAATCAAAATCACATAGTCGTACATAGCCTTGTGGATTTGCTGCCAGCGCATCTCAGTGGCTGATCACAATACACACTCCGGACCAAGATAGCATGAAATGCGTTGCTAAATTTTGTGTCCGTAGGTTTAGATGCGTCAAGCAGCTTCAGACGGTTATTGTGTACCATGAAATCGCAGTTCAACCTTAGCACACGTGGGCGCCTGAGATGGATTTTCAGAGGTAATTTTTATTGAGCTGCATTCCTGTGTACATCCCTGGTAGCAACAACTGGTGAGGATACGGTTAACTTGCGCCCACGGATGGCCGAGTGATGTGAATCTTCATGTGGCACGTTGGCCACAATATCGTCGAAAGTTGAAAAATAATGCGAGAGGCAACGATCAGCAGAGAGCTGAAGTGTTTGTTTTGTGGTGCGCTGTGAGAGTAAACCAAATTCTCCACGGGTATCGACATATTGCGTAGTTATCTGTCACCAAAGCTGTTGTGTCGGATCCTGCTGTAGCAGGGATTAGGACGGTGCACAGTAAGAAGAAAGAGCATTGCGAGTGCGCGACAACCATGAATTCTTCCAGACAAAAGAGTTTAAGACATGAGTTAAGTTGCGTTGTCCAGACTGCGCTGATTCTCTATAAATTAAGAGCAAACTATTTATTTCTTTGTTTATCAATTATGGGCGTTGATCCCAAATCTATGATAGTCTGTTGATTTATATCTCTCCGATGTTTTATCTTCTGACCGTTGGGTATCAGCTGGGTTTGACCTTGGCTCGGCTCGTTCTGGCCTAGGGGCAGATGATGGAGTGACGGCTATTCGCAAGATTCATTAGTCTGTGTTTAAGAAACAGTACCCTTACAGCAACCAATAAGGCGAGTACGCTGCAATCTAGTTATTCAAACCCAATGACGTGAATAACAGGACAACTAAATTACGCTGTATCGGGTTGCTGTAGTTGTGACTCGTTTGATCTTGAGTGTTGATTTTAAATCAACCCTAATCCGTTGATCGATATTTTACGGTGTGTTGGGGTCCAACCATTTGACGCCAGCTGCATTCGCCCTTGAACTCAGCTAGTCCAGGCCTTTGGGGCAGATGATTGAGTGAGCACCATGCGCGCTTCGTTGGTCTTCGCTCGCTAAGCCGTACAATCCCAGCACTTCATCCATTAGCTCATTCGTTCGTTGATGTGCGACTTAGGTCCAGTTGGAATGGAGTTACCGGCTTCCATATACAGCTAGATTTGCGTCATGGCCGGGGGGCTGTTTCTGTCGTTAATGCTGGCTTACAAGCCGTTGTGACCTTAGTATGAATTTCCGTTTTGCGCGTCACTAGCACACCTGGACTAAAAACGCCTGCACCAATCTTAGTCACAACTAAAATTTCGAGGAAGTTGCTTAACGTGGCGCTTCCACAGCAGTTGACTTACCCGGACGGCTTACAAGGCACGCTGCATAAGCCTTTTAATGTTGATCACCGCAGCATTAGACTCTGTCTAGGACACGATCTGCTAGCTGTAACGACTGTATTTCTTTAGATACAGTCGACTTCTGGCTCGGAAGTACTCGGATAAAATACTGTACCAGGATGCACTGCATGTTCATCACAGTTTAAGCGGGGGAACAGCTGTTTGGACTTTGTGAGTTTTCAGTTGGTTTGTAGTGCAGCAGGAATGCATCCAGTAGTTCCGCTGTCTATCTCTCTCCTCGGAACGCAGTTTGGCGTTTGCCTCAGGTAGATTCAACACTCCGGATCTAGATAGGTTTTGATGGATTCGACTTTTTGATCAGCTTGTCCGCATTTTCAGAACAATCAATCCAATTTTTAATACTATGTTTCGGCTCCCAAGAAAAACTCTAAGCGGTACCGTGACCGCGTCTAGCTGCAATTTTCAGCTCACAGGTTACTTCGCCTAGCAACTGGATGCTACCTCCGGAGGTATTAATGGCCGTAGCATATAAGTATAACGGTAGATTAATAAACCTAGTTCCTTTTAGCCTGTTTAGGAAACGAATACAATATCGGCCTGCGGATCAAGCTGCAAACCAACCAACCTTCCGTTTACTCAGATGACACTAGCTAAAGCTGGCCACACAATGCAGCCGTTGGAATGCCGCCGAAATTTCTTTTCCCTTCGTGTGTGCCAACACTGGAACGCTCTTCCCACATACGTTGTTTCTTCTCCCACGCTAACGGTATTCAAAAGACGTTTGGATGATTCGCTTATCCACCTACATTACGCTATAAAATCAGAGGTGTCTGCGTCAAACAAAAGCGAAAAACGGTGCTCATTCTCCGCTTTTGTGCTTCACTATTTACACACTGCTGTTGTGGAATATAGTTTCGGATATATTACAACTGCATTCATCAATTATCTCAGTCCAAGAAAGCGGCGCACGAATAAGCGTTGTCGTTTCTTCTGTTCTTAAGACATGCCTTCCCCATATTACTTCCCGTATTATTCTACAGCAACAATTCAGTACACATTCTACAATGTTTATATGAATAAGGGGCATCTGAATCATCAGACGCTTAAATTGACGATTTACACTTATGTTTAGTTTCACTTCAACCATTCTACGGGACTTGTAAAGTTTTCGCTTTTTTACCTGTAATATATCATTGTTCATTGTGCTCTTGCTGTTGTATAATTATGGATGAGTTTAAAATTGAGATCCTTGACTGCAAGTACAGTCTCTAGCTTGTGTTCAGTCCTATGTGACGGACAGCTAGAAGGGCGTTCCTGTCTAAGTGTCTTGATACGGTTCGTCGTTTGCTATTGACTTTTTAGTGGCCGCGTCGGTTACCCACTAAACATCTATGCTCACTTATGGACAAAACCTTGGGGAATGCCACTTGCGACACTGCCAGCTAGTGGATGGTGGTTCCGCTACAATGAGGCAGATGCTCAGGGATGATGTCTAGAGCACAGCTTTATGATTTTAAAAGTGGATTTAAATGATAAACACTCCAGCGTGGCTGTATTATGCTTGAGGTTTAACAAACTCACACCCATAGGTTATTTGCTATTGTGAAATAGCAGGGGACAATTTAATCATGCTCAGTCACTTAGTCCTGAAGTCGCATTGTGAATGCAGACCGATAATGAAAGCCACACCATTGAATAGATCTTTTGTCGTTGGAATAGCTACAACTGGTTAAACTCACAATTGATCACCAGCGCAGATGATAATAGCTTTTCCCTCCCATTTGGCTGGTTTCGTGCTTTCATATCAGGTATCAAATCAAGAAGAGGATCAAATAAATTTTGATATTAAACGGTGTCGTAAAAGGTAATATCTCTGGCGTCCTTTGGCAGCATAAAACAAGGGTATCATGTGTGCTTAGTTGTAGCGAGCTTGCACCGCAAGAGCCTGCCTCACCGTGAATCATTCACTTGCTTTGTTTTGACCATTTACAACTCCTAAAACATGCATTTTCTGTGATGTACTCTCCATCTGGTCTTATCCTTTAAACCTTGGCACTATGTCCGCTCCACACAGCGCGCAAATCATATAAGATCATTGCCTTTTGTTATTTTGACACTGTTAAGACCATACCAAATATGCGCATCTACCAGCGTTCGTCTTCACACAATGTTATTCAAACTACCGCTAGGAACTTGTAGTGGTTATTAAGCTTTTACATTTTGTCTTTCCTGTCAGCAATTTTCTCGCGACATCCTTTGTAAAATTTTCCGAAATGATGACTTCCCGATCGGTTCCAAATATGTTCCAAGATACTTTGTAAAATTTATTTGAATTAATGATTACAATATATACTTCTTCGTGCCCCGCGTTCCATCGTGCTGATTTTTGGCTGTGCTGCTTCTGTATGCGTATGGTGCCGTCCAGTCTGGTTGCGAATCGGATAGTATATTCGGATTTACTATCGAACGTCTATTTCTATTGTGTTCGACGTGTGCAACAGGTTTAGCACAACCTACGGCTCGAACTCAACTGTGATTAGACTGTGAGTTGACTCGCTCCAAGTTTTACTTACTAATGGACTGAAAACTTCCTAGTATTCTTTCGACCACTGCAAACTCACTTAACTAATTGTTTATTCACTAGGGTGCGCGGCACACCTGCATAATCAAGTTCATATTGATACACAAATATCTGTGGCTGTACACATATGCAACAGGTTATCCAATTGCCAACTGGAATTATCTATGTGCATATGTAGGTTTGTGCGTATGTGGCCAAGTTGAATGCAGTTGTTAATGTAACGCAGTATGTGTGATTGCGTTTGATCTAGTTTTCGATGCTAGAAGGGACCACAGCAATCCTACGAAGTGGAAGTGTGAGGTCTGTGGGTGGAGTAGGATCATCTTGATGTTCAAGAGGCTGTGACGGTATTTCGTGGCAAACCACACCCGCCACATCGCAGCTTTCTTAGACGAACATCTGGGGCTTTGTAAAGGGCACACACTTGCCAGGCGTAAACGCACTATACCTTGAGAGATTGCCACTATCGTGGAACAAGATTGACCCGAATCACCCAGCTGGCGCTACGAAGTAGTTAGGCAAGCCGTCTGAATAGCAACCGCGTTCACCAATTAAAGTTGCACAATCAGTGTTTTCGGGCGAGCAACACCCGATTTCTATTTGCCCAAACAGCATTCGCAAAAGGTTAGAATGGTAACTATTACCTCGAGTCTAGTTTTTGATAGTTAGAACACGCTTCCGGAGCACGTCCTTCGGTGAGATATGATTGAGCGCTTCGTCCGATGGTTACATGTTGGCAGTTGGCAGTACGTTATTTTCAGCCTTTTAACAAACTTGTTTGTTCAGCTTCTTCCTCTTTGTTATCCCCGTTCTTCTCTTACATTGGAATTATCACTATTTAGATAATATGTTTCCTCAAGTTTTCTGGGCTTTACAGCAACCCTACATAAATTTACAATACCAGCCTTGCAAGTACTTTTTCGTAAGAACCATGGCCAACAACTGGTTGGCCAGGGTGCGAAACGGTTTTCCTTTAGACATCAAAAGCTTGAACCGACATATCATTCCAGACCCAATGTTAGCAATAAAAGTAAAATTCATTCGGTAATCCTACCGTTCCGGTCCCAAATTAAAGTTCAAACGAGGGCAGTAATTGGTAGTTAGTGTGTGCATCTGGTGTGCCTTTTTAGATCCAGCAACACGTCAGAGCACTTCTACTACAGTCTCAACAAATCTCGCAAGAAGAAAACCTCACGGGATTCATCTGCAATTCAAGCTCCAATTGCCCTTAAAAGACGTTGTGAATGATGCATTATATTGTTAACTACATACATAGCTGAACGTATCACGCCATCTATTTTAATAATTCCCTTTGCCACTGCGAGTAATAAACTCGCGATATTTGAGTGACCGCCGGCCGACCACTAAAGCGGACCTGAACCTCATTGTTCACACGTTCGTTCGGCCAAGAATTTTACAATTAACCTCTAAATTGTGTCACTTCTACTAAACGAACAACGGATTATTGTTCGTGCATCGAATATCTTTCCATATGCATAAAACTAGCGCGCCAAACGATAGCTACAAAATTGTTCTTTTTTATGAAATATCTTGTCATAAATGGTTTTTAAAGATAAGATGTCATTTATTTAAGTAACTCATGTGAACAGTTTGTGTTAGTCATTTATGCGACATTTAAACACGATAAACTGACTTCCTTAGTCACCTCTCGTAAAAAGAAATAAATGGTTTATTTTTGGTTGAGCGAGAGACACCTGTACAGGCATAATCAAACTGGTACAATTATACACCTGAAGTATAATGGCAAAAGTAAGTAAAACGTCGGCGTCAGAAACATTCTATACAAACTTTCTGCAGTTGACTCTCCAAGTATCTGCACTAGTTCGTGGACTTCATTAGGTATGTGAACAATCAAATACCATGATTTCAGAAAGATTTAAAAACAACCGATTAGATGTCGCAGCTGAAGTTTCCTACCGTAGACCTATGGGGTCTAGCGATCACGCGTGCATACCATTCGGTGGGCTCTTCCAAGACAAAAACAGACAGCCGTTGTAATACTTCCGAATGTTTGGCGGGTGTGCTTTTGTGCAGTGTGAGCTAAGACTACAATTCCGAGCTGTGGGATCTGGATGCCTGACTGTGTCCAGCTAGGCTGGGATAAATTTAAGTCAACCCTTACGGAGGTTTTCACTTCTTATATTCCACCCATGAAGGAAAGCGGGTAACAAGTACAGTCTCCATGGTTTGGTACCACAGGCAAGCACCTATTAAAGAAACGGTCTATTTATTGGCGAACCCACCAAGCAGCTTTAACAGCCAGCAGGTAGGACAGTTATAGAGAGGGATGAGAACTAAAGTTAGGAAACTTCTCAGGACCACTTGTCTCCAATACGCGCGTGGTTAAGCGGAATCGGCCGCAGCTAACCCAAGAAGCACTTTGCTTACGTTAAAAGACGAAGCACGAAAAAACGGCTGTACTAGCGTTATTGCAGAGGGGACCCATGCGCAAACAGATTATGAAAATGCTTGTGTGCTTTGTGAATAGTACACTGGGATACTTGCTCGGGAGGCCTCTTACCAAACGTTGAATTAGTTTGAAGCGTTCCGGAGGATTATTGCATAGCTGAGTTTAACATAACGGAGCCTCGAACCTTCGAGCCATTGCAAGGCCTCAAGCCCTCTAAGCTTCCGGTCCTGATTAATTCATTCAACTCTGTTCCATTTATTGGTCGCTAAGATGAGTGGTCCACTCACATCGTGCTTTGAAAGCACTTTACAACTGCGCCTCGCCTTTCGAATGGAAGGAGGCAGTCATTCGTCCGACTTTAAGTGCGGCGACATTAATCTGCCTGCGAAATACTGACTTATTAGTTTGACAAGCGTAGTGGTCATGTTTTTTGAGAAGCTGCTAATGGATTCGGTGGAGAACCACCTGAACAAAGTTAACCTCGTCCATTTTGCAAAACATGGATTCCGTAAGTGATTTTTGTATCGGAATGATCTACTTACAGTTTGTGAAAACTGGGCCGAAGCGGTAAAAGGTGGCTGTTCTTTAGACGAGCTATTCGTAGACGTTTCGAAAGCTTTTGATACTGTTATTCACCTTAGACCCATTAGAGTCGAGATCACACGAGCTATTTTTCCGCGCCCTTAAATTGGTGTCAGCTATGTTAGGGGAGGCAAGAGCAGATATGCGTGGGGCGAAGCATTTCGTTTAGGCAAACTCTCCTTAGTGGCGTCCCGCATGGCTCTGTATTGAGGACTTGTTCTCCGTGATCTATGTAAAGGACGTGTTGGATGAGCTGACACAGTCTTCAATAATGCTTGCTGACGCCCCTAAGCTCTGGAACATTGTGAATATTCTGGTGGTCTTGAGGCAATTCAGTGTGACTTGCTTTGGCTATGGGAATGGTCTACCTTATAGTTGCTGCCCAGAAATGTCGCCAAGTGCTCTGTTCACCAAATCGGTGCTGCAGTCCTCCCACCCGATGAAACACTGGTTTATACGTTTATAAAGCTAATGCTTAACAGGTCCTGTAGGATGGATATGGTTAACCTTAACTTATATAACAATTGTTAGCACCATTTGGTTTACGTCGGTCAAAGCACTGAAATCTACGTAGAATAAACTCTAAATCCCAGGTAAGTCCATAGGAAATGGCGGCAAATGGGATGCTGGTAAAATTCTCGTCTCCTGTTGTACACCAATAGAAGTTGAACAAGTGGAATGAAATCTGGGATTAGATCTTCAGTGGAACCGGTTACAGGCACTTGCGTTTATTTGTCAATGCTGTTATGTAAGATGGTGCAGCGACATTTGTGCACGGGCAACTTGGGTCTTGAACTCGGCCCGCGTGGTAGCACATATGACAGCTTTCAGTACGGGATTCCACGCTCTGCCAGCGCGAAAGAAAAAGAAATCCTTATGACATACTAAAAGTATATGCTGCTGTACCAACTTGAGACGGTGACCTCCTAACTTGCTTTGCGACTGCGCCCTAGAAATTAGCGGAATGTATGGTTAGGATCGCTCAAATTCTGGTAAGTCAAAATGAGCTACATGCGCAATCTCCGATACTGTCTGTCGATGTGCCTAAGCACTTTTAGCCTTCGTTCATACAGCAACGTGTACAGGCTCTTGACCATTTTGGTTTCCAGACGTTGGGGTATCTCCAAGGAAGTGAGATCTCTCCACAACCAAGGCTGGCAGACTTGTATAGTGCATTTTACAAGTAGCCGCATTTATGAGCCGAGAAATTGTTAAAAATCGATGGGTCGAATCGTCCGATTGCATGCTTCAGGCGGCCCACTTGCTGGATGCCCCGCACTGACGCCGTTTTAGCCTGCTTCGTACATCCAAGGTCGAGTTGGACAATAACCCAGATACTTCTGGTCAGAAGATGTTTGAAGCTCCTCGTTGCCGGTTGTAACAGTACATCGTAAATTCAGCACTACGTTTTTCCCCACTGAAACGAAGTAGATTTTGGATTGCCCGAGCTGATACCCTATCCATCGGCATAAAGAAGGCAGTTCGAGGTTATGATGCGTGTGATGTCGTTAATATAATATACAAAAATAGGACCGATGCTTCTGCTACTTTGGGTTTAACTGGGATTCAATCTGACACCGATTCATGCACTCGTACTTTCAAGCGCGTGTGTAGAAAAGGCTTCTAGTCCACCGTAGTAGAGCATTACCTATACCAAAGGTCTAGAGTCTGAAGAGCAGAATGTTATGGTCTACCCGATCGAACGCCTTTGAGAAGTCGATCAAGGCTACACCAACTCTTGTGCCGGAATCTACCGTTTCTGTCCAGCTGGATCGCGCTAGTAATAAATTTGTAGCGCACGATCGATTTCGTCGGAAGCCATGCAGGTACGGTGCGTGATAGTTAACTTCTTTTAAGTAAGCCGTTAGCGCATCAGAAATAATAGCTTCCGTGAACTTTGTAAGCACCGGTAGTAAGCTTATGGGACGGTAATTGGCTGAATTGGAACGGCTAACCCTCGTGAATAGGAGTAATCATCCCGTGTATCCACAGGTCGGGCAAGTACATTTCGTCAAAACAATTATGGGAATTGAGCCAAAGGCTTAGTTAAACTCTGTTGCACCACGGCTAGCGATAATGTGTAAATATTATCAACGCCAGGAGTGCAGTGCGGGCGCATACTCTAGAGCTTTTTAGTATACCTGCTGCTGTGAAAGCTATGTGCATAAGTTTCGGGCGAAACAACCATTATCATGTGATTATGTGGTCCATGCTCTCACTGCAGTGTTACAACGCATCTTAAGCGCAGAGTATTTGCCGCCTATTTCGGTGTCCGTGTGGCTCCGCCCTCTTTTTGAATAGGAAATATTCCTCGTTTCAGCGTACGTAGACTGCTGACGTGTTAATGCAGAAGTTGGTTATATGAGAACACACGCACTACCAACTGCTGCTCATACGCCATTCTATCATCGCGAAGAAGGTAAGTACAGCGGTAACGTTGGATTACATAGACCACCCAACTCTCGGTGCTCGGGGCGAGTTTGTATATATGTGAGGCTGAGGCACGCACTGCTATACACTAGTGAGACCTGCTTCGCAGAAAAGAGACCACGTTGCTCTGACGGTAGGTCTCAGTCGCCGCCGTTTCGACAACCATAGATTTAAACTGGCTGACAAAATGTTCCCATGCAATAGTTGGCGCCCCGTCCGCCAGCTAGGTCCAGTTGGCTGCCTCACCTAGTCGAGCTAACGCGGCGTAGCGTGCAATTGTTTATGTACCGTCAGCAATTTCCACGGGTATGCTGCATAAAAATATTTATACGAAGCGTAGAACTACATGGCCCCTGCGGTCCAACGGGACGTAGACTATTACCCTCAACATCATTAATTTTTTTGTTGCATACCTGCTCCAGTCTCGAAGGTTTACCTTTTCCTCGGAGTCGGATAAGGTTTTTGTCGTGCCCATAAAACAATTAACTGGAAACAAACTTGTAGATCGGCCGGCAGCTCTTCTCCGAGCGCCGCTTGGGATTTCAGTGCATGTATGTTGCAATGGCTAGTAACGCGAATGCGATTGTTGTTATTGTTTATTGTTGTTGAATGCGATTGCTTATCAACTTCCTTATTCTGAATGCCAGTTACAAGCTCATCTGTGAGGTGGAGAAAGGGTTAGCAGTAAATGGCTGCCACTAAGCAAGTGTCGTCGTCTTTTAAACGTGAAAGTCACCCAAAAATGTTGTACTGTGCTGACTGGTGCCACTATGAGCTCACAATGGAGGTCGATACGGAAGTAAAGAGCCACCCCTCCACCTTTGCTGTGCCGATCGTGTCGAACAATACACTTGCCTGGCAGTACGGTCTCCATGTCACTTATATCCTAGCATAGCCATTTCCCCGTTAGCGCGATGAGGTCGCAGGCTTTTGGTACTCGATCCAGCCGCATTTCGGTAAGTTTACTTGGTAAGCCTTGAGCGTTGGTTTACCTACAAGAAAGCTTCTCGGTTGTCAAAAGCTGTTGACTAAAAGAACATAAATGATTTAGTTTTGTGCGACCAATAAGAGTCCGCACCTAATCGCTTTTTGGGTGATGGCCAGAACTCCATAGCAACGCACTCTGGTTTGTGTCTCACTTGCACCTGCGGTATGTAGTCCATCGGTATCCATATTGACAGCTATGGACCTAAGAGCACAGCCTTATGAATCATTTGGTTTTATTGAGTTGCGAGTAATGTCGCTTCCGCGAGAACCGCGAGGAGCAGCGGCTCCTTAATTGCTGTCTTCACTCGTAGTTCCGAAAAAAGTGTGCCGCGTAGTAACTGCCAGCTCCGGATTAAGTTTACTGCCAGCTGTTGTGGCTGCACCGTCAGTTTCAGTATCCTCGAGCCACTACCTATGTGGCTGGGCGACACGGGTAACCGTGTGCTTAACATAAGTGTGACATTGCCTGCCCAGCGAGCATAACAGATGTAACGCCAATCATCCAAGTCATGAGCGTCCGCTTTTTCTTTGCTGGTTGTTGGTAGCTCGGGCACGCCATGAGCGACAATAATTCTTTTGGCAATCGCCGTGTGGTGGTCGTTTGCTTTATTGCTGTCTCGCTGGCGTTCGCTCCATGGAACATCTGTAAATATGCGCATTCTACGTTTTTCAGTCCGCAGGCGGCAGTCCGAAAATAGCGCCCTCTCGACCTCAGTTGTTGGTCCCGATGTTACTCAACATTACAAGGATGTACGCTTCTCACCTCACTGTCCATCTTCCAAAACTTTTTATTATTTTCCTTCTCCAGCAACCCACACTTACGTTGTAGCTAACGCACTAACACCGTTTTCTGCTTCCACTCTTAAACATCATCAAACCTTGCTTTAAAGCTATCTTCCAGTATCTTAACGACTAGCTTCTCCTGCCTTATGATTTATCTCTACTACTGACTACCCATCCAGCTAGCCTACTTCCATGACTGCGTCTAGTGTACCTGTTTGCCCTCCAACGCTGTCCGCCTGAACTTCTTCCGTGTCCTCTGGCTTTCATTGACATGAAAGCAGCAGTATGCTCTGTCGGCTCATTAGTTATCCTTTTATAGTGCCGCTTACCAGGTCCGATGCTATAACTTGCTTTTATATGGCGGCTGCTACTCACGAACTCTTCGTCAATAAGTTAATTCTTCTACTCATATGGAACTTACCCCGCTCTAATGTCATTCCCTTAACGACCAGCTCCTCCTTAATTTTGCTTTATTACCATTTTTAAAATACACATCTATCTGGCCCACCTGTATGAATGTACGTATGCACCTATCAAATTTGTTTGATTTCCTTTCTATCTGTCTGAACTCTTTCTGGTATCCCTTGGCTTTCACTGACTTGAAAGCTCTGCCGGCTCACCCGCTATCCCTTCACAGTACCGCCCCACGTCCTGTTGGAATACTAGAGGAATAATGTTCTCTAACTCTCGTACGAATGGCTCCGCATTGCGACTAGATGTACGCTTCTCACATCTGTCCATCTTCTAAACGTTTTTATTGCTTTCCTCTCTTCTAGCATTCTTTACTTTCATTGTAGCTAGAGCGCCAAGTCTCTCTGTTGCTGCGGCTGATGAGACTCTCCAAACCTTGCGTTAAAGCCGCCTTCCATTTCCTTAACGACTAAGTTCTCTTCACTTATGCATTACCTCCACTTCTATCTTTCCGTCTAGCAGATTCACCTTTTTGTCTGGTCTTATTCGATCGTAAATAAATAAGTGAATTTTTATGCTCAGCGAAGCGATGCACGCATGCGCAGGCATGATCATGGTCAGAGTGTGACAGGTGATCAAGAATGAACCACAGGATTGTCATAGGAGTGTCATATATGTATGAATGTATTTATGTGTGCGTGTGAGCGTGTGTAGCTCTGTTGCTTCGCTGTTTAAAGGTTTTACGGTTGCTTCTTGTGTCTGAAGGTGTCGCCAATGCTAAAGGGATGTTTGCCGTCCATGGATTTGCAGTGCTTGTACTGAGGCGCATTAAGTTGCTGGTATACAATGCTTCACTATTATGAAGCAAGGGGCGCTGAATTTAATTAGTGGCGAATCACAACCGCCACGTCACAGTGTTGTTAAACGGACATTTGTAACTTTTTATGGGGAGTGCACTTACCGAAGGAAAACCCACCGCGTCCTAGAAAACTGCCATTTAACTATTAAGCGGAACAGGGTAAACTAGAACCACCCACCTGGCACCACGGAGGGATTGTTCGGCTAGCCAGCCGAATGACTGTGTCCGACGGGGGACAGGAACTCACGACCCTGGGATTAAGAGCCCCATGGCCTACTGACTGAGCTGGCCGGACGCTTTCTTCTGTTATTGTCCATATGTATCGTGCTGGGACCATCAGCTTACATGCAGAAAGAAACATTCATCCTCGACTATGCGAGGCATGCACATATAGATGCGATTAAGTTAGTGCAACCGTACAGCCTTTTTGTGGCAGTTGTAACAGCGACAGTAGAAAAGCGTTCAGACGTTCATGACTGGAATTGTGCAATGGTGCAAATGTAAAAAGAATAAATGCGCTGTTGCGAGATCGGTACCCGTTTGTAATGACATAGGAAGTCTGCAATATAATGCGGTCACCCATTGGCCTGACAGCCACAGTACGCTCTAACGATTCCTTGCTTAGCCCTCATAGTACTGCTGTAGTGGACTCGGACCCAAAGCGAAATAAAGATGAATAAATGATGATCAGAAATGGCACGACTCACAGAAGGATTTCGACGTGGGTTAGAAGTCCAACCACATAAAACTTCTTAGTCCTCTTGCGTCAGCCACTCCGATGGATGACAAACGACAATGGTAAAACCAGTTGAGACGGAACGAAGTCTGTAGATGGATATTGCACTAGGTTAGGACGTACTGACCGACAATGCCATAAAATCCCTAGCACAAGAGCACAGAGAGAACACGTCGATTTGACCGCGTTGTTCAAAAAGTGTGTTATTTATCAATCAAAACAAGTATACAAGGTTAATGTACAAGAATTGGTTGTAATAGGAAAGGAATGTACAATGAAAGATAAGTAAATTTACAGGCGCTACACTGCCCCTCACATCTGGTTGTTTTAGTTGGCAAAATAAGGCTGCCGCTGCTGCTGCGCGCGGTCTTCCGTAATGTGGAAAATACTTAGTTTTGCTCTGAATACCTGTTTATTAACTGTTGACCATCTTTCTGTCCGTGAATGTCACATCATATGTCTGGACAGTTCCCCTGATCACCGCTTGAAGTTCCGGCTACCCTTAGCTTGTAGTTTCCTCGTAACTTTGACCGCCCACCTAACCATTTCAGGGCTGTAACTCAACGCTTGTTTCTTTCACGTTTGTATGCCTCTGATGCTTACCAGTCGCTTTGTTACCTTACCTTGCTGGATGTCGCAGTATGAGACCTTTCCTCCTCGTTTTAATCTCACCTTTCTTGGTCTGTCGCCCCTAAATGCTTAGCAATGCTTTAGCCTATCCTGGGCCGTCTTTATTGCTTTGTGGTGAACCAAGTACTCTTTCTGTTTAAGCATCATGGCCATGATCTCCCTTACTCTACTCAACTCACCTACCCCCTAAATTTTTCATATTCGCCCCATGTTCCGCTCACGTTATATAATAGATGCCACCGCATCAATCTGCTCACATCCCGGATAATGAAGCCTAAGAATCGCACAGCTTTGGCATCCTGTGTCCCTTCTCCTTCCATTCTGGCGGATTTCTGATTATTTATGTGTCGGCGCTTCAGCGCCATCAGCGCCGTCGCCAACGTACAGCAGCGATCATCGCATGCGTCCGCTTTTTTCCGATTCTTTGCATTTGCATTCACTCTTTGAACGCAGCTGTATGAACAGACTGCTCCTTGATCTGTATCGTAATCTAGTTCGCTTCAACTTCGTCTAACCTGATGCTCGTTTGCTGACGGCTTTCCTCAGGGATAATTAACACCATCGCTCACCATTTTATCTACGCATATTTCCAATACCCCTACTTATCGTCGAACGTTGTGGACCCGCTTATCACACTTTGGACCATGCGCTCTACAGAACCTTCTTCCTACGCGGTGGTTGTCGTCTGAGCCACTTCTGAGACGTGGTGTAAGATGGACCCTGAACAAAATTACATAGTACCGCGGAAATAGATACCACTGTGTGCAATTAGTCAGTTTATTGTGTTTAGCGATGGATTTTAGTCTATGTGTTTGCTTGGTTGCCTTTTGTTTGTTGCTCATTTTTCCTGAGGTTTCCACAGATATGGCGGTCGCCGCATGACGGTTCATCATCTGGCACTGGCTGATCAACCGCAAAAGCCAGCTGATTTAAAGCGATTGATCTCTCCTCCAAACCCTCAACAGTGAATCCTCCTTCCGACGATTCCAAATACCTTCTGTATAAATAATCCTCTGGGTAATTTGGTGCAATGCCTTTTGCACGAAGTCTAAACTAATGCATTTAGCTCGCCTCGCGATCACATTTCTACAACTTGCTCACTGGAATTATGCCTTTACATGGGCCCCTAGTTTCACTATACATGACAGATTTTTCTATCACAATTACTACCTCGTCATGGACAGTTTTGCTGTCTCTTCCAGATGTTCGAACAATTGGGTTCGGCGCCTTACCTTTCTGCTAAAATTATTTGATACTCCACGTACCTAGAACTTTTCTGATGGCAAACCATGAACCCATTACTGGACATGAAGACATTTTCTCTTGACCATAACTAGCTTGTGGAGGAACACATTTCCCCTTTTGAGGACTATCCATGCTTTTACGTGAATTGAACTAAGGAGTTCCGCCCTGTTACGCTACTACTTCTACCCTTACTCTGAAAAGTTAATGCAAACTTTCTGTGGATCCCGCATTTGTATAAGGAATGGGACTGTTGCCGGAGATGGGCCAAATTAGCCATAAGGCTCAACTGCAATCAAAACCTGACAAGATCGGTGTAGATCCATGGACACGAAGTCTTCATTCTAGGACCAGTATACCACAAAGGAAAGGCTAAAGCCTATTAAGTCGAAATTCTTGTTTCTCTGCGCAATCCTTCAACCGACTTTCCTGGACATTTCATTCATTGACAGGTTTCAACGACTAATGGCGGAAATTGACTAACCATTTTGGTTAGCCAAAGCCAAGAGTTTGCGCTCTTATGAATACGAATAGTCGGGTGTAAAATCGGCCTGTAAGATACACTGTCAGTTTACCCTCCCATTGGAACAACTCGACAGCTGTGTTTCAAGACTTGGGTTTTGCCTGGCAAACATTCTCTCTATAAAAAGCCACGATGGTCCGTCCAACAACACTGCGGCGGGGCGGATGTGACTCGCCACTAACTAAATCCGTTGCCAACAAAATCACACTGGCAAGTTAACCATAGCGACCCTCCACATTCTTTCAAAATTTTGGATGTGCACACTAAAATGAGGCTTTCTTGTTTCCACCAGCCGTCACCACTCTATATGTTACGATGTTACACATTTTTGAACCTAGACTTTCATTACCTCTTCAAAGATTTAGTACCTGACCAGTGCATCTGCCGCTTCCGTAAGTTTTTATATCGAGCGAACAGCGTATGTCACACAAAGAAAGCTGCCTGTTGAGAAACAATCGTTTGTGAATGCTTGATCTTGCTTGATTTGGTATGTCCCGCATTATACGAGAAAAAATCGTTCAATTATTTATATATTATCCGGGGCTCCCCAAAAGGACTTGCTGATACATGTCTAGTGATGCGCATTATGCAATTCGGACAGGCTTGAATTCCAATTTTAAAACAAAGGAACTTCCATTTCTATACATCATCCTGCTTTTTCCCTTTAAGGATTTTGCCTTGGACTCAGGAACGTTGGTGTCAAAGCCCCGTAGATCCGCTTGTTTTTCCGTGATGTGGGAAGCAGGGTTAACGAGGTATTTAGTGACAGTGCTCAATTTTCTATTTGGTCCTTGACTCTTTTGCAGCTGTACTGGGTGTTTTATCCCAAACAAGCATCCGACCAGGACAGCACCGAAACGTATGCTTGGAAAAACGGTCTGCACATAAGTGCGTTACAATTAAAAGGATAGACATTCTTATCGCAATTAATCAAATACCAAATCGCATGTCTGGGCCAACGAGTGCTAAATAGAAGTGTGAGTAGAGTAAGCGGATCGAGAGCTAAAGCTAAGCAAAGTAGTTAGGCTGGCTAGCCGAACAACCTCCTCGTAGTGATAGCTGGGTGGTTTGGGTTTGACGCTTTCCAGAAAATAGGTCGGCAGCAGTGTTCTAGGCCGTGACGGGTTTCGCCCGGCAGTTGTTCACCCTATAACAAGCACAAATTTCTGCTTAACAACTCTGTAACATGGCGGTCGTAACTCGCCACACAATAAAGTCACTGCTTAGTGGACATCCGGATAATCTTTCTCAATTCACGGACATCGATCTTCTACTCGCACATTGCCAACGATATCAAACCTTCAAAAATGGAGCAGTAAAATTACATGCACAAGCTACACTACTACTTACAACCTTACTCCGTTATGGCAAGCATATCGGATTTTTGCACATTCTTGATCACGCATTGTGATGTCAAAATGATCGTGCTGGTAAAGGCGTGCTTCGTCTTATGGAGAATTAAAGCTTTACTTTACTTTGCTTAGTTAAACACGGCATTGTCCCCTCCTCCGTTCTTGAATGTATAAGCACTTCACGTCCATGAACGATCTAATTTAATGTCAGCAACTCGAAGAATGGTCAGGTGGTGTTACCCGTTAAGGCGTATCGGTAGACAGCGTGGCGTATCCGACCGGAACGCCGTTCGTTTGTAATTTGTACCGAACGCTGTGTTGTAGGTGGGTTCTCTTGTTCTATAACACGGGAAAGCGCTGTGTACAGCCGTCGTGTATTCACTTTTGTTCCATCAGCCAACTTGTAAGCTTCTAGCTTGTACACTGATTCCACACAGGTCGGCGGTCCGAACACATTACCTCCTTTAAGAGAATAGGGTAATCACACACGAACAAAGGTCCATAGAGGATACATTCTCTCAACGCTCCTAAATTTAATCTGGTAAGCAGCCCGTCTCTCGTATTCTGTCCGATCGGCGGTTCTTTCGGATGTAAAGACTGCATTTAATAGAGTTCGAAATGTTCGCCCTAGCATTAGTTCCGAGGGGTCGTTGCGGTTGCAGTATGTGGAGCGGTTATGTATACCGCCAACGCAGGTATCAACGCGTCAGCCCAGGGTTCGCCCGAAAGCCGAAGGATTTGTAGATATTTTTTCAAAGTATTATTAAGTCGTTTGACGGGTCCATTCGCTGCAGGATTATAAGGTACAGTCCTCGTGTGTCTGGTACCAGTGCATCTTAGGAATTCAGCATACTCGTTACTTCGAAAATGTGGGCCGTTAAATTGCCTATTTCTTCTTGCAAACCGTACCTTGCAACCCAACAACGGAGCCACTTTATGATGACGGCTGTAGTTACTTCCCCGCAAAGAATAGCCTCTGACCGTTTGCTGTAGAAACAAGTAGCAACTAGCACATTTCTCTTTTGCTGCGGTGCATTGGAAACCGGGTCCATAATATCGATGGCAATTTTGTCCCATGGCTTCATTGGATACACGATAATTTGGACTGGAGCAACAAGGGGCCTTTCAGTCTTATTGGATTGCTGACAGGTGTAGCATTCCCGAATAACCTTCTCGACACTGGAATAAAACTTTAGCCACCAATAGTATTGTCGGATCCGAGCTTTCGTTCATATAATCCCTGGAGGACCTCCATGTGCACATAGCACCATTAGAGGAATAAGGATTGCAGGGACCACAAACTGCTCGTCTCTAATAATGCAGTTGCTCACAGTGGAAAGCTCGTGCCTTGGGGTATGGTATGGAAGTAATTCAATTTGGATTTTGTACGACTAGGCCATAAAGTGGCTATATACCCCCGAAGCTCAGCTAGGATAGGGTCTTTGTCAGTGTGCTCCCATATAAGGTCAAATGTTATTCTAGGTGTTCTGGCTAAGAACTGCGATATCATTTTTACCTCCTCTAATTCTTCCTTTTCCCTTCCTTAAACAGAGGAACTCTGGACAAGGCATCTGCAAGTTGGTTACAGCACACTTGCACGTATTTTGTTTCATAATCGTAGTTCAATAAACGTAAGTACCAGTGATGCAAGTGTACCGGCGTTTGGCCTTTGTTACCGCGACATAGTAGCGTTTTAAGAGCGGAGTGCTCGGTTCGCGAAATGAATCGAAGTCCGAATAAGTAAAAGTGCCCTTTATATTATGCTACTTTACGGAATTCCTACCTTTAAAATGTTTCAGTATGCATATAAATAAGAGAGCACTTTTATATATGAACACAACTAGGGGCTCTGTCGTGAAAGGTGAAACATTGTAAAGGCGGACTTTTTGAGGTACGAAATTTTGACAGCATGATAAACTGAAGTAAAAATAAATTAAAATTTTTATTTTCGGCAACGCGCGGTAGGACTGCACAGACATGAGCACTTTACGATAACAAGCTGGAAACAGCGGTGTATAAGTGTTGAATACTGCCTCTTGAATGCGTCAGGTTCTAACAATGTGATACCAACTCTCCTAGTCGGATGAACGAACGAGACTCAGAATTATTTCTCGCACAGCACGGTAACTGACAATCTTGAAGTCTGTGGGTTCTCGGAAGTTAGTCGCGAAAGATTTAATTCACGCGAGTCGAACGGGTTCCTAGACATAACGCAAAGTTTCTACGCACGATTTGCCAACCCAAGGCTGAATCAAGAACAAGACAGGCCTTTTGCCACAGGAGCTTTAATTGGCCAAAGCTAAGGCGATTCTAGCGTTGTACAGCCTTATTTTTATATCACGAAACGGTGATGAAGGGGGTTTTCCCTTGGAAAAGGTTTGCGTAAGCAAACCCTGGAAGCAAGAAACATGGTTTTATGTAAATACTCAAAGTTCGTAAACTGGGCAAGAATGTTTGAAGTTTGGCGAGAGTTGTCCGGCAAATAAATGTGGCTTGGATACAACAATGAATTTTTGGTTGGAAACGAGACTGTTTCTGGGTGCAAAGGCTAAACGAATGTGAATGTTCACGAGTTGGAAGGCTGATTGAACGTGTGCGTTTTGTCTGATCAGAGTACAGGTGCACTTGTGTGAATTGGGTTTTTAGTCTTTCGTAATTGCAGCCTGTAATAATTAAAACTTTGGGCCTCCATAACAATAAGCATACATCATGCTTGTCATAAGAACGAATGTGCGCATGGAGGTGTGCTTAACGTTCGTGGTACCAGCGACAGCGAACGTCGTCCCGCATACCGCGAGATCAATCTGGTAAAGGCTTTGAACCGTTAGACTGTACGCAAACGGCACTAGCTCCATCGAACGAAGGTCAGAGGGTCCATCCGCCTCGGCGTTTACGGAGACAGCCATGCTTAGGTGGGAACAAAGCATAATTATTACACGTATACAATAGTAAAATGACCGCAATACAAATGGCGAAGGCAGGTTGTAAAATGGATAAAACTGGCGACAACCGGAAAAATTATCAGTAAGAGCCAAAGACAGTACCACTTTAAACCATCTAAGATATCTTGAATCAGAGGAAATTTGATAATAGTCAATTTGCTTTAATTATTTATATAAACAAGGTTTTTCACAGTAATTGAGCTTAAAAGCTTTATATGTATGCTACCATTCCGTCAAACACGCGGGTTTAAAGACCTAGGAATATGAGCGGGGGCGTTCGGTTGATAAGTTCTCCTGCATCAACCTCAAACGTTTAACTTCCCGCCACCTGCGTACCTGACAGAGCAGTAAGGCGAGCCAAACAAACGAGTTGCAGCGGAGTACGCACAGGTCAGTCGTTGCTGCGAATCAGGGTCTTCGTTGCATCATTGTATGTTTGGGAACCGAAAGCGAGTCCTTTGTCAGCTCTGTTGCTTCCCGGTCATCGCGGACATTGCTGGGGTCATTGCAAAAATAGGGTATCCTAATGAACCTTAAAGCTATGTTTTGAAGCAATATCCAGGCATAGTTAGCAGCTGGGAATCCAACAGTGCCCTGAAACTTTTCTCGGACTGCGCATAGAAATCGAGCTCCGGAAAACAACTTCAGTTGTAAACCACACGAGTGAATATAGCTAGATCTGACCGCACGTGGAGCCTCTTCCACTTGAACCGTTTTTAGTTGTGCCCACATGTCGAACCATCAAGGTGCAGATGAAAGAACCGATGTAACTCGCTTCTTAGCTCTCCCCTTAGGATACATCGATTGTAGGTCAACTCAACGCGACGACCACGACAAGACAGAGAGAAAAGGTTTGCTCGCTGGAGACGGGAAGAATAAGATGGGCATTGCAGCTCTGACGCAGTTTAGGTCGTCGGCGTTGAACCTTCCTAATCATAAGGCATGCGGTCTTCGTGTGTGCAGGAGCAGCTGGCAAACCGTACTCTAGAATTGGGCGCACATGTGCGGCAAACGGGAGTCTAAAGCGTATGACGGGAGAACGTTCTTCGTAAGGCATGAAACAACATGCATACAGCAGTGACATTTTTCTGGGTGTTCGCAGTTGGTTTGAGATAGAACACACAATAAATAAATAAATAAATAAATAAATAAATAAATAAGTAAATAGTTTATTCTGGAATTTGTCGAGACACACCAAGTAAGGCATGATCAATATTTACATGCAATATTGCTTCGCAACAAACACGTTGCTATGAGTGTGGTCGGCAGTAAGCAGAAGTTTGTACAGGCTGCGGAAATTGTGTAAGTAGCCAAGGGGTAGAGTATTCAATGAATGACAAAACGTTGAATTCTAGCGTGCTAGTGGCAACAGTCAGGGCACTACATGTGTAATGTAAACGAAACATATAGGCATGGGGTAAATTAGTATTGAAAGTGACTGGGCAATATTGAATAATGATTCTGGTCGACTTCCCAGTAGGTAGTTCTGGGCAGCGACTTTGTTCGGTGGCGAGTCACATCCGCCACGTAGCAGTGTTGTTACGCGGACATTTGTAGCTTTTTATTGGGAGAACGCTTGCCAGGCGAAAACCCACCACGTCCTGGAACACTGACAGAAATTAGTTGGTGCACTAATATACAACTGGCAGACCAGGTTTTCGACTGATTTCACTCTCAGATATCCGCAGTCAAATGACCTTCAATTTTCTCTGTTATTTGGGCAGGTATCTTGGGCAAGGCCGCCATAATGGCTGAGGCGAATCGAGGATGGGGGCTTCAAGAAGTATCGTCTTTGTGGGTATCCAGGTGGGCGAAACGTCAATTTCTTGCGTCTGGATTTTTCAGGAGTGTGAAGTTATCGAGTCCAGTTATCATAATTGGACAACGGTTATGGTAATGAGTGCAGTTGTGTCCGTTTGTTGTACTGCCATGTGCTCCATAGGTCCTTATTGGTTGTTCTGTCCCGGACAAAAGCGGTTTCTCGGTCCAATCCCAGATCCCCAAGAAGTTCCGAACCTCGGAGAAAAGGGAAGGTGGGAGACAACCGAGGCCGCCACGAGCAGGCGGGGTCCCTTTCCTGAGAGACATTACCAAGCAATAAGCGTCCAATATGGTACACCCCAAATGGTTCACGAGCACCAGTCAGGAGGACGGAACCTTTCTTCCGGTTGATAGGTAACTCTCATTTTATCGACTTGTCGCGGAGCCTAATGAGTTTATCTTGGAGCAAATCTGCATCTCCTAGATTTGATATCTCAATGCAAAGTTTCAATTTATCAGCATTACTCAAACCTTTCGTCTAAAGCTAAGACGGGAAACAGTTGATGGTGATACAGAAACATACAGGGTCGGGGACAAAACCATGTAGACACCAATGGCCAAGGGAAAAGTATCAGAAAGCTTATTCCTCACACTTACCTGCGCAGAGCGACTGTCCAGGAAATCCGAACTCCAGAGAAGGGACTTCCTGGAAAAGCCAATTCCGCGGTGCTTGAAGAGCAGCTGCTCACGCAGAACCTTGTCAAAGGCTGTGCTAGAGGCAATAAACAAAACATACAACTGTATGTTAACACTTAGCGACCTCCATCACTGCTCTTTCGACTCAAGCAAGTTTGCGATGCATGAACGAGCTTTCGAACTTCAAGCTGGGCAGAAGAGAAATAAGTCCAAATTTTTGAGATGGAAGCAGGGCGCTTGGTTTAGTGTCCGTTCCAAAACTTTGCACCCTACAGATGTCAAACAAATAAGACGGTAATTCGCTGGATTTTGTCGGTTTCTTCTCTTATCAATAGGCTTAATGATGCCCAAGTTCCAGGCAGCCGGAAGACGTCCGGTATCAAATGTCAAATAGTATATCTGCTGGATAGATGCAATAATTTGCTCAGATAAAATTTTAAGAAACTGAGTGTAGGCCATCAAGGCCAGGCGAAGGATACGGGTTTAACTTGAGGACTAGTTTTAGTATAAACAGCATTAATATTCAAGTGCTGCAGTAAGAAAAGAAGGGTTGACCAGTAGCTGTCAGGAGGAGTCATTTTAGATACATACACATGAATATTGCTGCAATATAGGATAGCTTTTTCTGTGTCTTCGGGAACTAAAGCAAGATGTTCACGGGGACAAAATGTAGCGATGCCACTGCCGGCTCTGGTAGTTCGCTTGATGTACGAGAACTGCGCTTTGTATGTAGTCCGGGAAAGAGTAGCTAATGACAGTTCATTTCGTTGACGTTCCTTACGCTACTGCTAAGTACAACATTCCTATTGTTTTATAACGATAACAGTCGAGGTCTGGTCAAGTTAGCTTAAAATGTTCCACAGTTTGCGCCATTTGTTCATAAGGAATCTTAATTGGCGATCTATCCAATGTGGGCATTTGGAAAATGGTACTCTCTTGGAGGCAAAGACGATCGGTTCCATGCGTGACATCAGCTTAAAGTACAAAAGATTCCACAGATCATCAACACTGTCGTGCCTACGGATACTTTAACCCACAACGCTTGCAGCCGTTTTCAAACGAGTTGCATATAGACGCTAGAAATTCCGACGGTCGGTACATTGGCTGTGCACAGCGAAGCAACGAGTCCAAAGGAAAGCAACAGCAACGTGATCACTTTTGCCAATGGGCGCGATACCAGCTAGGTTTGGGATGGCGGATTGCCCGGAGGAAAGCACAAGGTCTAGGAAGTGCTGTGTCGGCTTTGTGAAATTACGAATTGGCGTCGTGACATGTAGAAAAAGGTTGCACTTCAGGACGGTTTCGAGTAAGGCGGCATCGAAGTGGTCGGATGGGCGCTCACAAAGAAAAATTTCTTATTTGATATCTAGTGTCTTGAAATCTCAACGATAAACCAGTCATTGGCTCCGCCGTGCGCCCTGATCCAGGCCAGCAAACATGCTTAGCAGCGTGGTGGCGCCCTGTAGACAACATCGATAAGGAGATATCTACAACCGTCATACACACGGTACCAGCAGGCTACAAATTGTTACCTTGGACACTAATAGCTTTAATTACATGAACTTTGTGACCTGCCTTCTACAAGAGCACTAAGCCAACACCAGACCTCCCGCCGTGGCCATCTTACCGGGTGAGGGGACCTCCATGGACAAATACTTCCTAGTCTGTCGTTGCTGAGAATAACCACATTTAGTAAAAATCACAAAGCCTAGATTCGTCCATGAGTTAAAGAAATGCCTCGTTTAGCCTAATCCTTAGACTTTGCACGGTAATTGAAAGCAGGTGCGGTCCATTCTTATGGTTTGCTGTCCAGAGGTGACGAGAATAGGCCTCCAACGGGATTTTGGAGTCCTCCGAAATACTCGTAAACCCACAATTTTTTGTTCCGTTTCACCACCTCCCCTCTAGCAGGTGCCACTTTTACAGCCTACTTCATTTTTCTTCGATCCTTCGGAGTGTAGTAACGAAGTACGTAAGGTGGCTTACCTTTGAGACGCGAGGTCTGTCGCCGAATGCTACGGTATTTCTACTCATCCCGACAAACGCGATTTTTAGGGGAAACGTCTTCTAGATATCATCTTGTATTTTATCAAGACAAGAAACTGGAACTATATTGTTCCACTGCTCATCTTCATCGAACGGCAACGAGATCAATTGAGCAAGCAGTGTTTAGTCATTTAGTATGCTTTCCGCGGTTGTTTTTGTTCTTCCGCTGCTTTGTTGCTGATAATACGACGGACGCGAGATGGGTTGGTGCCTTCAGGTATTTGTGGATTGCGAAAAGACGGATTTTCTTTGACCACTTTCTCCAGATTGAATCGTCCGTCAGGAACTAACGTCATTTAAGCTTAATAAGATGGTAGCTTAGGTTGGGGCTCCTCAAGGGGCTCAGACGTATGCTTGGCGCTAGTTGTAGCTGGGATTTTGGTAATATGGATGGAGACAACGCTTTTGCTCACAACCGCTGCATTAGAGCTTGTTGTGGGCTCAATGGGTAGGACCTGTGTAGATGGATCCGAATGAGCAGCAGACGGTGTTCGGCTTCGTTTACCCATGAGGTTGATGGAGCCGGAAGTAGATGGGATGGGAACCACGGTGGAACAGAGGAAGCGCCAATAGCGTCAGGCTCCGTCGGAAACGAAGTAACAAGGCCCAACTCAGATGGGCCAGTGAGAAGACGCCTACTATTCAGTGAAGCAGTCAGTTGTCGCAAAAATTCATGGCTGACGAGGGAAATCCCCGCAAATGCATATATGGATCAGGAGAGATACCGCAGCAGGCTATGTGCTTTTACCCATCACATTCAGAGCACTACATTGCTTTTGAACGACTAGTGACGCCTTCAATACAAGACAAGCGGTCGGACGCCATAGAGTCGGCAGTACAACTGTTCACTAAATTCTTCACAACGCTCTCGCTTACCTTTTCTTCGCTCAGAATATCACAGTGGAACGAAACACTCAGGAGGTCGTCGCTCGGCGGCACAACCAAATCTCCATATACGGTTAATCTAATTTAACTGGTGTGGTACTCGGGTTTACCCGCTCAATACATATTTAGTGACCCTGCATACATATTTACATGTTGTGTATAATTATGTTTCCTTTTTCACAATAGCTGAGTAGACGGTCGTTCCCTGATAACACAGCTGAAAGGAATTTTGTGGTGCTTCGTGGACAAACTTGGTGTGTTACAAATATAAATGGCAACACAACTACCGCATCCAAAGCATTATTGCATGCGTAGCCTAACAGGAAACAATAAGTTACTATTACTTAATGTGCCGTGCATTATATACACCATGCTTTAGTTTAGCCCTGATTTGTTTCCATTTACCTCCAATTGGTCCTCAAAATGAAGCAGGCAACACAATTTCATGTTCAGCTCAGGTCAACCTTTACGTTTATCTATGCTGCTCCCCACTTGTCTCCTTTGACACTCAAAAGCGGTAAGTGACATATGTATATACTTGCCGCTATAACGTTGCATCTCAGCGTTGCTGTACGAACTACTTACATCAATTTCTAATTTTACGGCCAAACTAGGACCTATATGCAAACTGGAGTGTAAAGACACTTCTTAACCTATACACGGTAGAAGTTAAAGCAGCTGTCAGCCACGTCAGCCTGTATTAACATTAACAGTTACCAACAAGTGAGGTGAATGTTGCATCCTAACTACTTGCTGACCATGTTGATCGAATATATGGTGTTAAATTGTCGGTTCTCTTTTCCACTTCTCCTCAATGGTGTCTTTTCCTTCCCGACGCCACGTTTTCCTTCGCGCATACGGTTTGCACTCTATTTTTACTTAGACAGATAACGCATCACGCCAGGCTCGAATCAAGCCTCGTTTAAACAATCTCCTGCTTTCTGACTGCTTCCAGACATCCGAGACGCGTAAACCAATTAGGCTTCGTAGTCCCAACACCCTGCCCTTCATCTTTAGTGCTTTGCTTGGCATGCTATTTCCCTATACCGGCGCAACGCGTTGTAATACTTACCTCAAGTATATCGCTGGGCAATTTTCAGCTTTCTTTTATCATCAAGGATGTAGCATCCCCTGAGGAACGTCGCTGGCTTGTCCATTGCTCCTCAAGACAGCATTTTAATGCTCCCTTTCTTTCCTTCTCGTTCTTTC
>OX104068.1:83908417-83997097 GCA_944474145.2 Dicrocoelium dendriticum | reverse complement strand
CGTTGAAGTTATGTAGCAAAATACTCTGTAATGTGTAGTCCAGAAGACATGGCAGAAAGTAAGGAGTGCTCTAACAATCTGCTCTGAAGCTAGAAGTGGTTACAGTCGTCCTGACTTACACAGGTAGGATGAGTAGCTAACTGGCCAGTGGCATGCGGTGCTTTGCTGGCAAGCGTACTATGGTACACAGAGACGCGACATGTGTGTCTATGATCAGGGAGCACACCAAACCGCTCGGCTCTGAGAGCTTAACGTTAGCAAACACCACAGCCGCAATTGATCTGTGGTGTGTGCATAACATTGCTAGCACATGAGAAAGCTGGTCGTCCGGTGGTAAGCACTGAACCATAGCCAGACACCAAAGAAGCAATTAAAGCATCATGCTTCTACCGCAGGGCAAAAGCAGGGGTCCGCACGCCGTTTGGCTGCGATCAATGTAGGTTATCAGACACCAAAGCCTTAATCGAGCTGTCATGGGTGGATCGCACAGTAAGACAAAGTGAACGCATGCAGTTCTGCTGTGAGAAGTGAACGGGGAACCAGACACGACAGCTGCACTGAACGTGTCATGATTCGAAGGATCAGTAGTCGGCTTTCACCCAGGTAAATAGCAGCAAAATGGTGTTCTATGATGTGCTTAGTAAGTCGCCGTGTTCCATAACGAGAAACGCAATCTGGCCGTATGTGATGACCGGTTGACGGGCGCTGAATTGCTATCGTCACAAAAGCTTTTATCGCCTCATGACTAGCTTCAAACAAACCCGGAAGCTATTTTTAGAGTGTTTTCGCTGATAAAGAAAATCATCCTGCAGGGAGCAACTTTTAAGATAACAGCGTAGTCCGCTTTACCGTTTCGATCGTGTGCGTTCCAGTTGAATATTTACCCTTCGTCGGTACCTACAAAGGAGTACTTGACTTGCCTTGAATTGACACCCCTTAAATTTAATTTTATTCCTAGACACTAGTGGCATCATTCAACAGCAAAACAAGTTATGAATGCAGCTATTGCTTTCATAATCAGAAAACTGCAAGTTGTACAGATTGATGAGTTCTTTGATGCTTTTTGTTGAGTACAGTGGAGAATATACATTTATTCATCGTTTTGTATATGTACATGAAAATCAAAATCCTCGTGGTGCCAACTGGGCCGCTCGGGTAAATCCCGTTCCAGCGAATGGTTCGGCGGCAGTGTTTCAGGATGTGGTAGGATTTCGCCTGGCAAGCGTTTTCCCGATAAAAACCACAGATATCCGTTTAACAACAGTGTGACGTGGCGGCTGTGACTCGTCACTAAATATAGTTACTGCCTCTTCCCTTTTCCGGAGGATCATTCACACATCACGGACGTCATCCGATTCAAAGCGTTCCATTGATTCCTCCTTTGATGGCAAACATAACGAACAGAAAGCACACACAGTAACATTTACCTACTTACACAACATGTCCCTTTTCGAATACACAGTAAAACATAGTTTTATATCTCAACCCACACATTAATTCCTATGCTACTGATCAACATGTACTAATTTGTGCAATTGCCGATCATACTTGTCTGTAATACCCTGCTCACGCCCTTGATGGTGTGCCTCGCAATGACGAGAATAAACTATTTATTTATTTATTTAGATGTTTGCAACATCAAAGAAAGCGGACGGCCCCGCGCCGTCATGCATGAACTATTAGCCCGTGCGGTTGCGCAAGTGGTATGCGGTATCAGCCACCTCAGTATGCGGCGACTCACACAACATTGCAAGACCACGACGTACGCCGTGCGACGGATAATAGAGGCATAAGTATCGGTGGTGCGGTGCAATGCAGATGCAAGAGTTGAGCTCATGCGATTCACTGAAGCGCCTGCAATTCGAACTTTTGTTTTTAAACAGATTGGACCTGCATACATTTTTGTTCACCAATGAGCAGTCGTTCCTGCTGCTTGGCGTAGGTACGGAATATGCTTGGGCAACGACCAACTCACGGTAACGTAGAGCATCACTGTGAACATAGAACGTAGCTAATGGCCTGGGATAGTTTGCCCGGTCGAAAATCCTTGGGCCGTTTTTCTTTCCCGGGAGTGTGTCCGATAGGTTGTCATTTAACATCAATAATGTCTAACATTACTTAGCATCCTCGTACATGGAAGTATTGCAGAGCAGCTTCATTCCGCAGCTGCAGTCGGAAGGGTTAATGAACAAGGTTTTGTGGCAGCAGGGTAGCGCAGCTGCACTTTCAGTGAACTCGGTTTGTGCCTACCTGAACGAGAAATTCTATAAACGTTGCATCATTCGGGGAGGACCGTTAGAATGGCCAGCGCGATCACCGGAGTTGTACCCGATGCACATTTTTCTACGTGGATAGTTGAAG
This sequence comes from Dicrocoelium dendriticum, assembly GCA_944474145.2. Lineage (NCBI taxonomy): Eukaryota > Metazoa > Platyhelminthes > Trematoda > Plagiorchiida > Dicrocoeliidae > Dicrocoelium > Dicrocoelium dendriticum. The sequence continues at coordinate 83,994,736 of OX104068.1, read as the reverse complement.
CACAGGGTTAATAGAAAGCAACACAACAACATGGATGAACGAAAGTGTACATGGTAAAAGCATTTAGGCAGCATTCGTTTGAGACGTAGCAGAAAGTGCTTGTCAACTTCATCCGGCGACCGCCCCTGCAGCCCAAAAGTCAGAGGACGCGTCGAAAATTTAATTCTTTGTAATTTACAAACATTTCACATATTCCATAAAAATACTAGTAAAAGAATAAGTAAATGTATATTCTTAATTGTACATAGGCAACAACCTCGAAAGCCAAATCAATTTGTACATTTGGCAATGGATTGACTGTGAGGGCAAGAGGTGACTTGATAAGTTAATTGGTATGTTGTTGATTAATGCCACCAGTGCATAGGAACAAGCTGAAATCTATAAGTTGTCACGTCAAGTCAAGTACCCTTAAGTTAAGTACCCTTGAGAATAATTTTCAACCGGAACACACACGATCGAAACGGTAAAGCGGACTGCACCTTAATCTTACAATTTGCTGCCGGAAGTATGATTTTCTTTAGCAGCGAAAGCACTCCAAAAATAGCGTCCGTGTTTGTTTGAAGCTAGTCATGAGGCGAAGAAGCCTTTTGTGGCGATGGCAATAGAGCGCCAGTCAACCGGTCATCAAATACGGCCAGGTTGCTTTTCTCGGTATGGAGCACGACGACCGACTAACCACTTCACAGGGCGTCCTTTCGCTGCTATACACCTGGGTGAAATCCGACTACCCATTGATCGAGGCAGGACACGTACATTGCGGCTGTAGTGCCTGGCTCACGTGCAGTTCTCACAGCAGAACTGTATGCGTTCCCTTGGTCTTGCCCTAAGGTCAAAGCAGGTCACATTCCCTTCGGCTGTGATGTCTGCCAACCTCCACTTCGCACAGCCGAATAAATAAATAAATAGTATATTTTCAAATTCATAGAGACACACCAAATCAGGCAGGATCAAGGTTTATAAGCAGTTGTGTAGCACGCTGATACTTTGGGCTCAATGGTGTGTAACTAAAACGGTCAAGGCGCTATAAGTGCAATGAAACGGTGCATGTAGATGGAGAGTATCATATTCTTGAATGTGTCGGAAAAGGTTGAAATATGAGTCTAGTCGATTTGCCAGTATGTAGTTGTGGTCAGTGACTTTATTCAGTGCCTAGTCACGTCCGCCAAGTCGCAGTGTTGTTAAACAGACATTCGTGGCCTTTTATAGGGAGAACACTTGCCAGGCGAAAACCCACCACGTCCTGTAACACTGCCGTAAAGCATTTTCGACATTAATGTATAACTGGCAAAGAGGCTTGACGAGTGATTTCATACTCAGTTATTCGCAGTCAAATGGCACCTATTTTCCTGTTAGTTGGACAGATAATTTCATTAGCGCCTCCGTAATCGTTAGGGCCGGTTGAGGATGGGATCATCGCGGATAGCCGCCTTGTTGTGTGTCTAGGTGAGCAACTTTTCAAACTTTCTGCTGTCTGGAATTTTCAGATGTATAATTTATGGGAGTATGTAGATGTATCCAGCTCCCCATACTGGACAAGGGTTGTGGTGATTGCAGTTGGGTTCTTTTGGTGTTCAAGCGTGCTCCATGTAACTCCTTGACAGTTGTTAAGTCCGTCTTGGGCGAAAAAGTTTCCTCAGTTCAATCCCAGGTCTCTAAGTAGTTCCGGAACTCGGAGGAAAGGGAAGTGAGGGACAACCGAGGAAGACCGCGAGAACAGGTTTGGAGTTAAGCATTGTTAAAGTCTTATGCTACAACATTTGGAGTTAAGCCAAAAGCATTTACACTGTGCAACAATGATTATGACTAAAGTGCCTTTTGAATATCCTATAGAATCATTAGCCCTATGGATGGATTGCTAATACCTACGTACAGACAAGAGCCTTGTAAAAGTAAGTAATCTACGAAGTGTCAGTTTAGTATGCACCAAAAATTGCGTGGGGAGAGAGCGAAGAGAGGTAGAATATTGGTGGTAATTGGAAGGTGCAGGAACAGCAAGTAGCTAGCGTAATACGATAGGGAGCGCATAATACGAGTGAAAAAAATAGGTTGCCGCGAGAGAGATATAAAGGTCAATTGGCGGTAGGGCAGCGGAGGCATTGGATGCAGATATTCTAAAGGAATAAAGATTATTGAGATACGGAGTGGCTCCTAACAAGCACTGGATAATCGCATATGCATGACGCCTATGACCGCTATCTAATTCTAAACGGGTGCCGAATTTAAATCGACCGACAGATGATGGCGCTAGGAAAGACTATCAGTGGCCAGATGTAGCCATTCCAATCAGACGCTTGGTCAATAGTGCATGCCTATAGGGTCACTGAATGCATCGAGCAGCCAGCAAAGGTAAGTGATACAGACATTCCAAAAGAATAAATGATGGAGACACAAGGAGTGTATCCTAGCAAACTCAAGATCTGCGCAAAAGGGACGTGGAGCGTACGGCGAATTGCTGCAGTAGTGAGGAAGATAAGAAGCGCGACAGATGGTGGCGCTGGGAGGGTATCAGTGGCCAGTAAAGACATTCGGATTAAGTCTTTTAATTACCACTGGATACCTACAGTGATAGAAGAATTCAACAAACAAACGAAGGTGTGCTGCAAACAATTCAAGAGAGTAAGTGTTGGAGAGATAAGGAATGACTCCTGGCGCAAAGATCTACGCTACCTACAATGACTCGCTGCAGCTGAAAAGTGGTGACGTAGGTAATACGAAGAACGGATAATGGTACTAAGGGAGAGAGAGTATCGACGGATAGCAATGGCATTGGGGTGAAGCCTTCTAGTTGCCAGTGAATACATAAAGTGTCCCAGAATAAGTCAACAGACAGCAAATGCATGTGACGCTCGCAGTCCCAGAGAGAAGTAAAAGAGTTGCCCTTAGCTAGCTCCTGATATGCGCAGAGATGATTGGAGCCTACGAAGTATGGTTGCTGCTCAACATAGGTGCCAGAGGCAATACGAGGAACTGATAATGGTACTAAGGGTGAAAGAGTATCGACGGCTAGCCATGGCATTGGGGTGAAGCCTTCTATCTAAAGTGTCCCAGAATAAGTCAACAGACTGCAAATATATGTGACGCAGGCAGTCCCAAAGGATGAAGGTTGGAGATAAAAGAGAGTGGCATCGAGCAAGTTTCGGATATGCGCAGGGATGCATGGAACATACGACCACTAGTTGTTACTAAATAGAGATGCTGAGGTTAAGAGGATCGACGCATAGTGCCGCTATGAAATTCTTTTGGTGGCCAGATATAACCATCGCGTTAAGCAGATTGGTCACTAGTGGATTCATACGGTGTCACAGAATACATAAGCAAGCCAGCGAAGGTAAGTAATACAGATATCTACGTGATTAGAGGATGGAGAAACATGGAGTGTCTCCTAGTAGCTGTGGATATGCGCAATGATATATGGAGCCTACAAAGTACCACTGAAGAAAACGTGATGGAGCTAAGAGGAACGAGGGATAATGGTGCTAAGAGAGAGAATCAGCGAACAGTAACAGAATTTGCTTTATGCCTTCTATTTATTAGCGGATACTTACAGTTTGCTCTGCGATCGTAGTTACACATGTGGCGTCTGTGTCCTATCTCACCTCTGCCGACCAAAACATTCGCGCCGATAGACAGTTAACGATTCAGCGGACCGGTGTACGGCAGCACCTCAGCGCAGCCGCTCATATCTCCGGACCTAAAAAATAAAGCACCCTGTAGCGTCGTTGAAGACCTAAGAGATAGGATATCATCTTGAAAATAAAAACAAGATACTTCTTTTTTAAGTTGCGGAAAAATATCAGGAATTTAGTCTACCCAACAGCCGCTTTCGATTTATAAAATCTGAATTCAGCTTTGGAGCCCGATACGCTTAACTTTTTCATGTCTTGGTGGAGTAGCTTCTGTTTACCTCCGCGCCGCTTCCCTGCATGCAGTCGGCCATAATGCAGCTGTTGGTTTCTCTGGCTGAACCCATTCAGCAAATATGCCTAAGCCACCTGAAGTGTCTCAGCCGAATTCTGCAGTCCACTGCATACACGCTACTGCTTCGGAGTCCCTTCACTGCAAATCGGTCACTTCTGCCGATATGCATGATACGACGCAGACACTGCGCTCGGATGCGCTCCAGATAACGGCTACCTTTCTAATAAGGTGTCCAGGTTTAGCTACCATATAGAAGAACGGATAGCACCATAGACTTATATACCAGCAGCCTCGCCCACACGGTGAGCAGGTGGCTGTGCCACACACGTCATCAGCTTGCAAAATGAAGCAGCGGCCTGTGATACGCGGTTGCGCAGCTCGGTTTTCATCTGCAGGTCTGTTGTTATTATGCTTACTTGGTAGCCAAACCTAGGAGTGGTCTTCAACACTGTCCGCAACCTGGATTTAGGGTAAGTATATATATATGTATAAATATATATAAATAAATAAATAAATAATTTATTCTCAGTTTCATAGAGACACACCAACGCATCTTTACCACAGACGGGCTGCACTCACTTACACAAAGTCTAGAAGATTGAAACTAGGTAAATACTTTCAACCTTCTGCTTGGCTTAGTTTGTTAATCTGCTGCGTGTCCTGTGTCTACGTTTCGCATTTAATTTGGTTAAAGTTCTCTGTTAGTGGTTTTATATCCCCAGTGTGACAGCGCGAAGGTCGACCGGGTGCCTACCCTTCGAACATCCTCCACCTTGGTTGTTGGCTCCAGGAAACTGTGAATCGTTGCTGAGATGGACGGGTGCACGATTCTCGTGACCATGTTGGGTACAACGTGTGGTTCCCTCTGATGTGGCTTGGGTTACGGCCCAGTCGCCGCCTCCTGTAAGTCTGGTACGCATGATAAAACCTCAGGCAAACAGGAAGGCTGCTGTTGTGCAAATTGACGGTGAGCAGGCCAGGTGTGTGGTTGTAATGTGGCCCCTATTTATATGCCACAAGGTATGATCCGTCGGGTTTACACGCTACCTGACGTGTGCATAGAGCTGCGGGTCGTATAGCACAAACCACCTTGTAGGCGCAGGTGCCCGTGGCTGTTTTATGTAAGCCTCAATGACAAGCGAAGCTTGAACCAGACGCAATAAACCGCATGATAATTGTAGGACATAATTCTGAGTAAATTTGTTACGGTTACCCTAGAGTTGGAACTTTGTTCGGTTAATTCGCTAACATTTCAATAGTTTAAATGGCCTCTTCGACGTGTTCGGCGTTCGTGTACTAAAAATGATCCTCCGGAAAGGCATGAGGAAACGACCTTATTCAGTGGTTTGTCCTATCAGCCAGAACACAGTGTTGTTACAGCGATATTTGTGGCCTTTAATTAGGATGAACATTTAGCAAATGGAAAACCAACACGTTCTTGGACACCATCACTGAATCATTGACTAGAATAGGATTAACAAGAACCACCTAGCTGTTCCCATCTCGATGTGTTTCGTATGGCCAGTCAAAGAACAATTTTAATTATTCAGTATCGCCGATACCATACTGCTTAAATCGGAATGTCCGTGTACACAAATTCTTGCCGCTGATGAAAAAGTGGGTGCCCTGAGACTTACTGACCTGGAGCGTTTGTTTCTCTGAAAGCTATGAAAACATCAAAGGACAACTTCCTCACTAACACATTCGCTAGTCCAACAATCTCTGTAGGTCTTACATTTACGTCTGGCTCCTTCACTGCGAGCCGCTTCGCTTGTGCAATTTTGATCACGCATGCCAAGGCGTGGCTCGATATGCTCCAGAATAAAACCCAGTGCAAGCGTTGGGCCTTACCGGACCACAACTGTTTACAACTTGAATCCTGCAGTATTTAGAATGGCTTAATATGCTGTTATGTACCCCAGTGATTTACTCTGCTCCTACCCAAAATTCGTGCTTCGCTTTGCCAAGAACAAGTATTTATTCTTAATAATGCAGTATAAATTATTACGGGGCATGATGCATACGACGTGGTTTTTGATTTCAGAACAATCCAAATTCTTGCTGTATCTATACTTGCTCTATGTATACATAAATCATTTACATATAGTTGTAATTATAGCAAGAAATTACCTGAAAGCTTCACAAAGACACGTTGCTGACGTCGGTAGCTGTAAGCCGTCTCTGCCGAAGAACAGCCGGAGGGATTTGTAATTCAAATCTCAGTGTCGAGGTGTTTCAGGCCCCGCACAAACTCAGGAGAAAGGAAGAACACACTTCACGATTAAAGTAGCTACGAAAAGCACAGAAAATCGGAAAAGCACATTACCTTCGGAGCCATCGTATGTGAGTTTTATTGCCTCCCTCTGCAAGCATCGTCTTATACGACCATTGGGTCCCACCGGTCTACCACCAAGTTGCGGGCTCCTGCGACCGAGGCGCGTAGAGTATGCATTCCCTTCGCAGTGATTCTTATGCTGACGGTGGCGTCCATGCTAGGAATATCACGGAGGTAACTGCTGCTCTTTCATAGGAGTGTTGGGTGGAGCCTGGGATACTAGTCGGTAATCAATGACACGTAAGGGCCGTGTCAAATACGGGACAATATCGAAGTTGGAGGCGACTGAACACAACGTATATTGTGCAGGCTCCAAAAGTAGAAAGCGTATCAACCAGAGCAAAAAACAGTGCAGCATGGTACTCACTAAAACGATTTGGGTCAACGGGTGTGCCGTCAGTAAAAGAAGCGGACGCTTTAATTTTAAAACAACCGTACAATCAACTGTTGTAAAATACTGAAACAACGTGTTTTCCGGCACACTACAGGCGCGAGTGCCCATATTTTACATCACTAGATACGCCGCCACGTTAAGATTCTATAGCAATGAACCACTTGTTTAACTTTTTAATTTTCACCGTATTTGCTTAAAACGAAATACGGCATAGGTAGCGAGATGATTTGCCACGTTATTGGCAGTCGCTTCAGAACTCGCGAAGTGCTGCAAATATTGCATTAATTGCGCTGTTGTCTTGTATAGCAAATAAACGTACTAGTGACTAGATTATGTTGTTTTTCGTGCTACTAGTAGGTTTGCTTCTAAACAGGTTCTTAAATTCGTCTGCGATTAAAGCTATTCAGGTTTATTACCCGAGGTCAACTTTTAAGCGGATTTATTTCTATAGTTTACGCAGACGATTTCCAGCTAATTACACAGAATTACCATAGGCTTTTCAAAAATTATTTTTAAAGTTTGTTTATTTATTTTTACTAGAAATCATCACAAATCTTGTTTAGACATTTCTGATTCCACCGCATTTCCTCGGTCCTGCCACGAGCCCACCATTTATCGGGACCCCTATCCTACCAAAAATGGCTAATGGAGATGCACTAAATATCCTGGAGAGACTGTTCCTACAGCGTTAGCGTAGGATGATTAGGTGCACAAATGACCCTTGTGAACAGGAACGCAGCCGATAACCTTGAGAAGCATGATGGTGGAATATGGAATCCACCTGCTATATCACGGAACGCGCTGAAGCTGGTTTACAGTTTCCATGCAGCCGAAGTAATTACTTATTGGACTAATTGGTGCTAGAAAGTCCAGCTCCCCCGGCTTGGTGCAGTACTCGTGATCAATGAGTGCATAAACGTAACGCCATTATCACTCACGTTAGAGCATGTGATTACTGTACGTTATGATCTGACACATCGAGGGCACAGATTCTGGCCAAGTTTAGAAATACACATTGATTTATTGATTTATTTAATGCTTCTCAATGGAGTACATTTTACTTTTATAAATGTACCTTCTTGGCTTCCATAGCATAACCGCAAGAAAGCTAAGTACATAAGTAAATAAGGTATATTTCTAGTCTGTTGCAAGGCATTGTGCCCATGGGAGATCAGATCAAATTTTACACAAATTCCATGCTGTTTTCTAGATGGGTTGGTACGCTGCCATGGTACCTGGCTTAAGTTAGACCCAGTTCACTGTATTGATGTTCCAACACCAGACGAGCTGAAAGCACTTCTGCGTTTCACTTTTAATCTCACAGAGTCTAGAGTCATGATAAAACTTGAGATCCCTTATTTGCTTGGAAATTAACGAAGTAATCGAGGACGTAATGGCGCCTCGTGGAGCAAGAAAATTGGTCTTGTCTTGGTCGGGTTCGGGTGGTGAGTCTAGTGCCCGATTTGCCTTTCCAGAGCACCTTCAGTTGGCCGACGTTCCCCAGCTCCCGACCTCTGTTTTCTTAAAGTTGTTCACAGCACCGAGCGTAGCCTGAAGAAGCAGGAAGGTGATATCCGCAGTGTTTCATATATCTCCCTACCAGACGTGCTTGCTTTCACTGAAACCTGGTTGTCCTCCGACACCACAGACAGTGAATGAGGCCTACCGGACTAAACCACCCTTTTATCTGATGGCATTTCAAGACATCGCGGTTGTGGAGTTACTTGGCACGAGCGAACCACATAAATTACTTTGCGTATTCATACGTTCCAGTCATGGATGGAACTGCTCAGGATGTTTAGGTGGATTTTTTGGTATACAGACACCCCGAATGTGCAACAAGCGGGCTCATTGCGTACATTCACACATATACGGCAATCAGGTGCTTGGCAATGAGTGACTTTAATGCTCCTGAGTTAGACTGGCAATTTTTCTTCTGTAAAGCAGGTCAACGTACTTTTCCACTGACCACCTTGACCATTGTTACAGGCATGCTATATCAAATTTATGGGTAACCACTAGGTTCAGGGTGGGCTAACACCGCTCAGAGTTACAGCTCCTCTTCGCCAACTCGGTCAACATCCCTGAGTGCTAATGATCGTGCTTGTCCAGTAGTGGTTTGTGACCTAATTCGGGATCGTCAACAACCTATTAACCAAAGCCTATATAGCTGGCGCGAAAAAGTTTAGGAGGTGAAAAACATGGCTGCAAAACTTCTCTGCAGCTTATTGAAAAATGATAGATCGGGATCCCAAACAAGAAGTTTAACTTACTTATCCTTGTGATATCTACCACCAAGTCCCTAGCTCAGTGAGGAACAAGTTGGGGCAAGAGCACCGGAGTTTGACTAGGCGGTGCGCAGGATCCTCAGTAGGCCAACCAGGTTGGAAGGCTTAGTTATCTTATCCCTTGGAAATTATGTATAACCGCTGCTGAGAGCTGTTGAACGCCAGTTAACAGCATATGCAGGCCGCAGGCCTAAGTTATAGACGTGCTGGCCTGCTCCGCACCGGCTAACCCAAAACGGGCTTTTGGGTTAGGTTAACCGATGACGCAATGCAAAGTTGCCTATACTCCAGTTACTTGAGCCTGAAGAATTTGCTGCGTCAAACGACCGGAACAGGTGCGTTTGCAGAACAGCATACAATTCGTTTGTTCGCTAATTCGTCCTCAAGTTTTGTTATAACAGCAAAAAATTCCAGTGGACTGATTCCTGACGCACATGGGCATCTCTGTAGCTCGGATAGTCACCCTCTCACATGAAACAAAACCCACTAAATCTAGTGGGGTTTTCCTACAAACTCTGTCTTGGTTTAACGATGCACTAAAAAGAAACATTCAAAGGAATTTTCCACTGTTCGCGTCCCATATTAAGCTGTAAATTGCTTCTTGTTTATGTTCCTTGTTTCTTACTTCCTTTGTACAAATGATCAGCGGAAACCGCCCCTTGAATCATCAGATTCGTAAGTGCCTTGCGGTAAGATGGGATGCACAGGGTCTGGCTCGCCGAATAACGTCCAGGTGTTGCCCATCAGTTAAATAGATAACTAGCTTTTTCGCGCCAACGTGGGGCACGCCACCAATGGCGTGATAATAGTGATGCCAACACGCGTGCTGGGCAGTTGTACAAACTATTAAAATTTAAGCTGTAGCATACGAGTTTATGTGTTATGCTGACAGGTAGAAGTGTATGTAACCGTGTCTGTGTGAGTAGCCAGTTTGAGTGCGTTGGTAAATATGACTGAGTTTGCGCAGTTGTATGCTGGGCTCCCCATCAAAGGAAGGGTTCAAGGGAACACTTCGGATTGGAGGATGGTCGTGTCTTGGGAATGATCCTCCAGTAACGGAAGAGGCAGTGACTCTATTTATTGGTGAGTCATGTCCACCACGTCACCGTGTTATTCAAGTTTCCCTCTTCATGCTTTTGATTCAGCGGTATTGTTCTAGGAGATGGTGGGTTTCCGTCTGGCGAGCGTTCCCACTATACTAAGCCAAAAATGTTTGTTCAAAAACACTGCGAGTTGCCTGGTGTGGTTGGACCCTAAGGTCACTGCCTATTATGTACCCGGATGATTTCATATAATCCTCCGGAATCAGTCATCCAATAGGTAGATTTCTATTCACCCTTCCTCAAGCTGACGAACGAAGCAAAAATGATCCCAAATACAGCGTAACATTTACAAATACAAACAACCCAGCCATACATAGTTTTGCCTACACAATTTATATACCACTTGTGACGTGAGTAAATACGCAAGCATGTCTCCTACCTTCCCTAGCTTGACCCGGGGTTGTGTCTTGAAACATTCTACGCTTGTCGTCCGATAGACCTCGATCGGCATTTATTGTGTGAACCATTTTCTATCCATTACCTCGCCAGACGCCTTAAGCCAAATCATGTTCAGTTTGTGTGTACCTGTTTGCATGCACAGGTGTCCCCACTACTACCCGCCCAACGCAGGCGTGCGCTCGCACATTGACATCGATCCACCACTATGCCTCAAATGGTTGTCCATGAAAATTCAGCCCCATTCGCCAAACATGACGGCTCACCGCAGCATGGTTTGTCGCAGTCCACTGTTCGTTTTCCGCATACGCATCGACTATGTACTTTAACTAATAGGCATTTTTGATGGTTGCCAAACGGCCGATGTTAGCCTTTACTTGAGCGTTTCCCTAACGCTCACATAGAAAGCTTAGAATTATAGGCTGTAATATTATCTAGGTAGCTAAATAAATACAATTTTATTCTCGTGTGTTTTGAATCACACCGAACCGGGAATGAGCAAAATTGTACAAGCACCAACGTTCGCAATGTTAAGGAACGTTTACCAGCAGGAATGTAAAGTGTAAAGTGAAAGTGTGATAAGCAACCTAGTGCTGTGTTAATAATGAGGGAGCCCATAAGTTTAACGAGAGTTTATAAACCTCAGAATAAGTAGTATGTAAAGAAGGGAGACCTCTTACTGTGATGCAAAGCAAAGTAATTTACTTGGTGTCGAGTCAGCTTCGTCATATTGCAGCTTTGTGAAGCATACATTTGTATAAACCAAGAAAAACATATTTCGTTCTCGAGGAAGCGAGGCACGCCTTTTGGGCTTGATCAGCATATTGCAACCTTTACATGGTACCATGGTTAGCAGGACCAAAAGCGCGAGTAGTAGAGCTAGTGTCAGTAGTGTGGGCCCAAGTAGCCCAAAGAATATAGAAAGCCTATCTTCATTGAATGCGAGACACAGAGATAAGAATCAGATCATTAATGTGGAGTATGTTGATAAGGCACTAGTCCGGTGAGGGTGTGTACACAGTGCGAGTCAGGTGAGTGAAGCGGAAGAACCGCAAATGATATTTTAAGAATAGTGGCGTGTCACTAATTAAATAGGTGGACGTAGTCGTACGAGAGCAGATATATGCACGGAATTTGTGAAATCTGGTATCGGTCAACTTGCCAAAGCGTGGTTGAGGCACTAACTTTATTGAGTGGCGAGTCACATCCGGCACGTCGCAGTGTTGTTAAACAGACAGTTATGACCGTTTGTAGGGAAAACGCTTGCCAGCCGAAAACCTACCACATCCTGAAACACGGCGGACTGGTGATATGACATTGACAAAATTGCATATGACCGATTGTCCTCGCGGATATTCGCAGTCACTTTTCACCATTTTGTTTCCCTAGGTTGTGTAGTTGTCTCCATCGGTGTCTACCGCAAGTTGTTGGAGCTGTTGAAGTCGGACGAATCAGGTGACTTGTACTGATTTGCTTAGTATTCTTGGTTCCTTTAGTGCGTCAGGATTGCGAAGTGCAGATGATGTGCTTGTGCCTAGTTACTTCCGTGTCCACCTGGGCATTGCATGTATGTCCTCAAAGGAGTACCGTGCAGATAAGGTTAGGCTTTAGAACAAGGAAGAAAAGAACGCCAGATAGAGCAAATTGCTAAGACAATTGAACAAGACTATGATAATGTAGAAATATAAAACTTTTGCTAACGTTGTGCTGGTAAAAAGCAATGGAATGCCCAAATATGTTAATCATTATATGCGTTGTTTTGCATGCAACTACGAGACCCGATATTTGTTAAACGTGAGAGACAAATGCTGTCCGAATTTTGACTTCTCATTAACAGGTTTGTCAGACAAAAACTCAACACTGTACATCTTGAATCTGCATGCCTTTTGAATTATTTGGGATCGATTGTTAGGCCTGGTTAAACGCTAGCGTGTTAGTCGTCACACCTCTAGTACAGAAAATAAATAAATAACTGGCATATTCTCGGTAAAACGACACACCTTTACAGGCGTTATCAAATATGCATACAAGCATAGCTTTTGGAATAGTAAAACATTTCGTTTTACTGAAAAGTATAACCGAAAAGATGTAGTCCATACGAATGAGCATTTTGTCAGGTAATAATCAGACCCAGAAACATGATGGTGCTGGGGCGCCTTAAAGTCAGTCATAACTGTTGTGTCAATATAAAAGTTGGGTGTGATTTCGCCATGTAGTAATCCATGAACACAGGAGTCCGAACAACGTTTTGGTGCAATCCATGACCATTAGGAAATCGGAATGACCTGTGCTCCATCAAAACATTCTTCATATTAAAAGCAGTTGCACAGGTTGTGTGTAGAAGCCTGAAGACTGCGTCATTGCGAATGTTCAGCTGTGAGTTCATTCATTGGAGAGTGACATCCTCCACGTTGCAGTATTGTTAAGCGGACATTTGTGGCTTTTTATAGGGAGAACAATTGCCAGGCGAAAACCCACCACGTCCCGGAACACGGCCGTAGGTTCCGTTGAACAGTAGTGCTGGCCAGCTATGCATCATACAGACTGATTTTGCACTTTATTATTCGCTTTCGGTTGACGGCCACATTTCTTCCTTGGTTGCCAGATTGGCTTGGTAATGTTCAGGCAGTAGTCGTTGAAACCAGTCAATGATGCAAACGAGTTGCAGAGTCGAATGTTAAACGGTGCAGGTGAGTAAAATCATTGTTGATAGAGGCTGGCTTGTTCTGTTATCTACTTGTCCGGATCGCAACCCGTGCCCAGCTCTCCCCGCTGGACTTGTCATGGGGATAGTGAGTGCAGTTGTTCCTAGTGGCTAAATACGTCCATAACAGGCGACAACGTTATTGCTTTGTTCAATGCGGAAATGGAAACGGAATTCCTTCAAATGTAAGTAAGTGTAATTGCCTCCATGTTCAACTGCAAATTCCATGAAAGGCCATCGGAAAAGACACATATATATGTTTGTCGTAGACAATCCTCCACGCGAGAAGAGGACGAGGAGCTGGCTACCTTACTAAGACAGACGGCAATGACCGTACCTTATTTTCCGATCGACGGTGACCCAAACCTTCCCCATGCTGCCTAGCAGCTTGCTGAAAATTAGGTGGGTACTCTAGAGAAAGAGTTAGTGAATTGGACGCATGAAAATGCGTTCGAACACTACCACAGTGTTCCGACCAGGAGTCGTACTGGGAGTACGCCTTCAACCCTTGATATCGTGAGCGCCAGACATGGTCACTTGATTAACCTACGCGTGGGGCCACCCATTGGTAAGAGTGATCACTGCGTTTTGAGCTTTACTCTGGACCCTCCGAGGGTTTCAGACAACCGTGGAATGTGAAAGGATTTAAATCGTATTGATTTTACTAAGTTGTGCGATCGAGCCTTTCAGATCACTTGGATACCTTAACAGCACCAGGCTGCTTTGGAACAGAGGTGCCTTCTACTCAAAAGCGGGCTCGTGCAGTTACTGAACGAATTTGCTCCTCTACTCCCCAGGAGACGGCTTGGGAAACCCCGAAGGAGGAACAGAAAGATTGACAGAGCGATAAAGAGGCCAATGCAGTGTGGAGAAATGATCAAGAAACTCAGGGCTACCGACGTTGGCTGCAATATAAAAGGTGTCGAAACGTGGCTATTAAGTTGCAACGGCAAGCAAGTACTCATATGAGCTTAGATTGGCCAAATTTGCGAAAACAAATCCCAAGTGTTTTTACAGTTGTGTCTAATGAAAGGCTTCTCCAAGAGAGATAGACAGTTGTCTAACAATGGAGGACGGCAGCCAGACTGAAGACGACGTCTATAAATTAGAAGCGCTGCTACGTGTCTACCAAAACCTGCGTCGGAAGGATGGTGGGTCAAACTTGCCACCACAGCCGCTCTGTTCAAATAGCAACACAATGCGGGAAATTATTCTCAACAGGCCAGAGGTATTCACAGTGCTGGCCAGCTTGTACCCCTATACATCAGCTGGTCCTGACAATGTACTCCCGTCATACTTAAGCCACTGGCTGATATCCTTCGGTATACTGTCGCGGAATTATTCAAACAGTCTCTTCAAGAAGGCAAGCTGTCACGTGATTGGAAGGAGGCGCACATTGTTGCCATCCACAAGGGTGTTCTAAGTCGGTATCTCTTAACTACATACATGTTAGTTGGACCAGCATCATGCTAAAGTGCTTGGAAAAGCTTATAAGAAAAGGATATGTGAGTACTTGATTGATCACACTATAATTCGGGCAGAATAGCATGGCTTTTTTAAAAAGAAGTCGAGGCTCACCAATTTATTGTGCTTTTTAGATGAGGTTACCCGATGTCTTGATATTAGGATGTCGGTAGAGTTGTGCTATTTGGACTTCATTGATACCTTTGACTCAGTGAATCAGCGACTTTTAACTGAGAAGCTGACAAGGCTTGAATTGCAGCATCAACATTTACTGTGGCTCACTGAATTCTAATGCGGGAGGACATTCAGAGTCAGTGTTGGGGAATCGCTTTCTAGTGTGGGCCATGCCTACAGTGGTGTCCCCCAAAATTCGGTACTAGGTCCGTTGTTGTTTCTTATGTTTATACCTGACCTGGCTCCGTTGCTTGAGGAGCAATGCTATAGCTTTGCAGGTGACTTAAAGCTAGTCAGTGGAGGAAAACGAGCGGCATTGGCTAAGGTCAATATCACTGTGGTGAATTGGTCGAACAAATGGGGTCTACCTCTGAATGTCAACAAACGTCAACTATTGACCAATAATAAATAAATAAATAAATAAAGAGTATATTCTCGAATTTCCTAGACACACCTGACCAGGCATGATCAACGTTTACAAGCAATTTATGTTTCGCAACAAACACGTTGCTATGTATGTAATCGGCAGTAAGCCGAAAGTTGTCCAAGCTTTGGAAATTGTAAAATTAATCTTGAGGTATAAATTCGTCAAAACATGACGACAAGTTGGGTTCTAATGGGCGTAGTGTAAACAGGCTGTGCATTCCGTTTGTAGAGAAAACTTGTCAGGAAAATATTTCATTAGGATTCAGGTCGGCTTGCCATTATGTAGTTGTAATTAGTGGAATTGCAATTCAGGCTGCTGCGAGATATTTATCATTGCGGTTTACTGGTGAAGCCAGCGATCTAGGTGTCATCATATTGAATAATTTTAAGTCTTCGGCACAGTGTTGCTATGCTGCCACTAAGGCGCGACTAGAGTTACTTCAGCCTAGGAGTGCGCTGAGTAACAATAAAGCAGAAGTATTCCTGCGCTTATGTAAGCAGTGGTTAGGCCACATCTGGATTATTTTGTTCAGGCCTGGGTACCATACCACCGGCGTGATACCATGTGTTAAAAAAAGATTCAGAAACTTGCGACCAGGATAACCGAAGCTCAACAAGGGAAATCGTACATAGGTCGTCTGGTTAGCTTGGGAGTATTTTCCTTGGATCGGCGCAGGCTGTGAAAGGATTTAATAGAGACGTTTAAGATCAAGAAAAGACTTAGTGGTATTATTCCCCCCATCTGTTTGCGTTAGATATGCCAGAACATCTGCGCGGGCATCGTCTGAAGCTCAAACAACATAGAGCTTGTTTGGACAGTAGGGCAAAATTTTGTGAGCCGAGTAGTTAACATCTGGAACAAGCTTCCTCCTGAGTTAATGGCGTGTGAGTCTGTAGAAGCCGTAAAAAGAGTTTTAGATGAGTGTTGTTCCATCCTTTTCCAGAGATATTGTAATTGTACTGGATTATGTAGTATACTTCACTGTTGACACATGGAAGTGCAAAGGTTGCCCTTGTTCTCGCTTCATTCATTTGCAGAAGCAAAACGTCAATCCAACGCCGGTGACGGGGGCTGTTTTACCTACCGGCACAAGCTACTGGGGGCTTGTCAGGCGAAAGCCTCTATGGTCCGTTTGACCTGAACTGTCTGGATCTGACCTATTACACTGACCCACGTGCCTTTTGCTAAACCTTTACCGTTCTTTACCTTTACCCGTCCATGAAGTTTGCATCATGATCACGCTTGGGTAGGCGGGACTCGCATTGTCGACGATGAATAACTTGTTTGCTTACGCATTTTGAGTCTGGTACCAGCTCAGTTGTTGGAAAGCATTGCGATATGTGACATAGGTGGTTCCAAGAGTCGGGTAGCAGGTCTATTCTGATGAAGTAAATGATTGCGGTATCGAGTAAAATGTGATTTTTAGATTCTCCGACTGTATAGGCCAAACCAACCGAGCTTCACTAGCAGCATGTGATTTCGTAACACTAGTTTCCTACATATTTAACCTGGTAGCTCTATGATTATTGCTGAATTCTCCATCGAAAGTCGAAAAGCTTGCGGCCAGCTTTAAGAGCTTGAAGGCACTCAGACAAGGGACTACATTAGATCCCCTTAAGATGACAATAGCACCCAATTCAGTTTACAAAACGACCATCGTATTAGTTCCTTTCTTACGACAGAACTTTTCAGATTTTGTTACTGGCCCGCCCTTATTGAGGTGCAGGCCCTGTATCCAACCAAAGTATGCGAAGGAGTGTGAAGCAAATCGCGCCTTCTGCACCTGAAGTCAGCTCTGTAATTGCTTTGCAGTCAGTTCCAAAGCCGACAAGTCCCAAAATTTCACCGCCCCAAACATTGACTTGTGTGTCTAGCAAACCTACAAAACTACTGTGCACGCGCGCCAATCTGGTTGCCTAGTCGAACAATCTCCGCGTGGTGCCAGCGTAGTGGTTCGGGTTAATCCCGTTCCAGCGAAGAATTCGGCGGCAGTGTTCCAAGAGGTGCTAAGTTATCGCCTGGCATGTTTTCTTGCGATAAAAAGCAACAAAGTTCCGTTTACCAACCTTGTGAAGTTGCTGATGTGACTCGCCTCTAAATAAAGTCACTGTCCCTCCCTCCTCCGCAGGATCCCCACCTCACGAACGGCATCCAGTTCAAAGAATATCTTAGATCCCATAATACGATGGCAAACACAGCTAACATACTCACTCAATAAGACACACTTCAAAAGTTCATGCATCCTACCCACTAACACATACCTTTACCTTTATGCAGACACACAAATCCAGTGTGTTATGGGTTAACATTTTATAGTTTTATACATTTGACAACCATACCTGTTTGTATAATAATGGCCATGCCTCCGTAGGCGTGCCTTGCAGTGACCGGAATAGAACATTTATTTACATAGTTTATGTAGTTATTTAATTATCTGGCTCAGTGACAAAGGCAGTGACTGCCCCACGTTGTGGCGCCTGCATTACAGACTGTTGTCCCACATTTGGTGGCGTATCTAAGCTAACTACCACTCTTCCAATGGGGTGTGCCATGGAGTATCTCTAATATTTAGACTATGTATTTCAATTTAACTAAGGCCGGGTTCCCCTGGGCAACAGTTCATGGTAGGTGTTGCTCGTCCCTCCTGAATCTAATCTCTATGTCTGCAGATTTTCGAAATGAGCTTACATATAAGCCGCTGCTGGGTGGTAGCGGTCACGCCTACTTGTCATGCAAGTGTGCCTTATGCAGTGACCCTACTGATAACCACACTGCTAGTCTGCTTATATGACGTGCTCAGGTCTAAGGTCACAACCCCGCACTGCTTCACCCCTATCTAAGATGACTTGCAGATGGCGTAGGTTTACCTCAAGTAATATCCGTCTGAGGTGTCTCCCGTTCATATCCACATTATGGTTTAGAAGGTTAAATGGACGAATGCGCCAGGGGTTGATGTAGCTGCACCTTGAATAAATAAATAAATAAATAAATAGGTATATTTCTAGACCTGCTAGAGGCTGCACCCTAAAGGGTTCAGATCAATGTTTACATAAATCCGATGCTCTTGCACGGAAGTAGGTAAAATATAAGTATATGTTCATCGTCAGCAGTTACAAATGCAGACAGGCAGACCAGTCGCCGGGGAACGCAGCAGTCTGCACATCGGAAAAACTGTTACTGCGCTCCTGGGGAGCACAGAACGCCTGAAAAACACAACAGCTTGCCTCGCGTACATGAATTGCGATAGTGGTGGCAGATTCAGCTTTACTAAAGCCATTGTTTCACCCGCCTATATCAAGAAGCGGACAATGCTAAACTCCCTGCTTCCAATCTTTCTTGGTTCCGTCAACGATGTTACTGTCACAGCTCGCACTAAGGCCCGTCTGCTTGCGGAACAGCATTCGCGGGCATTTAGTATGGACTCTTGCTTGTCACCTACTGATTCGAAGACGATAATTCCGTCGGACGATCTGCTGACGGTTAGTTCCGTTAAAGAGGCCCTGGTGCTGCCTATACTATGGGAAATAAACCCTGCAAAGCTCTTGTGACATTTGGTATTCACCCTGAGTTGTTACAAGGACTTGCAGCTTAGGTTTGTGAGTCGATCACTTGTATGTTTGAGAACTCCCTTTGCTACTGTTCCTTTGCATCTGACTGGAAGGACGACTGAGTGTACTCCCTTCGCAAGTGCCGTGATGAACAACTTCTGAGTTGTGAAGGCCGGACAGGTTGACCAGTGTGCTAGGCAAGTTATTGCAATGGAATCCCGTGGGGAAGTTTCACTCGCTCAGTCGGTCTCAGCAAGATTTTCATACCAGCCGCGGTTGTCATACTAATTGTTTGCAAACTTAGAATTACTGGACTAATGCGTTGGACCAGAGCAATGCGATAGATGAACATTTCCACGACTGTGCCAAAGCCTACAACGTTGTACTAACTGCCAACCTGTTGTATGAGCTGCTGGTATATATTTTCTGGCTAGCTATAAAGTGGATGAGGGCCTTTCTAGTGGGTCCGGGGATGTTCATTCGGGTAGGCTCGAGCGTCTCCTCTCGGCAGTCGGCTCACAATAGTGCTGCGCATGGTCGGTCCTTGGGCCACAGTTGTGCACGTTGTCTATTAATGATTTGCCATAGAAACTGTAGGTTTTCTCTTTCATTTCCAGTGCACTGTTAGTGAAACGAGTGGGTCCCAGTTTTGCACCGTGCGCTAGAACTACTCTAGGATTGGTTCACTGTGACAAGTACCCATAAATCTCTCAGAGTGCGCCGTTTTACGCCTTGGTAACAGTTGTCCATCAACGCCCTAGTTTTTAGGGGATAAGGTAGCATCACGTTTATCCAAACAAACCGGTTTAGTGTCACATTTTCCCGGAATCTCAAGCCTAGCGCAAACTCAACACAGGTAGTTGACGAGAGCATCAGAACGCAGCGAATAATCCATCGAGCTTTTGGATTCCTAACGAGTGAGACGTTTGTCAAAATTTACACGGCTTTCGGCAGACCCCACTTAGAGCGCTGCATGCAAGCAACCCCTTGTGCGTTACGGGACAAGGTGCAATGGAACGGGTCCTGAGCATTGGCACCAAGATCGTGCGTGTGCTATGAGGTGCCGTATGCTGATAGATTGCTTAGTCTGGATCTTTTTCCCCATATTATCGACATCACCGGTACAATCGAACCCTTATCTGTCGCATCCTGTCGGATAAGATTGCTCCGGACTTACCAAACCCTTTCCTTTCGTCTCGATTTCAGACAATGTGGGCATCCAATGATGCTTCACAAGCCTCGAGCCAATAGGGTGGGGGCTGATATCCGGTTATAGTGTAGGGTGATTAACCCTTGACACACTCTGTCTGTAGATGTAGTATTGGAATCTACGGTTAGGACGAGTAAACCCCGACCTGACGCAATCCATTTGTGGCTACAACTCTTCCCTTCTCACCATAGCCTGAAATAAATTTTCAATGTCTGTTTTCGTGACTTGATTTCCAGGGCTACTTTTACATTGTATAAAGCTTAGGTTAGTAGCGGGATCCTTTCTGTTTTTCGGTTACATTTCATTTCCACCTCGCTTGACTGGCACAGCAGGGACTGATATGCAAGCTACGTAAGCAAAGAATGTTTGACCGCGGTGTGAAGCGCGTACTCATTGTACATTCACAGATGACAAATGGAGGCGCGTAAACTTAACACAAATCAACGACGCTTCCCTAAGGGAAAGTCCAAGTGATTCTGTGTTCATCTCACCCGCTGAGCATGGCTTCCGGAGAGCACGCTCAGCATCTCTAACACACTAGTCGCCAGGGACACGTGGGTAGAAGCCATAATGGTCCGAAAAAGATTTCAGTAATTTGCTTTGACTTCAGTAAAGCCTTTGATAAACTTTCACAAGTACGACTACTACCTAAACTTCAGGGAATTGGCATTACAGGAGATATTCGTTCAAGGATTGTTGGTTTCCTTGGAAGTAGGACAGTGTGCGGGCAAGTAACCCAGACCCTGCGTGCTTATGTGCCTGTGATTAGTGGCGTTACCCAAGAATCAGTGCTTCGAACAAGACTCTTCCAACTGTACCTTAAGAAGTTGCCAACTGCGCTTCAAACCGACAGCATGATCTACCCCAATGACTTCAAGCTATGGTCAACGGTATCTAGCTTTGAGGACGCGGACAGATTAAAAATGGCTCTTGACCAGCTACACGAATAGTCCATTAAGTAGGAGTTGCCAGTGAACGGAGATAAATGCGCTGTTTTCCCACGAGGTAGCACTGAACCGTTGGTGGTTTTCCACTCAGGCATACTACTCATGAAAGCGATCGCGTGGCTGTCATGACTTCTGGTCTAAGAACGACATTGAACCATTTGAAGAAGCTGGCTAATGCAAGGAGACTGGAGAGTGACTTAGGATCATCCGCGCAAATAATTCCCGAGAGTTTGCGACCTTTGTTCACTTCGTACATCCTTCCAGTCTTAGAAGTTGGCCTGCCAGGCATCCATCCGTTGTCAAACTGTGAATGCGCTCAGCTTGAAGAGGTTTAGACGTACATCGAAAGCTGATCTGAGGCTTCGTGATCTCCGGCACCCGATTCGAATTCAGCAGTTAAATCTGCTCTCTCTAGATCTCCGCCGTCACCGGGGTGTTCGCATCTACACTAGGCGCATCCTCCGAGGGGAGCTTGGGAGTGAGTTACAACAATTCTTTCAACCCAACGCTGTTTGTTCCACACGAGGTCACACATGGAAACTATTTAAGGAAAGAAGACACAGTATTCGCACAGAGGTCACCCCATCCACTAGCGTGGAGAAACGATTGAAACAGCCCACCACTTAAAAAATTGTAGAAGCGCCATCCGAGGAAGTTTCAATCGGTTGCCGTGTGTTTTCGTTCTGACAAAAGTTGATTTCGTCCATTTTCTTGTGATTCAGGCGGGCTTGGAGGTGCGCAATATACTCGGGATCTTCTGCTGGTCTACCTATCATCATCATGGTGTCCAAGTGTCTGGATTGTGGTAAAGGTGTCACTACCCGCTCAAAGGCTGTTCAATGTTCTTTCTGCGACGGCTGGTTGCAAATCACTTGTTGTGGTATCTCACCAATTTTTTATGAGTGTCTTCTGATCTATACAGCATCCTCTGTTGGCATCTTTTGTGACTCTTGTCTTACATTAGTCAACACCCAGCGGGCTCATTTTGGTTTACCTGCTTTTACTCCCCGCTCTGCTAGTGCTCACTCCGATCCCCAACCGACTGTTTCCCAAAATTCGCCTTCTTCTTTCCCTTCTTTGTGTCCTGATTTTGTCACGCCAGTTCTTAAACAAATTTCTTCCCCACCCTCAGAGACACACATTTCTAGTGACCAGCCTAGTAAGCCCCTGCCCAAGACGTTTGCTACCGTCGTCAAGGAGAACACGGTGGCTGCTCCCGCAAGTCGGATTCCCGTGGTGCATAAATGTAAGCCTATAGCAAAGGCTGTGGAAGACAAAGTGTCACCACCAAAGCGTGGGCTAAAATCGGTTCTTCATAGGATCGACCATTTGGAGAAACTGCTCCAGGACAGGCCGAAGTCCAAGCCACGGATCCCCGAGATCGCCAAAGTCCCTAACCTGGAACGTTGTCTCATCATAATGAACTCCCCGGAGTCGGATAAGACAACAACAGAAGATAGGATTTTGGATGACCAATTGTTTCTAAAACGTATGATCTCCCTACTGTTCGATGCGGGGGAACCGGGGATTAATATCGTCTCTGCTTTTCGACTTGGCAGAAAACAGGAAGATTCTTCCAAGGCGCGTCCCCTTAAGGTTGTATGCCAAACTGAAGATGAATGCCGTCGGATCCTTCGGCGAACTTCGCGCCTCAAAGGGGAGCCCTTTCACGTGTTACGGGATCTATCCCCGGAAGATCGCGTTAAAATGAAGATCGCAGTCGATGAATTGAGAACTCGCCGTGCGAACGATGAAACCGATTTGCGTATTGAGGATTTTCGCGTGGTTCGGAAAGTGCAGAGAACGCGCTGGGAGCCAGTTCTTGTCCTTCCCGGACATTAAGATCAACAACTGGATTGCACGTACTTTTTGCGAACGTGCGCAGTCTGCGTAATAAATTAGATGAAATTGTGCATCTTGCGTCAGTATTTCTCCCGGACCTTATGGCGTTTACGGAGACATGGTTGTCCCCAGAAATCCCAGATCCTGAAGTACATATTCCTGGTTACAGTCCCTCCCGAGCTGATCGCATCGGTTTGAGATCGGGGGGCGGCGTCATAATCTACTGGAAGGAAAACCTGAAGGTCCATGTAGTTGATGTTGTCTTGGGAAGTGATGACTGCTCCGAAGTGCTTTGGAGTCGTATTCACGATGGATGTAGATCTCTCCTTCTCGGTGTCTTCTACAGAGCTCCCCTGAGTTCTGGCGATCGTTTACTGGCCTCTCTAAAGAAGCATGGTGGAAACAAGGATTGTTTATTAGTGGGGGACTTTAATGCCCCAAATGTTGATTGGGATCTTCTTCACTGTGATGCTGCACCTGCCTCCTTCGATTCTACATTTCTGGAAGCTGTTCTTGAAAGCAATTTAATTCAACATGTCGCGGCACCTACTCCCATTATCCCTGGTCAGACGCCGCACATACTCGATCCTGTGCTTTCATCTGCGCCATCGGATGTTTCTGATTTGAATGTCTTACCACCAATCGGGAGGAGTGACCACTGCCTACTTTCCTTTCTATGGACCACACGGTTGAGCATTCACAACCACTCTATCTATCGGCGGAATTCCTGGCGTGCTGATCCAAACCGCTTGAAGAAGGCCGCTAGCGAGCAGGATTGGAGTCTCCCTCAGCACTTGGACGTCGATAATGCTTGGAGCATTGTTTACTCGAAAATGTTGTCCATTATTGATGATGTTGTCCCCATATCCAAACGAAAACCATTTACTAGAGGTCCCCCTGGATTGACCGAGAACTACGATCGCTCATGAACCAAGGACACAAACTTTGGAATCGCTATAGGCTTTCGAGGTTGGAAACCGATTATAGCAATTATAAATTGGTCCGGAACGTATGTACCTCGAAAAAACGTACGAAACGGCAGCAATACGAAGGTCATCTGGCTGAATCTTCCAAGTCTATACCGAAGCTGCTTTTCTCCTACCTGAAAAGGAGCACCAGAGCCGGATGTGGAATACCGTCTTTGCATTCCCACGATCTTAATACCGTACTCCACGACGATGCTGATAAAGCTAATCTTTTAGCTCGCCATTATTCATCGGTCTATACAACGGGGGTGCCGTCAGTTGATTGCTATTCATCCTTGCTCTCCGCTCTCAGCGATATGGACATAAATGATACTGTGGTATACAAACTTTTGTGCGAGTTGGATCCCAAACCTTCCCCGGGACCTGATGGACTGCATCATCTTTTCCTCAAGATTGTGGCCGAATATATCGCTGTTCCTATCTGCCACGTATTTCGGTGCTCACTTGAGGCCGGGCGTCTTCCGCTTGCCTGGAAAGCGGGTATAGTCAAGCCCATATACAAAGGAGGTAATCGGCAAGATCCTACGAATTATCGGCCCATTTGTCTAACATCTGTCGTCTGTAAGGTTATGGAGAGGATTCTTAAGCGAGCTCTCAACCTGCACTTCCAGAACCTCAAAATCATTTCAGCTGCGCAGCATGGGTTTTGTCCTTCGCGTTCATGTGTCACCAATCTTCTGGTAGCTAGAAGAAAGTGGGCTAAATCCATGGATGCTGGTAAGCGGCTAGAGGTCGTATGTGTGGATTTTAGTAAAGCCTTTGACAAGGTTCCACACGAAATTTTGCTTAGCAAACTTCGCAGTATTGGTGTTTCAGGAAAAATCCTCTCTTGGCTCACTGATTTCCTGAATGACCGCGCTTTCCGTGTACAAGTAAATGAGGCCTTTTCCTTCCCTGGTAATATGACCAGCGGTGTTCCGCAAGGCTCTGTTCTTGGCCCTGAACTTTTTAAAGTCTTTATTAATGATCTGGCATCTGTACTACGGGCAGATTGTTTGATTTCCGCGGATGATTTAAAGATATGGATGGAAGTCTCCTGTCTGGATGAAGCTGATTTACTACAAACAAGGCTCGATTCGCTGCATGAGTGGTCCATCAGGTGTCAATTACCCATAAATCACGATAAATGTTCCGTTCTTCAGATCGGTGCCTCCGAACCATTTGGAATTTATCATATTGGTGGGTTTTTGCTGCCGAACTCTAATCGTGAGAGGGACCTCGGCGTCATTGTGACCCCAGACCTAAAATCGACCGAAGATACCTTGAGGAAAGTCGCTTCTGCCAACAGGTTGTTTTTCGCCATACGACGATCCTTCTCTCGCTTGACTCCGGAGATCTTCAGGCTCCTGTTCACTTCTCATGTACGTCCGGTTCTTGAGTATGGACTGCCCGCTGTTTATCCTCTTTCCAAATTTGAGTGCAACTTGATTGAAAAAGTTCAGCGGAGAGGATCTAAATCCGTTCTGGAATTACGAAACCTGCCTTACTTGCATCGTCTCCAGTGCCTGAAATTGTTCTCCCTAGCCTACCGTCGAGATCGCGGGGATTTGATTTTCACCCGGCGTATCGTTAGAGGGGAACTTGGAGTTGAATTGCAGAATTTCTTTCCACTCAATTCTTTCAGTTCGACTCGGGGTCACCATTGGAAATCGTTTAAACAAAGGAGACTTCGGGTCCGTTGTGATGTCACTCTGTCTAACGGAGTAGTGAACGAATGGAATAATCTACCTGTGTGTGTCGTTGATGCGCAATCGGAGGAATGTTTCAAACATCAATTGGATTCTTACCTGTTGAGTAAACTCGGATCTTGTTGCTTCTTGTGTCAATGCAGCGGTTCCATTGGAACCGACTTGCAATGTCCACCTTGATCCCTGTGACGAACGGAAGGCAATGGAGCTGACAAAAGATTTTTCCTTCTGCTCTCTACATTCCAATGTTCCAATGTTAGCCAAACATTCTCTGAGAATGCTGGAATCTAGCAGATGTCATTACAATTGCCACAAACGTCGAAGAATGTTGTAACTCAACGACGCGCATCAAACCCAATGTGATACGGAACCGGTGAGCTGACCAAGGCTTCCTCTGCTGCTCTCTACAACAATGCACTCAAAGAACAATCAACTTGATACCGGGTGCTAGTCGCAGTCGTCCTTGCCTGACTCGATTTACCGTTCAGTGGCACGGTCCGCCAATGCCTGTTGCGAAGAATGAGGCTATGCGGGGCCTCGCACTGTTTATTTCTGACATACGCAATTGCAAAAGCAGGGAAGCAGAAGTAAAACGCATAAATAAAGAACTTGCAAACATACGGTCGAAATTCAAAGGTTGCTCTTTATTTTTGTGTCATCTTCAGGTGATAAAACTCTTGATGGTTACCAAAAAAAGAAATACGTGTGCAAACTCCTATTTATATTTCTCCTTGGTCATGATATCGATTTCGGATACACGGAAGCCGTTAATTTGCTCTGCTCCAATCGCTATACGGAAAAACAAATTGTACGTTATTGCTTCCCTCAAGCCATTTTTCAGGGGTATTTATTCATCTCAGTGTTGATAAGTGAAGCGCATCCTCTGATGAATTTAGTCATCACACGTTTGAAGGACGATTTATCGAGCCGGAATCCTGTTTTCGTTAATCTCGCTCTTCAATGCATCGCTAATGTTGGAAGTCGTGAAATGGCGGAGAATTTCGCCCAAGATATACCGAAGCTTCTCGTGTCTGGGTAGGAAATGTTTCTACTTTTTATACATCCGCAGGGAAACTGTTGACTCCATCAAGCAGAACGCGGCTCTCTGTATGTTGAGACTAATACGCGTCGCTCCAGAACTCGTTACCTACGACGACTGGACTATACGTACTATTCATTTGCTCAATGATCAACATCTGGTTGGTTTTATTGCCTTCATTTATTCGTTTTGCTGTTGTCTTTTTGGTATGCCTTTTCGCACCGTACACTTTGCATTTGCCCGGCGATCACTGCACTATCGGTCCATCCATTTCATCTGATTATGCACTTGCGGTTATTACATCCTAACAAGCACATTTTACTAAGAGTCATCTGGGTTGTCTAAAAATCGTTAGATATAGACGCATTTTGTTCTAATGCCCTGGTTCTTGCTTCATGGGGGACCTTGTCAGCACTTCAGCCCATTACTCTCTGCCGTGTCTGCTGACAGTCCGCTCAGGTTCCATTGAGTCCGAAATAAGTACCAGTTGAGCATGCTTTGAACTGTCAACGACCTGTGGAAAAACTTCTTACAGCACACCACCTATTCGTCTTCAACAACAGTGCATGAGTCGTCTAAACTGATACTTCGCTGCCATACAACCATGATGACTTAAGGAATGAGGAATAATAAGTGTGAGAGAAGGGGGACTTACCTGAAAACCTTAATGCCCTAAGCAAACATTCAAGGTCAATGCGCCTACACCTTGTGTAGACAACATACCACCACAAACAGCTGGCTATCGCATAAAGATAAGGCGGCATCGGCGAGGCAGCTTCCTTGCGGCTTTCACTGCCCCGCGTCATAATCAGCCATTATCCTGCAGATGACTCAGCACCAAACACACTTTAAACTGGCAATCCGACTATTAGATGGCAGCAGACGCGCCACTGGTGTCGAATGCTAGCCATGTCCTGTAAAGTCTCGAGCCAAGCACCAGGCGGGCCAAGCGTACTCCAGCCCGGAAGGCAAGACGGATCAACGGCACCCAGTTTGGTCGTCTGTGACTTCATTCCCCTCTGTCAACTCAATTTCTGTCCACCTCGAGCTTTGCGCCACCCTACACCTGGCAGACTAAACAAAGTGATCCTCGGTAAGTGGTAACAAGGCGCACGTAACACGTGCCCCAGCCAAAGCAACGTTTTCAGTGCTATCTGTTGTTCTAAGATGCTAGCATGATTTTCACTATCTAGTACTCGGCTATGCACATCATCGTTGCGGAGACGCTGCTGCCACGCGACAGCAGCAAGGCTCCGCAGACATCGGTGATCAAAGACACGAAGGCGCCTCAGATCTTAGGACCGAAGGGTCAAAGTTTCACTAGTATAGAGCAGGACAACCCTCACTGTGGCTTTGTAAACACGGCCTTTCAAACAGAGGGGTACTCACTTCTGTCGCTAAAGATGCCGCAGGTACGTGAAGCCATTTCTTGCCTTTGCAATACGTGAACTGACTTCAGTTTCTATGCACCCATCGTTGCTGATGCAGCTGCCAATGTTCAAGGAGTCATCAAGTGGCTGGTGTTCTTGCAGCAATACCTTACAACTTGATGGCGCAAAGCGCATACAAATAATGGGATCACTCTCGACAGGCTATTCAGAGTTAATTGTGCCGCCGCAAGATCGTCGAAAAGCACGACGATATCGTTCGCATAATCAAGATTCACTAGTCTCACCAGGCAGGAACTCAACATCTACATCGTAAGATTTTGTAGTGGAACAATCCATGATAGCAGTCACGGTGAAACTGAATAAATATGGGGAAGCACACAACCGTGACGAATGCCACTTGTCATTGGAAAGCTATTTGACAGGTCACCGTAAACCCTGACACGGCCTGTAGTGTACGAGTATAGAGCACGTAGGATGTTCACCTATTTTGTGGGAACACATTTCCGCGCAGGTATTTGGAACAGAATGCATCGATCGACTAAATCGAACGCACTCTTGAGATCAAGGAACATAGCTATTGTCGGTCTGCGGTATGCGTGGCGCTGCTCTAGCACCTGCTACAAAGTGAATATATGGTCTATGCAGCCACGTCCTTGGCGAAAACCTGTCTTCTCTTCCCTAATCCGAAATTCCCGCCTCACATTGAGGTGACTAACGCTTGGAGCGTTGTGCTGGACACTTTGAAAGTTAATTCAATCGACCGGAATTGTCATTTCTCGCCGGTCAGTGATCACCCCGCTCCCTGGGCTGTCCCTTTGGATCCACCCTCTCGCTCAGAAGTCGAACGTGAGATCAGACTGTTACATAAAGCCGCGGGACCAGATGATCTTCCTTCAGCCCTCTTCAAATTCGGGGGACCTGCTCTGGTGGATGATTTATACGAGTTACTAGTAAAACTGTGGGAGCAGGAAACTGTTCCAACTGACTGGAGCCGCTCCGTCAAAGTCCCAATTTTCTGAGGTGGCTCACGATCAGAATGCGGCAACTTAAGAGGAATCAGTCTGATCTCCATCGATTCCAGATTGCTTGCCTCTATCATCCTTCACGGACTGCCTGACACTCGTGAAAGCCATATTCGTGAGGAGCAAGTCGGGTTTCGTCGAGGTCGTGGCTGCGTTAACCACCTCTTCAGTTGGCATCAGTTGTTGGAGCACCGTCACACATGTTGGCGGTCCACCGTTGTCGTGTTCCTCAATATCAAAGGTGCATTCGATTCGGTGAATAGACGTGCACTTTTGGACTATCTCTTCATGAAAGGTGTACCTGAGAAATATGTAAATATTATCCGAGCATTATACGCTCATAGCTCGGGCAGAGTGGGGGCTTACGGCAAGCTGTCGTCCTTTAATATCTCCAGCAGTGTGAGAAAAGGATGCCCGCTATTACCTTTCTTCTTCAATTTCGCTATCGACGAATTCATGGAAATCGCGTTCACAGGACACGACTTAGGTGTGAAACTGCTCCCAGGAGAACGACTTCTTGACTTGGAGTATGCAGACGACATTGCCCTAATCTGTGACAGCTCCCATACGTGCCAAGCGCCAATGGACAGATTCGCACTGGCTGTCAGCTGCTTCCGGTTTTGCTTTTCACCATCTAAGTGCAAAGCGTTCCTCCAAGATTGGCCTGGACCGCCTCCTTCGCTGACCATTGGTGGGGAACAGCTAGAAGTCGTTCAAAAATTCAACTACCTGGGAAGTTGTATTAGCACCCGTGGGATTGAAGATGAGATCACGAACCGTATGGCAAAAGCTCAAGACGCTTTCGCTAATCTTCACCACTTATGGCACCGGCGCGACATCACTCTCTCCCTTAGGGGTAGAGTGTACAATGCAGCAGTACGTTCGACCCTACTGTAAGGTTGTGAAACCTGTCCCCTTAGATAAACGGACATAAAGAGGCTAGTTACGTTCGACCACCGGTGACTTGGTAATTTAGCTCACATCTGGTGGGAACACCACGTGAGCAACCAGCGTGTTCTCCGCCTTGTTTACGGCACAGGAAAAGGAACTGAACCGCTCAGCACCGTTATTTCACGTACCTGCCTCAGATGGCTCGGCGACGTGTTACGCATGCCATCCCAAAGACTCCCGTGATGTGCGTTGTTTGCGCGCCGGAGGTGTGGATGGAAGAAGAAGAGGTGGCCAAGCGATGACTTGGTCGAGAGGAATGAAGACCCTCACTTCTGAGCTGGCCTCGGTTGGAGTGTCTCGGCTCCCTGGTTGGGGTCCGAAAGACGATGAACACGTTTGCCTGGATACACTTGTTCATATGGCTAGGAGCTGACCTCAATAGCGTTCGTGCTGTGAGTTTCTTTGTCCCACCCCATCCATGTTAGCCTCACCCTCCAACCGCGATCTCATAATTTTGCATAGCAAATTACTATTTTTGCCGCATAGTAGCCGGCAGGTAGCTTACCTGAACGATGCCCATCCGTTACCGGTAGCTCAGCCGGCTTGCGGCTGTTGCATTTTATTCCCTTTTTTCTTTTATCTATTGCGGCACAGTATCTGAGGTGCTTACCACCTCTAGCTAACGTGTATAGTGTATGTGCGTGTGTGTATGTGACTAACGAGGACCGAGGGAGTAATTTTGTCACAACTAGCCTTAGGCTAATACCCTGTGGTTAGAACAGTCTGTGCAACTGTTCTGCTTGTATACTACCACTATAATCGATTCACTCCAGTTAATCGGGACAATTTCTTCCTTCCAGATACGTCTGAATTGGGAGGTCAGTGCTTAGCAGAGGACCTCACCTCCATCGTTAAATAGTGCAGGTTGCAGGGAATCCGGGCCAACAGAAAGAAAACGATAGAGCGCTACGGTCGCATTTCGGCCCTAGGCCTTCCACGGAGAATCTAAACTAACCGTCCATGGCTCGTGTTGTGTCACCTGAGTAGGAAGCGGTCCGGGAGCAGGGGCCATTTGAACTGAACTTAAAAGCGTTTCGCCCAACGAGCCTTACGGCACTTCTTATTGTGTATCAGTGCACCCGCGCTGTTTCTGATTGTTTCATTGACACCTGGTTTTCTGGGACCAGTGGTGTGAATCAACTTGAAGAGCTTGCGAACATTGCGTATTGCTCCTGCCTCCTCCATTTCTTGAGCCCTACTGGTCCACCAGCAGCATGTAGGCGTCGCTTCAGTTCGCGCCTAATAGCCCATCTGGTCACATTGTGCTCAGAGCTAGCCGGGAAGTTTCTTCTGAATTCTAACAGGTTCACCGACTTCTCGGATATCCAGTGACTGGTGCGGTGACGATTGATAGTGCCACAAGCAGTGGCTCATGCGTACTGCATCGCGGCCTTTAGTACTGCTTTGTGAATAGACCTTGGCTGATGTCGTCAAACGGAGTGCACATAAACGGCGGTTCACCGGAATCCAATCAACCATCGATGGCTCAGCCTTAGAGCTTAGAATGATACCTACACCAGCTTGACCAGTGAGTGCTATATCGGCGTCTCGCGGTGCGTGCAACCAATAACGAGTTGACAAACCATGTGCAATTAATTCAACAACCCCCTTAGGGTCATTGATCCTAGTTTCAGACGCATCTATACCCAGTGTGTCCAAGGTACGTGCTAGTGCAGGCTGTTTACCTATTTGACATAGAGTGTGAACGTTAAACGCCGCCAGGGAAACGGGACAGCGGGGTCTTATAAGGAACTGTTACCCATAGGCGTCCGATGGGTAGTTTGGGAAGGTGGTTGCAGATGGTTATACTCCCGTGGCACTTCGGATGCTGTCAATTAATTTGGGAATTGTAGAAGGAAGGTTAGTAATGGAGGCTGGAGAAAAACAGACTAGAGAAATAGGTGAAAGAGAAGGGACGCGTCAGAAGTAGAATGTTTTCACTTATCCGCCCTGCTGTATGCAGCAGATAAGGCGACCCCTGATAATCTGCGCGGCGGCCGATGCAGGATGAAGTTTATGTTTTTGAGAAATAGTCATGGTTGTATCTGGGCTGAGATACTGCCAGGGTGCCCAGACGTGGACTGGTGGACGATCAGGATTCTTAACCAAAGCCATTGACCCAAAGGTTTGTCCGCAAGGCAGCGGAGAGGTGGCAATGATAGTTTTACAGAAACTGATGCCATCCCATTTCGAACCCCCAACCTGGAGGACCAGGAGACAGTTTGTCTGACATCTATTCATTGAGCAACCTCAAGGGGCCCAGTGACACTATCTAATATAGCTCAATGGCTCATGGAGGTACGCATACCGTCGCACCACATTAAGGTCCTGTCCCGTCGCCTATGATAATATGGTGTCCTGTTGCCCTCAGACAATCAAAAAACAAGCGTAGGCCGAGATCAAATTTCATTATTACGTAGGCTCGTGGTTATTTGTAGATTACATACAGTATTTTGATGTATGTTCACTGGCTAGCCCTCCTGTACTGGTCTGTAACTTCAATCACATCCGATTGACTTACTTTTTTCCTCCATACGATCCATGCTCATACATCTCAAGGTTCGTTCCGCGTCATCAGTTCTCATGAGTAGCGTCTGCTTGATCATTCGTGTATACAGCCGTTTACTCGGTTGACCATCTGCCACAACTACCCGCCATGGTACAATGGTTTAAGGGATGTGCCATCCAATCGCCATGCGGCCGACCAATCAGCTTTTCTGCTTCCTGTTGGGCCGGACCAGTCGTACGTTGTTGGCTTTCGTCTGATTTGTCCCCAGTCCATCGGTATCGCATCGATTTCATTCTCCTCCGGTCTTATCCATCACCACATCCTTTCCTTTTTTGTTTTTACGACATCCACTGCGTGTGCACTTATTGTCTTGAATTGAAGTAACGGCTATCCTTTTATGCTGCTGTTGCTGCTGCCTAGCCACGCTTTGCGGTGTCCTCCATGACATGATCTGAGTTGTATCCGATTCCTTTTAATGATGTTGCTCCCTATCCTGATTTTATAACTCCTTTACCCTTCAACCACTCCCTTCCGCTAACGTTCTTCCCATTCTGGCACTAGTTGCACCCATACTTCTGAAGCTTGAAATGGGGATTTTTCAACCCACCATCATTGCTTTTCGTTTGCCTTAGTATTCTGTTCTCTAGTCATTCGTGCAGAGAAGCGGTCGGTGCTATCTAGAGCTGTAGTAGAACGAGACTGAACCTTAATGTTGTGCGACGGTTTGCCTACCTTGATCCATTGAGCTATACTGAGTGGTGCCTTCGGGCCGCTTGAGAGCCATTCCTACCACGTTGGTCAATGTTTAGAGATCAGACAAACTGTCTCCTGGTCCTCCAGGTCGGGAGTTCGAAATGGGATGGCATTAGTTTCTGTAAAACTATCATTGCCACCTCCCCGCTGCCTTGCGGACAAGCCTTTAGGCCAATGGCTTTGGTTAAGAATCCTGATCGTCCACCAGTCCACGTCTGGGCACCCTGGCAGTATCTCAGCCCAGATACAACCATGACTATTTCTCAAAAACATAAACTTCATCCTGCATCGGCCGCCGCGCAGATTATCAGGGGTCGCCTTATCTGCTGCATACAGCAGGGCGGATAAGTGAAAACATTCTACTTCTGACGCGTCCCTTCTCTTTCACCTATTTCTCTAGTCTGTTTTTCTCCAGCCTCCATTACTAACCTTCCTTCTACAATTCCCAAATTAATTGACAGCATCCGAAGTGCCACGGGAGTATAACCATCTGCAACCACCTTCCCAAACTACCCATCGGACGCCTATGGGTAACAGTTCCTTATAAGACCCCGCTGTCCCGTTTCCCTGGCGGCGTTTAACGTTCACACTCTATGTCAAATAGGTAAACAGCCTGCACTAGCACGTACCTTGGACACACTGGGTATAGATGCGTCTGAAACTAGGATCAATGACCCTAAGGGGGTTGTTGAATTAATTGCACATGGTTTGTCAACTCGTTATTGGTTGCACGCACCGCGAGACGCCGATATAGCACTCACTGGTCAAGCTGGTGTAGGTATCATTCTAAGCTCTAAGGCTGAGCCATCGATGGTTGATTGGATTCCGGTGAACCGCCGTTTATGTGCACTCCGTTTGACGACATCAGCCAAGGTCTATTCACAAAGCAGTACTAAAGGCCGCGATGCAGTACGCATGAGCCACTGCTTGTGGCACTATCAATCGTCACCGCACCAGTCACTGGATATCCGAGAAGTCGGTGAACCTGTTAGAATTCAGAAGAAACTTCCCGGCTAGCTCTGAGCACAATGTGACCAGACGGGCTATTAGGCGCGAACTGAAGCGACGCCTACATGCTGCTGGTGGACCAGTAGGGCTCAAGAAATGGAGGAGGCAGGAGCAATACGCAATGTTCGCAAGCTCTTCAAGTTGATTCACACCACTGGTCCCAGAAAACCAGGTGTCAATGAAACAATCAGAAACAGCGCGGGTGCACTGATACACAATAAGAAGTGCCGTAAGGCTCGTTGGGCGAAACGCTTTTAAGTTCAGTTCAAATGGCCCCTGCTCCCGGACCGCTTCCTACTCAGGTGACACAACACGAGCCATGGACGGTTAGTTTAGATTCTCCGTGGAAGGCCTAGGGCCGAAATGCGACCGTAGCGCTCTATCGTTTTCTTTCTGTTGGCCCGGATTCCCTGCAACCTGCACTATTTAACGATGGAGGTGAGGTCCTCTGCTAAGCACTGACCTCCCAATTCAGACGTATCTGGAAGGAAGAAATTGTCCCGATTAACTGGAGTGAATCGATTATAGTGGTAGTATACAAGCAGAACAGTTGCACAGACTGTTCTAACCACAGGGTATTTGGCTGAGGCCAGTTGTGACAAAATTACTGGCGTTGATTCTCCTTCGTCTTCTCAATGTGGAACGGGTCTCGGATTAGGATGAGCAGGCAGGTTTTCGCCACGGACTTGGCTGCATGGACCATATATTCACTTTGTAGCAGGTGCTAGAGCAGCGCCACGCATACCGCAGACCGACGATAGCTATGTTCCTTGATCTCAAGAGTGCGTTCGATTTAGTCGATCGATGCATTCTGTGCCAAATACCTGCGCGGAAATGTGTCCCCACAAAATAGGTGAACATCCTACGTGCTCTATACTCGTACACTACAGGCGTTGTCAGGGTCTACAGGGTCCTGTCAAATGACTTTCCGACGACAAGTGGCATTCGTCACGGTTGTGTGCTTCCCCACGTTTACTCAGTCTCATCGTGGATACTATCATGGAGTGTTCCATTACAAAATGTCACGTTGTAGGTATGGAGTTCCTGCCTGGTGAAAGAGAAGTTCCCATGCGGAATCTCACTATGTAGGCGTTGAGGTCGTGCGTGGTGAAAAGTTAGCTGATCTTCAATATGCGGACGAGGCTCCCGTGATTTTCGACGATGTTGCGATGACACAACAAACCCTGCATAGCATGTCGAGAGTGATCCCATTATGTGCATGCGCTTTGCATCATCAAGGTGGAAAGTGTTGCTGCAGGAACAACAGCCACTTGGGGACTCCTTGACCCTTGCTAAGGAAGAACCGGAAGTGGTTGATCTATTCACTTATCTTGCTAGCTGCATCAGCAACGATGGGTGCATAGAAACTGAAGTCAGTTCACGTATTGCAAAAGCCAGAACTGCCTTCGTGAACCTGTGGCATCTTTGGCGACAGAAGTGAGTATCCCTCTGTAAGGCCGTGTATACAAGGCCACAATGAGGGCTGTCCTGCTCTATGCTAGTAAAACTTTGACCCTTCGGTCCTAAGATCTGAGGCGCCTTCGTGTCTTTGAGCACCGATGTCTGCGGAGCCTTGCTGCTGTCGTGTGGCAGCAGCGTCTCCGCAACGATGATGTGCATAGCCGAGTACTAGATAGTGAAAATCATGCTAGCATCTTAGAACAACAGATAGCACTGAAAACGTTGCTTTGGCTGGGGCACGTGTTACGTGCGCCTTGTTACCACTTACCGAGGATCACTTTGTTTAGTCTGCCAGGTGTAGGGTGGCGCAAAGCTCGAGGTGGACAGAAATTGAGTTAACAGAGGGGAATGAAGTCACACGACCAAACTGGGTGCCGTTGATCCGTCTTGCCTTCCGGGCTGGAGTCCGTTTGGCCCGCCTGGTGCTTGGCTCGAGACTTTACAGGACATGGCTAGCATTCGACACCAGTGGCGCGTCTGCTGCCATCTAATAGTCGGATTGCCAGTTTAAAGTGTGTTTGGTGCTGAGTTATCTGCAGAATAATGGCTGATTATGACGCGGGGCAGTGAAAGCCGCAAGGAAGCTGCCTCGCTGATGCCGCCTTATCTTTATACGATAGCCAACTGTTTGTGGTGGTATGTTGTCTACACAAGGTGTAGGCGCATTGACCCTGAATGTTTGCTTAGGGCATTAAGGTTTTCAGGTAGGTCCCCCTTCTCTCACACTTATTATTCCTTATTCCTTGCGTCATCGTGGTTGTATGGCAGCGAAGCATCAGTTTAACTGGCTGATCTACTGTTGTTTTTGTTGTTGTTGTTGTCGATGGTGATGATTATGATTGCAGGAGATATTAGAAGCATAACAGTTGCGAATAGAACTCTTTTCGGCATTTCACTTCAGGCAACTGCCATTGGAAGACAGATAAACGTACAGGTAATCGAGCGCTGGTTATGTGATTGGTTGAATGAAGTCGATCAATAGTCCACTCGATTCAGCCAGACGTCATGGGTCGCGCGAGTCCGCGCGGAGACGCACTCACGCACATAGCACAGGCGCGTTGGCCGGCAGGTTTACAATGGTCACTCTGAGTCGTAACCACGGTCCGACATTATGGCCACGGCAACAGTATAGATTGTATCAGTGTTCTCTGTTTGCACAAATCCGGCTGAAGTATTCTGATTTCAGTTTCTTCAGCGGTGGCCAACAAGTGCTTCCTGATTCCTTTAGGGTTGCGCCTCGGTGCCGTGTGGACTATCTTGATTGCAGGAGAATTGTGTCGGTCGGTAGCAGCGTTCTTGTTCATCGACTGAATAGTTGTTTAACCGGGCTTGTTCTGATCTTGTTAGACTGCGTGTTTCTTCGCTCCAGCAGCATTATGTAGGGATCTTCTTGAGTCTTCTTGGCTTTGCTGAACACTTTCTTTACCTCACTGCCGATTCAGCCTTTCCGTTTGCCTGATTATGATGTGGGCGTGGGAGCCAGTTACGAAAACCCGATTTGCTAAAATCGCGCTACCAAATTGCGCTCCGTTATCGGAAAGCACCACCTCAAGCATTCCATGTCGAGCGAATTGGCACCGTAACTTGTTCACCATGGCTTGCTGCTGGTCGTCGCAAGAGCATCAATCTCAAGTAGCCGAGGAAGTCACCGATCACAATTAAATAACTTTCCATCGTGAGCAAGAATGTCCAGCGCGACCATCTGTTATGGCCTGTCAGGAACTTCACGATGCATCATCGGTTCTTTCGGCTGGCGCACATCGTGTGCACTGCATGCTAGACCGTTTGATACGTAAACGCGTATTTTGCTTGTCATTCCCGGCCAGAATCTCAGCTCCCTTGCTCTTGCCGCACAATTATTGATCCCTAAATGTGCGCAGTTTACTAGCTACAGCATCGAACCTTGCAGTGCCTTCGAAACTACTATCCTGTTAGCTTTGAATATTATTCCGTTTTGGACGGTGAGTTCACCGCGAAAATGGAAGGACGAAATCCGTTCCTTCGGCAGCTTTCTCTTGTCTTTGGGCATTCGTTCATTATCGTTTGCTTCAGGAGTTTACATAGCTCTTGCTCAATGCACTGCTAGAGCTGCTATGAACGTTCGTCAGTAACAACGATCAGCTGTGTTGCGTGGACAATATCCGGGTCTTCTTCCCTTTCCGGTTTGTCTGACTATTGTGCCCTTGACAACGTGTCCGCAGTGTGCATCTGTGGTCCTGATCGATAGACAATATCCAGGTCATACTGATGCAGTTGAGTGAGCATCCTTTGTAGGCAGCGTGGAACGACATGGAGTGATTTGCTAACGATGGATACCAATGGTTTGTGCTCAGGAAAGACGTGTAGTCGTTGAAGCGTAAATCAGCGCCATCATTTCCTTTACAATTTTTGCGTAATGACGCTCGGACTCCATGAGTGTGCGACTGCGAAAATCGACAGGTTTACCGCTTTGCTTAAGCACAGCTCCGATGGCGTATTGACTAGTCACACTGAATGTCGAGTGACAGAGAAGCATCAAAGTGTACAAGTACTGGCGCTTTCGTACTTACTTCTTTAATCTTTTGAAAGACATTTCCTTCTCAGAGCTCCAATGTCAAGCTTCATTTTTCTGAGTCAACTTTCGAATTGGTATCCTCACATCAGTCGGTCGTAGCGATAAACGCTTCAGCTAGTTGACCACCCCGTTCAGCCTGCTAACTGCCTTCGCATCAGTGGGGAGGGGACGCATCTCATTTATGGCCCTGATTTTCTCTGGATCCGGTTTCACTCCTGTCGAACTCAGCACATGTCCATTAAATCTCATCTTGGTTTTGCACAGCTCGGTCTTCTCACGCTACAGTTTGATGTTTCTTTCACTTCAGCGTTGTAGGACCTGGTGAAGATGACGATCGTGTTCCTCTCACGTAAAACCAAAAACTACCACATCTGCTACACAAAACACTCCGAGTAGATCGTCCAATGCTTGCAGCAGCCACTTATGAGCTATCTCGCTGGATACTTTCAAATCGAAGGGCAAACAAACCCATCTCAACGTCCAAAAGGCGTCCCAAATGTGGTCAGATAGCTTAACTCTTCGTCAAGTGCTACATGCAAGAAAGCTCAAGAGAGGTCGACTTTCGTGAACATCTTTGCTTTAGATAACTCCGGTGAATCTCGTCGTGTCGGCAGGTTATAGTACTCACCTCTGGGCGAGGCATTGAGCGCTTTTGGGTCGATGCACATACGCAAATCGCCGTATTTCTAATTGATGGTTACTACTTGGTTTACTCAATCTTTCGGCTCATCGACCTCAGATATGCTACCCAATCTCGACAAGCCGCAGTTCTTCTAATAACCTTTCGGGCAAAGCTGTGAGCGCCTTTCTAACTGGCAAAGCTACTCGCCTAACAGATTCACTTAACGACAACTGAGCGTATCCCTCGAATTCCCCAACAACTTCATCAAACACAGCAGGATACAAATCGATATCTTCGGCAGCCTGACGCGATTGAACAAAGCGATTATGGCTAAACAAAACAAAACCCAAGGCACTGGATGAAATCAGTGCCAAAACTGGACATAAGATCCGCTGACAACCAGAAATTCCAGCTGGTGTTCCGTTCCGTTTTTCGGGTTGACAGCCGTCACGACGGCGTTTCTTTTCCGTTGTTATCTTGAGCGGTTCCACCTTTTGAGACAACTCCGCACTTCACCCCATTTTACTCCAACACAAAGTCTCTCGAAAACCATGCTAATGGTGGCTCCTGAATCTAGCTACAGTGTTGCAAAACGCATTTCTGCTCTCCCTGATGCTCCATGTTATTCACCGAGAACTGTGTGTTGTTTTGACTTTCGTTGTCTTCCGCGCTGATGTTGGCCGATCTGCATCTTTGTACACTTCATACAAGTTTTAACACTCTGGACTACTCCTTTCGATTTGGATGCTTACGACCACAAAACTGACAACTAGGCTCCTGCCCCTCTTATGATAGGGGTAGGGTTTCCCTGACCCTCGACACTGCATAAAGTCCTGTCGTGCCCACTCGCAATTTCTGGAGCTGCTGGGACGTTCTTGTTCTGCTAAGGCAAATGTCCATACATTGATTCAGTGATAGGTTTCTCTGCCTCATAAGGCGTCGAGTGAGGTCGTCATTTCGGATACCGATCACGATGTGGTTGCGTACAGGGATTCCAGCATATAACCACATGTCGCACTTTCGTGCCCGAACCAGTTCTGTTATCTAGGTCTCAACCGACTCGTAGCGTAGCTGATTGCGGCAACAGATATCTGGTATGTTTCATTGGCTTGGCCTTCGCAATATTTGCCAAATCTCTTGATTATCTTTGAGATATCTAGCTCCCGTCCATCCGCATCACTGAAATCCAAAGTCTCAGGCACTCGTCTGGCATTGTCTCTGAACATAGCAAGATGGTAAGGCATCGGATGGGAATCCCACTAAGTCAGCGTGCCGAAATCCGTCCAGTTCACCTTCCACATCCTCCAGTTGTCAGATAGCATGCTTTCCGTCATCTGCACGGCAGTCGGTAGTAGGATCGACGGCTGTCCACCAAAAGCGAGCAGGGTCCGTCGCGTCAACTTTTTTTCTGACACCATGTCGTGTTGCCATCCGAGAATCAAGAAGCAAGCCCGGGCCGCGATCACAATTCATTATTAAAACGACTTGTGGTTATTTGTAGATTACATACAGTATTTCGATGTTGTCTGTTCACTGGCTGGCCTGTGACCTCAATCATATCCCATTGATTTATTTTTTCTCTCCATATGATCCATGCTCATAGGTCTCAAGATTTGTTCCGCGTCATCAGTTCTCATGAGTAGCGTCTGCTTGATCATTCATGTATACAGCTGCTTCCTCGGTTGACCATCTGCCACAACTGCTCGCCATGGTACAATGGTTTAAGGGATGTGCCATCCAATCGCCATGCGGCCAACCAATCAGCTTTTCTGCTTCCTGTTGGGCCGGACCAGTCGTACGTTGTTGGCTTTCGTCTGATTGGTCCCCAGTCCATCGGTACCGCATCGATTCCATTCACCCCTGATCTCAGCCACCATTACACAGGGCAATTCGCATTGCCATATATTTCCATTTTTTCTAGCCCTACATGTTGCTTTGGTTGTAGCACATGAACGCAGCTAACACACGCACGTTCGTGGAAACACACTGAGACATGCTAAAGGTATTTCTTCAGAGGAATAACATTCGTCACAGAAACTAAGCATTTACCCCGGAAAGAGGTCCATATCATCACTCTAACTTGTACGTTGAATCGAAGTTTTGGTACGGCAGTAAACCGGTCAAAATTTCTCATTAGTCGTCTGATCGTCCGCGTTGGACTGTCAGCGGACTTCTGACAGTCCGATAACAGTGGAAGTGAAACAGTTTTATGGCGTGTAGAGCAAACTATCGCATTAAGTAACTCCTCGTTGCAGATTATCCGCCATATTCTCCAAGCAGTATTAGGTATTGCATTAACCCGGCTACGAATTCTCGATAATCCGTTGACAGTCCACCTCGGTCTGTCTGCGCACTCCTGTGCTGGCAGGGGATACCTCATTACTCTTTTAGCTGGTACTTGGCTGTGTGTTTATTGTTACTTACGAGGGTTCTATTTCGTTAAATACACATACCTCCGTTAGAGGACAATTTCCATCGGGTACCTCTGAACACCCGGTGTAGGATTATACTCCTATGCCGGACCGTGATGTTCTTCATAGCATTACGCAAGCTGTTAACACCAGACGTGTGTTAAGGACCCTGGCACTGATTGTGCACGCCACACACAAATTGGTGGAAAACTGCTTCACATCTTTTCGGTCTATTAACATCGTCAAATTTTCAGTCTTCTCCATTTTGTGACCTTTATTCTACAATTTTCGTTTCCGATGTAGATTTTGCGCTATCACAGTCTTCATTAATTTCAATAAAGCCTTCTATTGGGTGAACCGTAAGGTCTTCCTACACAAGTCGAAGATGTGTGGCGTTGGTGGTTCAATGCAGCTGTGTATCAGCGACTTCTTATTAGACGAAAGTGGAGGGTACTGGTGAATGCTCATCTTACTGACTGCGGGGGGGGGAGCTCAAGGCACAGCGCTGAGATCCGTTTTGTTTCTTATCTATATTAACTTAATGCATCAGTTTCTTTGGTCACCGCATGCCTTGTTTGCAGACAACCTGAAAACTTGTTGATTAATTGATGCTCATGACGACTGCGACTTCCTTCAGCATGATTTCGGGCCTTCTGTCCACGTGGTTTGCAGATGTCGGTCTGGCGATCAACCCAGTCAAGTCGTTATTTATGGGCCTTGGAAAGGTGGTGATGGGCGTAGGTAGCCCTTGTACGGCCAACAGCTACATGCCACACTTTCTGTCAAGGATCTATGCGTACTCTGGCGTTGCGATTTCCTGTCGTTGGATAAAACCAACCAAGACACACGACGGATGCTCCAAAACTCGAAAATCTACTTCTAACGGCTATGTCAAACACTGCTCGCGGAGCTCAATGGCCTAGTGATCATGGCGACAGCCGCCAAGCACTATGCGCCGAGTTCCACTCCCAGCTACCTGTGGAGTCTAAACAAAGACGAAACCGTCGGTCGTAGAGTGCAGGGCTGGGAGAGCCACACCAAAACCCTCAACATCAGTGACGGTCCCAGTGACCATATTGACAGAAGCTGACTTCAAAGTCAACCGAGGCCACGATTGAGATTGCGCGTCGCAATCAAAGACACACGGCGGGTGCTCCAAAACACAAAAACCTAGCATGGTAGAATATTATCCCTTCTTCATACGACATATGCCCGGACTTGCGATGATAACGTCTTAAATCACTAGCACTGTTTCTACATACATCGTAAATGGTGCACAACAACAGCACATCAGCCATTTAAACTGATGCTTCACTGCCATACAACCACGATGACGTCAGGAATAAGGTAATAAGTGTGGGAGAAGGAGTACTTACCTGAAAACCTTAATGCCCTAAGCAAACATTCAGGGTCAATGCGCCTGCACCTTGTGTCGACAACATACCGTCACAAACAGCTGCCTATCGTATAAAGATAAGGCGGCATCGGCGAGGCAGCTTCCTTGCGGCTTTCACTGCCCCGCGTCATAATCAGCCATTATCCTGCAGATAACTCAGCACCAAACACACTTTAAACTGGCAATCCGACTATTAGATGGCAGCAGACGCGCCACTGGTGTCGACTGCTAGCCATGTCCTGTAAAGTCTCGAGCCAAGCACCAGGCGGGCCAAACGGACTCCAGCCCGGAAGGCAAGACGGATCAACGGCACCCAGTTTGGTCGTCTGTGACTTCATTCCCCTCTGTCAACTGGTTCTTATTCTCAAAATCATAGTGTTCGTCATATGTCGGTAAAACCGGTGCTTGCTCTGTTGCATTAAGTTTTATTATTACAGTAGCTGTACGCTACTCAAATAGATCCATGTCTGCCCGTATACTGATATATATAT
The DNA here is from genome assembly GCA_944474145.2 of Dicrocoelium dendriticum. Classification (NCBI taxonomy): domain Eukaryota; kingdom Metazoa; phylum Platyhelminthes; class Trematoda; order Plagiorchiida; family Dicrocoeliidae; genus Dicrocoelium; species Dicrocoelium dendriticum. Next base: position 83,951,704 of record OX104068.1, on the reverse strand, counting down.
ATATATATATATATATATATATATATATATATATATGGTTGGCGGCATCCGGTTTCCGATTTGCTTGTCACTGCGGCAAGCCACAGGACGCCTGCGCCTACAGGGGGACCATGGATGGCTTGCGCTGCACCACCCACAGCTCCAACCACACACCCTATATCCAGTGTAAACCCGAAGGAATAAGACCGGGAGGCATGCGGATGGGAGTCACGTTTCATCAACGGAGCCGGCCCACACTCCTTCACAGGCAAACACAAGCACACTGTATTTGGGAATCAAGCGCACACAAGGCGGTGGCTGGACCGTAGTCCGCTCCACACTGAGTGCATGGAACCACTCTTTGATCCTAACACGGCCACAAGGACCGTGCACTCCGTCTCCTCTAGCAACGACCAGCTGTCTCCTGGAGCCAGTATGGACTAGGTAGCGGGTAATAGACAGGTAGGCACCTTGTCAACATGCAAATCAAGCGCAGACACACCGGGGATGTCAAACAACAGCCAATCACTTGAGAGAGAGATACAGAGAAAATAACTCGACTAATGCATAAGGAAACGGTGACATAAACCTTAAGTTAATGAGCGTATGAAATAAGTTGTTTACAAACGAATCTTAGATAAGTTCAAGCGGTCAGAAAGTATACTTTAGGGAAGTGCAAAGAACACAGAAATGTTATGAAAATCGAATACAATTGGCTTAAGCGAGGTGTGCAAGTTAATGGAATAGAGTACAGGTAGACATTTATATGAGAAAGAAAAGCATTAAGGCAGAATTGGAAACCCACCACCTGAAATAAAGAGACTTAGCATGCAAGCACGCGGTTAGTAAATCGAATGCAGCGTACCTACAAACGCTGCGCCGGTTCTGAATACTTCTCTGCAGGACCCGTCGTCGCTTCTGTGGTGGTCCCGAGTGGCCTCGCTCATGACTCACGAGACATTTATATGTGAAAGAAAAGCATTAAGGCAAAATTGAAAACCCACCACCTGAAATAAAGAGACTTAGCATGCAAGCACGCGGTTAGTAAATCGAATGCAGCGTACCTACAAACGCTGCGTCGGTTCTGCCTACGTTCTCTGCAGGACCTGTCGTCGCTTCGGTATTGGTCCCGAGTGGCCTCGCTCATGGCTCACTAAGCCTGCCTGACTAAGGCACTCGCGACCGTATGTTCTACAGCACCATGCGCTTGATGTCGATGGAGAACAACCCATCGGTGCTTGCCGCTTCCGCACTTGCCGTTTCTTTTCTGCATCCATGAGGGCTTTCTCCTGCACCTCGGCAACTGCCTTCGTGTCAGATCGCACCATGCACGCCGATCAACTGTCTTCCATTCCCATGATCTGCATTCAAGATTAGAACGTGTGAGGCTCACTTTAATCCTGTCCTGGTAACGTAACTTGGGTTTCCCCACGTGCCGCTTCCCAATACTCAGCTGACCATATAATAGCTGCTTCGGTATCCGCGTCAAATCCATACGGCTCACATGACCGATCCACCTCAGGTGTCTCAGCGAAAGTGTGCAGTCCACTGCGTACATCCCACTTCGGCGTAACACTTCCGTGACTGCACCTCTGTCGCCCCAGCCGATGCGCAAAATCCGTCGCAGACACTGCTGATGGAACCGCTCGAGATATCGCACATCCCGCCGGTACATCGTCCACGTTTCACTGCCGTATAGAAGAACGGACAGCACCATGGATTTGTACACCATCAGCTTCGTGCCGACGGTAAGCTGATGGTTGTTCCACACTCGGTACTCAAGCTTCCCGAATGCCGCCGCTGCCTTCGACACGCGATTACGCAACTCAATTTGTAGCTACTGATCAGCCGACATCACACTCCCAAGTGAGCAGAAGTGGGAGGTGGTTTCCAATACTTCAGCACCAATGCAGATTCGCGGCAATACTGAAGATTGCACCTCCAGTGAAGGCTGAAAGAGACAGACAGTTTGGCTTGTGTTGATGGTGAGCCCAAATTTGGCCGCTGTCGAAGCCAGAGCACTAGTCATGTGCTGCAACTCATCCGCGCTGTGTGAAAACAACGCACAGTCGTCAGCAAACAGCAACATATGGATAGTTGTCCCACAGACTAGAGTTCTCGCACCGAAACGACGGATGTTCAGCAACCCACCATCAATACGGTGCTCCACACGAACACCGTAAGCACAAGCCGCATCAAAAGCACAAGACAACATTGCATGAAGATATATATTAAACAGGGCAGGAGCTAAGACACAGCCTTGCTTCACACCAGAGACAACTGCAAAGTCATCCTAGGTCTCTCCACTCAGCTGCACCCTCGCCCGCATACCACTGTGCAGACACTCAATTAAACTTACAACCGTACGCGGGCAACCAAACTTACCCAACACCAACCACAATGCCTCGCGGTTCACCGTATCAAATGCCTTGGTGAAATCAACAAAGAGCAAGTACAACGGCTGGTGTCGTTCTCTGCACTTCTCCTGCAAGTGACGAGCCGCAAACACCATATCTATAGTGCTGCGACCCGAATGGAATCCAAGCTGCTCTTCCGCCACGTTAGGTTCCACAACCTGACTGACGAGGCGGTTGAGCGGGATTCGGGCAATCACCTTGCCCACACAACTCAGCAAGTTGATGCCACGATAATTCGTGCAACATTGCTTGCTCCCTTTACCCTTGTACAGTGGTAGCACAAGGGCATCCTTCAGCTCAGGAGGCACCTCCTCCTCAATCCATACGCGTTGCACCAAGTGGTGCAGCGCAGTCAACAACGCGTGCCCACCGTGTTTCAATACTTCAGGCAGGATCCCTTCGGCTCCGGCACATTTGCCGTTTCGCAGCTGAGCAAGTGCTCTCTGCGTCTCATCCAGTGTCGACGTGTCCGCCAGATTCGCCTTCATATCGTGCTGCTTCAGGCCGTTTAATGTAACCCAGCCGATCTCTGAACGGTTGTTCAAGAGACAGTCAAAGTGTTTTCGCCAGATGTGCATTATGTCTGCAGTCTGTGTGCAGGTAGCGCCCGAACTACCATCGGTCAGTGTCCTCAGCGGCTCCAATCTCGGTCCATACACCACCTTCAAGGCGTTAAAGAATTCCTTGTGGTGGCGGCGTTCGGCTTAGCATTCCATCTGCTTCGCCTTCTCCGTCCACCATGCATTTTTTATGCGACGGAGCTCTCGGGTCAGTCGCCGTCGAAGTTTGCGAAACTGACTACTCTTTCCCAAGTCACTGGGATCTTCAACATGTGCAGCAAATGCTGCATTCTTCTCCGACACCAATGCGCCGATCGTCACATTGTTGTCATCAAACCAATGAGGCCGCTTACAGTTTGCGCGCCCGATGGTCTCCTCGACAGCAGCTGTCACCTGGTCGCGAATGTGGTGCCACAGTTCGCCCACTGTGGCTATGCAGTCCACATCGCACAGGCGTGCAGCTATCGCCTTCTCCAGCTCAGTACGTTTCGCCACAGTACCGAGGGAGAGAATGTTAAATTTACGCCGGTTCACGGCGGGAGTGCAATACATAGATTTACGAAAATATGTGTACAGTTAAGTCTGAACCAATTTGTGTTCAGTGCCACACTCAGCTCCACGCAGTATACGTGTCATGCGCACTTCACGCATATCACGCTGACGTACGTTGACATAGTTGAGCAGGTGAGCGTGACCACTCCGTGGGTGCGTCCAAGTTGCTATATCACTCGCACTCCGTGCAAACCGAGTGTTCGTGATCGTCAGGCCGTGAGTGGCACACATTGAGAGCAGCCTGTAACCGTTCGCATTCGCTGAACCAATGCCATGCGCACCGATAACATCTGTCCACGCTGATGCATCACGACCAACGCGCGCGTTGACATCACCCAGCAGAAATAGTCGGTCGCTCCTCGGCACAGACCGTATCACGAAGGATAGCTCAGTGTAGAACTGATCACGCGTGTCATCAAGGATATATATATATATATATGTATGTACATATACATATAAAAATAAATATATATATATATGACGATTTCTGAAAAATTGATGCATCGATATAGTCCTTTTGCGGACGTGCGATGACTGTCTGACAGTTTGGATGTGATGAAATTTTTCTTTCACCATTCATCTCCCCCTTCTACTCTTTTGTAATATAGAAGCTTATTGAAACATCCCCTGAAAGTCTGAGAATCGTATGTCACCTGTTAACATGACGTTTTTAGTGGCAGGTATGCTCGCTTGTAGCGTACTAGATTACCAGCTTGGGTAATGTGTCTCTACACAGTCTCTAGATCTTCTCGTTGCTTGCTAACGCATTCCGGCTGAAAGCCAATACAGAAACTTCAGCCAAGATCTCAGGACCAAATTGCGTCGTAGTGTGGAAAATGACGACAAGCCTAGTGGTCTTATCGTATCCCGGGGATGGAAACGGCTGTTGTTCCTTATAACCGTCGAAGTTATTCCGTCTCATTTGCGAAACCGGAAGCAGCACACCTAAGTTTAGTAAAACCATATGCGACGAGAGGCGACAGTCTGTCTACAGCCTGTCAAAATACGTGGAGCATTCAGATGAGCACTTTAAAGCGGCCAGATCAACCAGATTTTCAGGTTTCCTCGGTGGCCAAAGACCGCTTTTCCCCCATGAGTTATACTTTTGAATTAGCTCTCACGCAGAAGTCGAGCGTGCAGCTGGAATACACAAATTGAGTAAGGCTGCAGGACAAGGTGGACTTGCTCCAGTCCGTAGGATATGCTTGCATTGTTAATTTACACCAGTAATTCGTTAAACATCGGGAGCAAGAAACTAGCCAAACCGACGACCTACTCAGTTGTAATCCTGTGTTCAAGTGTGCTCACGTTTGGAATACGACAACAATGGAGGGATATCTCTGAATTTAGCACTTAAATATATATCAATTTCACTTTAAACTGGAGGTTTTGCTAATGAAACCAGTGTTTTTCCAAGCATAACTTTGGCGATTCATTAATAAGAAAAAGGGGCTATGACGATTGAACGATCTTCGAATCACCTTGCAGTCGGACTAACGCAATCCAAACTGTGAAAGCATTGGGCGATAGTACAAGTCCTTCCACTTGATCGGGAGTGTCTTTCACCTTGATCAAAGCGATTACCTATTTTTCCTCCGCTATGCCATCGGCTATCGTGTAGTGTGTATGTGTATGAACTTGTGCAGCTGCATGCCTATTGAGGACCTAGATTCCCAAGAGCGGTTTTAACCCAATCTGCGATCAGCTGAGGCTCTTATAAGATGAGGGACGTGCACCCAAGTCATCTTGCCCACGGCAAAGACTTCGTTCACTGAATGAATATCAGCGATGGCACCTGTAATGGTGCACAGTTCTCAGTGTTCGGTTGCTCCTTGTCACCATCAGTATCACCATTCGGCCTCTGGCTGTGCGCCAAATAAAGTACTCGCGTCACTCTTTTTGAACGAGCCTGTGTCCGTCGTAGTTGGGCGTTGAAACTGCTCTCGGGAATCTGCCTTTCCAGTAGTCGTACAGCTTCATACATACAATTCACGAAAACCGAGTCACTGCTTTTGATCGAGGTAACCAACTGGTTTTGGGGCAAGACTTGCACTATCATCCTCCGCTTTCACAGTTTAGGTTGCGTTAGCCTAACCGCAGCCCTTTCCATTCTCTGGTATCTGCACCGCGTCTCCCGTGGCCAAGTTAAGGTTTAAGGTTTACAGTTATCTGCTCTATTCCCCATCACAAGTGAGATTCGTCAGAGCTTTCCTGTATCTCCTTTCCTCTTCAACTTTGCTATAGAAATGATCATGAAGTACTCTGTATCCTCAAGCTGTTTGGGGGTGGAAGTCTTACCAACGGCTCAGCTGACAAACTGTGTACGCCGATGACCTTGCTCTCGTGGACAGTCCCGACGGCTATATTGAACTTTCGAGTGAGCTGGCGCGTAGTGATACACGATTTAACACGTGTTTCGCACCTTCATAGTGAAAAGCGTAGTTTCGGGACTGACCTACAAGCTACTCGGTATTGGTGTCAGTGAAAGGCAACTGAAAGCGGTCAGTCGGCTCACTTATGTGGATACGTCACCGCTGCTGATCACACTTCCGAATATGTTGCTGCACATACCGCTAAGGCTTATATGGCTCATCCAACTGCCACCCAGCTATGGAGACGACTGGATATTGGCACATTGATTACTGGACAAATTTGCAACCATGCGAGTGGCCCGGGTTACTGTAAGAATCAGCAGCACGTCCACTTTTCGCTAAAAGCATTGTGAAACTGACCGTTTTCGACCATCTTTACTTCACGGTTTTTGCTCACTTCTGCCGGGATAACCACACGAGTACTCCTGGTTTCATCACATGGCGTTTGCTAACTGGCCCACTTGGTATTCCTGTGCAACTATTCACTTCTGACCATTCGATCACGTGCTACTTATGCCGGCTCCCTTGGCGTCTGCTGTTTGTGATCACTTCGTCTAGTTGGGTTAAACCGCAAGGCGATCAGTTCATTCCTTGGCAAAAAGCGTAAAGAATCCTATTTCAAAGCCGTGTTTGATTATACCCGTCTTCCTGTATACTTAGATACTCCGCCTCATATCTTTGGATTAGTAGTGCTGTCGCGTTTTTGCTTTTACTCTTGACCCTTAACTGCTCTATCTGGTTATTTTATCTCACTCATTTCCCTAAATAATAATAATAATAATAATAATAATAATGCCCTTCTAGTGCAAATTGCTCCACCCGGCTTTTAATTGATTAACTATAGCACACTAAACTGCCTTGCTAGCGAGAGCGCTTTTGTGTAATTATCGAAGAAATCGGTCTCATCCTGCCCATCAGTCAAATACTTCCTCTCCGTTAAGTCATGAGGATGTCTGTAGTGTTGCTAAACAACCATATCCTGTGATATATGAAATATTGTATTTCGATAACAAGGTATAATTTCACTATATATTATTGCCGGCCCGTAGCGTTAAGGACCACAAGCCTGCTTTGTAATCCGAGAGCACAGGTTCGAGCTTGCATAGGGACCGGGCCACTCTCGCACTCTCCGTAGCCCGTTGCGTCTGATGGTAGTTACGCGACAGTGAAGCGTTCGTGCTGCGTATCGGTGTACTGCGGATGTCCGCCTTTATTGTCATTAGTCACGACGTCTCCTTTGAGTTGTTCTCCAGCCATTACTTTTCACTCAGTCAACTTATAATAACTACTAGATGGGATCATTATTTTCTAGTGTATATTTGCTATATTTCAGGGTGTGTCGACACCACACCATAAATGTATTTTATCTTCTCTACGTGTCTGGCTACGTCCAGCTTACGATTAGCCATCGTCTCTCTCAACCACTACTGGTAGCTAGTCTACTAACAGCTTTAGAAACCTCAATGCTTTGGTACCATTATTTCAATTCTGTTCGATAGACTGGCGGAAGGCACTTGACACCTGGGGTTAAACTGTATATTAGTGAGCCGCACTGAGGAATAGAGTCCCTCTTTGATCCTTTCTACCTTTACTGCACGACAAATTTTCAGTTTTGTAATGCTCTTACAGCTTTTCCTGTTCTTGGTTGTATTCGATTTGATGTGGGAATGCCTACACTTCCATTTTAGAACCCTAAGCCTACTTGGGGTCCCTCAAGCAAGGCGTGCTACGTTTTCCAGCTGCTTTTCGTATACTACTGTTTCCTTATTAGTCATACTTGTCTTCCGGTGGATAATTGCTCCTTTCCCCAGCATTTCACTGCTTCCCTCGCACTTGCACTGAACCGTATATACACAGTCAAATATGCCATTCGTTTTAATGCATCCTATCTGTCAGCCCCGGTGTTTCGATCAGTTTTGAGCTGTGTAGTTACATCGGATTACTCCATATTTGCTTTCTATTCACAGGGTGTGGTTACTTCAGTTACTAGCCTCATCGACGCTTTGGTTAAACGAAATCCTGAAGAGCACAAGGGATGCGTTTCATTAGCTGTTTCACGCTTGAGCCGGGTGAGTTTGTTTATTTCTTCCGTCTTTTGTCCAAACAATTTACAAAATGCTTCCTTGAAAGTTATTGGCTTCATGTTTCAAGCGATGTGGTACCTGTGCACTATCAGTTGTTCTCATTTTACCAGAGACCCGTTTTCGGTAGCTTCGAATCAATTTTTGATTATTTGGAAAACTGAAGTTTTTGTCTTCTTCGAAGTATGATACCTGCACTTTTTGCGTTGCCAAACATGATGCCTGCAAGCCGGCTGATTTGTACAAACATGGGTTGAACTATTTTGTTGCATTGACTACCATTCTTTTAATCATTACCCTGTGCGGCCCAGTATACCCGCACTTTTTTTGATACTAGTTATCTGTGAAATCTTGTTGGCAACCGTTTGCAAATCTACCCATTTTCCAATTAACATTCACTGAGTTGATTGGAGAGGGGATTTTGAAGTGTATGCGGTTTGGATGGATTGCAACACGCAATCTCAAGATGGACCGCGATTCCCATTTAATTGAACCTTGGTCATTCGATCGTTAGGACTATACCTAATGAAGCAAAAGAAAATTGAATGTTGCCCGCCAGAAAACACTGCACTCCATGACGCGTTTCGATCTTATTTGCTATCATCAGATACAGATAGCAGGTGCCAAACCGGAGACCATTGGGATGTTGATTATGACCCTAAGCCACCGGATGACGACTAGCAACGCTTGGCACAACGGTTATCGACTTATTAGAGGGTCATTTTGAAGTGCACATTGTGTGGATGGATTGGGACATGCAATGTCAATGTGGACCGCGATTCCCATTGAAGTGGAGCTTGGTCATTCGGTCATTAGGATCGTAGCTGATGAAGCAGAAAGAAACTGGCTGTTGTCCGACCGCTATCCCTAAGCCCCCTAGTCACAACTAACATCTCAATGGTCCCGGGTTCTCTGCATTTTATCTCTATCTGATGAGATTAAATAAGATCGAAACGCGTCATGGGCGTGCAGCACACAAAATTTACTGAGGTTTTATACGTCTTACTTCAGTTCTTTTTTTCTAATCAACCACTGTACGTTCGCAGAAGTACGTTGATCCATTTGCTGCGCACCACGTTACTCTAAAATGTGGAATGGCTGACGACAGTTGGATATGAGGAGAGAAAACTGCAATCAGACAAATACAACATCAAGAAGAGGAAATGAATAGGTAGCTAGAGATTACAGATATGCTGCACAGGTGCGACGGGTTTCGAGACTGCGCATGCAAGTATGTTCAACTATTAATTTAACCGTCCCCGTGTATCCCGCTCCAGTGAAATCCGTTGTCCGCCCGACAGTAATTTTACCAATTTTTTCCACACTTTCTGGCCCCTGAATCAGCTGATCACCTTGGGTCTTACAACACCTGTCATGACAAGTGATCTATAAGCATGCAAGGAACGTGACCTAACCAACATCAATAGCATTAATTCAAGCGATGGTGCACATTAGCATCATGGAACTTGTCAAGCATCAACTGGCAGACTTACGCAATGTCCACTCGGCGATTCTTCCGGGTTAGTGACAGAATATATATATATATATATATATATATATATATATATATATATATATATATATATATAACTCGGTTACTTCATTTCATTTATATCACCCACGGTATCTTTAATCAGCTTTGGAATGATTCGTGCAATCTGGCTTTGCCGAAGATTACGTGGCGTGCAAAACACAACAAAATGTCTGCAACAGCGCGAAAACGAGCAAACACCGAAACTTCGAAGCGCGACTTGCAACCGCAGTAAAAACAACTCCCAAGCGGATCCTTGTATGCGTGAAGCGACGCCTGAAGCCGACAGCTGATGTGTCTGGGTTGGAGGGCTCGGACGGAAAGCCCCTAGTTTCCAGCACTGAGTGTGCTTCCACATTGGCGGTGCGCTTCACTTCTGTTTTTGCAGATAACCAGACGTCCGTACCGAGTTTGGCGCGGATCGGCCGTACTAAGCTGTACAGCCTGGGTTGCAGCGTTATGATGTGCACAAATTGCTCGCCAGCCTCAACGGTACCAAGTCTTCCGGGCCTGATGTGCTCCATCCGCTGATTCTCAAATCGCTATCGGCCATCATCTCGCTTTTGGTCACTGAGCTATTCAACAGGTCGCTGTCCGCTGGTTCATTGCCGAGCGATTGGAAATGCTCAGTGATGAAAGGCGGCGATCCGAGCAAGGTGGACAAATACCGGCCGATATGCCTAACCTCTGTTTTGGCTAAGACACTCGAGACGATCATGAAGCGTGCTCTTCTGCAGCATCTCGAGTCGAAAAACATCTGGACGCTCGCGCAGCACGATTTCATGAAAGGTCGGCCATGCATCACAACCTGCTGCTCTCGAGGCACCAATAGATGCAAGCGCTAAACCAGGCGAAGTCGGTTGACGTCATTTACATCGACTTCAGTAAAGCATTTGACAAGGCGAACCATGCGATCTTCCTTCAGAAGCTGAAGATGTGCGGTGTTGGTAGCTCATTGCACCAGTGGATCAGTGACTTCCTTATTGGTCGGACATGGAGGGTACAGGTCAACAACCACCTGACCGAGTGGTATCCCTCGACCATTGGCGTCCCGCAGTGCACAGTCCTTGGACCCATTTTGTTCCTGATCCACATTAACGGTTGGCCTCAGCTTCTCAGTTCATCTTGCGCATTATTTGCAGAGGGCTTTAAGGTATGAAGGGTAATTGAAACGCCGGACGACTACCACCTGCTTCAGCATGACCTTGGCCACCTCTCCATATGGTCAGCGAAGGCCAACCCGGTCAAGTCGGTATTCATGCGCCTGGGCAAGGATGGTAATGGCAGAGTCTACAATCTGGCCAGCCAATAGTTACCTCCGTCGTCATCCGTGAAAAGTCTGGGCGTACTCTCACTCCGCGATTTGAAATCCGTTGAAAACACGAACAGGCTTTATCAAAACGAACTGCACATACTTTGGGCGCTCAAACGCATCTTCTGCAGTCGGTCCAAATAGGTTGCTACTCGCCTCTTTTCTTCTGTCATCAGACCACTGCTAGAGTACAGCTGAGCCGCCTACTGTCCGCTCCTCCGGGGCGAGGTGCAAAGGATTGAGTGGGTACAGCATGTTGCCACGAGGTTCATCCATGATTTACAATATGTGCCATATGAAGACCGGTGCAAGTGACTAGAGTTGACCACATCATGACTCACCGGATAGTACATCTGGGTGCTAACCTCATGTTGAGGTCGCTGCTTCATCTGCGCACACCAAGCAGCACACGGGGACACCTGTACAAAGTTATCATACCGAATTTGAAGAGGGTCGCTCACCAACTGTGTTTCAAGCGGAGGGTGGTGAATATTTGGAACAATCTGTCTGCAGATATAGTCGAAGTAAAGCCGGTGCCGGAGTTTAAAATATTTCTGGACTCGCACTTTGCCTACTTGAGATTTCGAGAATAAAAATTATCATAATAGCTAGACTTGCTTGAAATATATCAGATGTGTCTACACAGAGGTACCACTACTCGGTGCGTTTTCTCAGCATTCATTCTGATTTCGTTTAAGCTCTAGACTCGACCAACCATCGTACAGAAGAGGAGTACGGTGCGTTTTTCATGTCTAAAACTGTTTGTAAAGAAACATCGTGCTTGTGCGTTTTGGGAAGACCACAGTGCTTAGGGATTGTGGTGCCTGTGAGACGTAGATTTTCGTTGACACCTTTACTGATATACCCGCCGTCCACAATCTTTTTAGGACATTTGCAAATTTAACCTTCAGTCTGCTTGGTATCGCCTGCTAATATTTCGTCTTTTCTGAAGCTAGTACAATTTGTTCCTAATAGCTATACATACGCCTTTATTGGGTCGAGTAAGTGAAGCCTCCTCATTTCAAGCTAAGCGGTTGAAACATAAATGTGTTGGTGCGTCACGGTGTTGTGCTTTGCCCTAACTCGACGAGCTCGTGGATACCGAGCGACATCCATGTGCCACGGATCCAACCATGTACTCCCTCGAAGTTACTTCAATGCAGCCAAACGACCTTGAACTGGGTCCCAAAGCGCGATTTATCCAGTTGCCGCGATTAGCTTCCCCAGAATAACGGAAAATAAAAGCGGTGCGTAGAATGAAGCAGAACGCCGAGGGGATCGTGACGAGGGAGTTAAGAGAGAATCGATTGAAATTAATATGGTTGTAATATTTACAACGAAGTTCATGAAACTGAGTGCAGAGGCGCTGTTGATTGCACCTAGAGTCTCCTACTATTGCTGTGGCTCAGTCCGAGGTCCTCATCCATGAAGGCGGCACGCACTAGCCTGACCAAGTTTATTGGCCCATTTATTTATTTATTTACGCCGCAACCTCTACTGGCCACCTCTCATTCCTATCCAGCTATCTGTAGAGACAGCACACAATGCAAACAAAAGGCGGCCAAAGTGCACACGTTGGAAATTGCCTAGTTGACGTTAGTTTTTCAATTTTAATGTATGCCCCAGTGAAGTGGCATATAGTTTCTGGCCAAACACTGACTGGTTGATCTTGGGTATGTGAAGTATTCTGCACACACCAGTGGTCGAATCCGGTAAGCTCTTTTTGCCTTTAGCTCAAGGTGGTCGTGTTACTTGTCTATACACTGACCCTGGCCACGCCGCGTGGTTACAAATTTGTCCATACAACTGTGCCCATCTCCCATCGTCTACACAGGTTAGTAGCATTTAGCTAAGGCATATGAGCCTTAGAGGTTTGTTCCGCAGCATACTCTGGGATACGACCACCAGACGTAATGCATCCACCTACATAAGTGGTCCGATCGATCGCTTCAAGCTATCTTTCGCTGCTAGCAATACCCGCCAGCTTGTAGGTCAGTGCCGAAATAGTACCTTTTACTTTTAACTTGCTAAACACGCCGAGGCGCATCACTACGCGTCAGTCTACTGAACAGTTTTGTATAGCTACCGGATCCGACCCCGCGAGATCTAGGTCATCCGCATATTCAAGGTTTTTCACTTGGTTAACTCGTAAAACTTTCACCGTAAGACGGCTCTCGTGACAAACAGGTTGGAGGTACGAAGTTGTTCATGACCGTTTCGTACATAGTCTAAGAGGAAATGAAATTTATGGCAATTGACAAATCTTATTTGTGATGGGGAATTCAGTGGGCAACTTCCTGTACACCTTAATTGAGCTACGAAAGTCGCGATGCAGACCTTAACAAAGGAGGGAGTTTCCAGGCACGACCTCTACGAATAGGCGTTTCCACAAGCTGTCTTTGACGCATTCCAGGTGACAAAACTCACCATGATGTTTTGTATGTAAGTGTGCCTTTGTTGCAGCCTTTGACGAAGAGTAAGTTCATTTACAATGCAACCACAATCAAGGTGCAAATCTGACGGCTTCTCAATGATTTCTCCCTTTCGGGGATCAATGAGTCTGCAAAATGGTACCCATGAGAAGTTTAGAGACAGTCAAAACAACTCTAAGGCGTCAGTGATTTCCGTACAGGTTCCGTTGACGATTATTAACCGGTTGTTCAAATGAATCATTTCAGTGTCCCAGATTTCATTGAATCGAACGGATGGCCAGTCATCAATGGATAAGCCGAGATTAAACATGGTCGTGGCGTTTGGGGAACTTGTATCAAGTAAAGTCAGAATGAGCTTTATGAACCGAGATAGTTTCATTTCGTCATTTGCACTACCCTGCGTATGTACCGGAAGCGAACATCAATAAAACCGTGTACATATACATGGAAAACATTAGAACTTATATCCATCCATCACTCCAACAGCCGCTCTCTCAGCATATCTAAAATAACAAGTGTTTGCTGTTTCGCGATAAGACAAAAGAAATCGCGGAAAACGAAACATTTCATTAACTCATGAAAAGAAAATTTCACAAAGGATGCTACTTTGAATTCACTTTTCTCATAATCAATATAATCAGATGTTAGCCCACAAATTAAAACAGCATTTGGGATGAGAAATTTCCCTGGTCAGAGTGAAAAAGTTTCTTGGAGAATAGTACGTCGATAACGCGGATAAGAAATTACTGCTTTGTTCTTCCTGTGATGTGACTGTGTACCCATCTCGCAAATCAGCCGTGATTGATCATATTTGCAACCAGAAGAAAGAAGAGCAAGCAGCTGAACTTGGAGAATCCGCTGTGTTGTTGGATTGCGACACGCAACCTTTATTGAGAATTCGGTACACTTTGAGGCTCTACTCTTGTTGATGATTTACATAAATTACCAGTGAAACTGTGAGCAGGAGACTGTCCCAACCGACTGGAGCCGCTCCGTTATTGTTCCCATCTTCAAAGGAGGCTCGCGTTCGGAATGCGGCAGCCATAGAGGAATCAGTCTGATCTCCATCGCCTCCATAATCCTTCACAGACTGACTGGCGCTCGTGAAAGCCAAATTCGTGAGGAGGAAGCCGGGTTTCGTCGTGGTCGTGGCTGCATCGACCACATCTTCACCTTGCGTCAATTGTTGGAGCACCGTCACACATATTGGCGGCCCACCGTTGTGTTCCTTGACATCAAAGGTGCCTTCGATTCGGTTGATCAATATGCCTTTTGGAATTGTCTACTCAGGGAAGGTGTGCGTGTGAGGGTGTGTGTGAAGGCTTACGGCAAGCTGTTGCCATCCTTCAATATCTCCAGCGGTGTGAGACAAGGATGCCTCTTGTCACCTTTCCTCTTCAATTTCGCTATTGAGGAATTCATGGGGATTGCATTTACAGGACATGAATTAGAAGGTATGGATCTGCTCCCAAGAGAACGACCTCTTGACTTGGAGTATGCAGACGACATTTCCTTCATCTCTGACAGCTCCAAGACGTGCCAAGCCGCGCTGGACAAATTAGCACTGGCTGTCAGCCGCTTCGGGCTTTGCTTTGCACCATCGAAATGCAAAGCGTTCCTCCAAGATTGGCGTGGATCACCTCTTGCGCTGGTCCTTGGTGGGGATCAGCTAGAAGTCCTTCAGAAATTCAACTACGTGGGAAGTTGTATCAGCGCCCTTGGGATCGAAGACGAGATCACGAATCGTATAGCAAAAGCTCCAAGTGCTTTTGGTAGTCTTCGCCACTTATGGCGGCGGCGCGATATTACTCTCGACCTGTAGGGTAGAGTGTACAATACAGCGGTACGTTCGACCTTACTGTACGGTTGCGAAACCTGGCCCCTATGATCGGCAGAGATGAAGAGGCTAGTTACGTTCGACCATGGGTGCCTTCGCAGTTTGGCTCACATCTGGTGGGAACACCGCGTGAGTAACGAGCGTGTTCGACGCCTTGTTTACGGCACAGAAAAAGGAACTGAACCGCTCAGCACCGTCATTTCACGCACCATGCTCCGATAGCTAGGCCACATGTTACGCATACCAGCCCACCGACTTCCACGACGTGCGTTGTTTGCTCACCGGGGATGTGGGTGGAGGAAGAGAAGGGGTGGTCAAGCGATGACTTGGTCCAGAGGAATGAAGGCCCTCACTTCGCAGCTGGCCTCGGTTGGAGCGTCACGGCTCCCTGGTTGAGGTCCACAAGACGATGAACACGTTTGGCTGGATACACTTGCTGACATGGCAAGGAGCCGACCTAAGTGGCGTTCCTGCTGTGAGTTTCTTTGTCCCTCCTCATCCCTTTTAGCTTCCCCCTCCACCTACGATCTCATTTCTTAGCGTAAAACATAATTTTTCTTTTTTGCCTTGTATCCGGCTGCTAGCCTACCGGAACGATGCCTATCCGTTGTTTGTAGCTCAGCTGGCATGCAACTGTTGTATTTATTTTCCTTTTCCTTTTTGTATTGCGGCACAGTAGTTGACGTATATAATGATGAGGTCATTCCGATCGCAACCCCTGATGAGTCCAAAGCAGGACGAAACCGTGGCCTTGGTGTGCCAATGTTTGGAGAAGCAATGCCCAAATATTTCCATTTCGGATACGATCCTTGTAAGTAGCTAAAGTTGTTGCCACAGAACAACCAGCTGCGAAGATAGCTCGACAAGCAATCATCATTAGTTCCATTGTCGTTGCAAGCCCGTAGCTTGCTGCGGTATCTGCGTCTATTTCTATAGAGAAGACCGACAATCTCCACTCGGCGGAATCTCTTCACAGACACGTACGAAATGGCTGAAGCGTTGCCAGTTCTTAGGCACTACATCTGAAAATTCACCAGCTATACGGGAAACACGAACAGAAATTGAAAGTGATTTTCTCTGATGCCTTTGCCAGCGTCATAGCGGACGAAACAACTGGTGGTCGCGGGAGGATGGAACTGCATATCCTGTTATGCCCACCATTGAGGTCTAGCAAGAATAGTCTGCTTGTATACCTCATCGATTGAGTCAACTTGAAGAGAGTCCATTTTATCACAGCTGGCAGAAGCATTCTGCGTAGCTTGACATGGATGCGTATCGACTTCGCTCGTGTGACGTCTTTCGTGTCCGACTACGCAATGTAAATGACAGTATGCTACCGAGATGTCATTAATACTGTTAGTGAAGATGCAGTTCAAATTAGATTTCCTGCCCATTGCATCAATTTGCTTAGAGAAATCCCTCGCAAATTCTCTCCGGAAATGGACAGATTCGTTGCAAAAATGAATATTGCTTTTCGTCTTTCGGGAAGAAAGCGGTGTGTCTACATGAGGTATCTAACTCAGAAGTACGTGGATAACCCGACCGATCTACATGTACCGGTCATCACTCGCTTGAATCCCTGGCTGGAAACTGTCACACATCACAGCAAGTATTTCAGTCATTACCCAGCCGTGTTGTATGCTTCAAAACATAAGTTTGGAAACACAGCTGGTGTTTGCGAACTTGTGGATCTTCTAACCAGTGAAACGACAACGAAAGTTTTGAAATGGCAGCCGAGTTGTATTGCGACCGTAGGCAAGAGCGTTATCCGTCACTTGAAAACTGCGGAATCACAGTCTCCGATAACCCATTAGATTTAAAATGATCTCCGATCTATCAATGTCGATGAAAATTGAAACCTGTGGTGGATTGGTTGCACCATTTGCTGGCAGAGAGACTCACTTTTGATGTATCTAACCAAATTCCATCTGACATACAGCACTGCTTCTCCAAAGCTACCAAAAATGCCCAGGAGTTACTGACATCACAGGCTATCTGGCAATTTCTGAAAGCCATTAGCGTGCTCGACTCCAACCAGCCGATCACCTTGCCCAGTGATCTCTGCATATTTGCCGATGTTCCAGGCTTGGTTGGCTCACCAGCTCTAGCAGCCGATTGGCTAATCTATCGAAAATGGGTGGAGAAAAATATAAACGCACGCTGGCCTTCTAGTGTCAGATGCATGAAAGAACTCCACAACTGAGAGACATTGCCATACATTATCTATGCAGTCCTGTGATTTCGGTAGATTCTGAACGGAACTTTCAGGCCTACAGAAATGTTGCATCTGATAAACGGCACAAATATTAAATCGATAACACCAAGCATCTTGTTGGGCTTTATTTGAATTCCTCTGTTTTGAATCATAACTGACATGTATATAGTGAATGAACGTGACTGTATTTCTGTCTGTTTAAGTGTTCGTGGTGAAAGCACGGAATTTTATACTAGCACGGCAGATGTCTCCTGTAATTTCCATTTTAATCGCGGAAAAATGCATTACCACCGTAGAAAACTTGTGTCTTTATGCACGCTTATGACTCGTTTGGTCAACGAGCAAATGTTACAGATAAGGTAGTCTTAAGAAAATAAAATTTTAAACTTTGTATTCGTGGAAAAGCAGGAGAGCAGTTTTCTAGAATCATGCAGTGGATTAAATCGGTCTTAAGGATTTGAATACTAAATACTGTATTATAGAGCAGGAAGAAATGGATTCTGTACAACTCTTTCGAAATATGGTGAACAATCATATGAAAACTGTCAGCCGTGAATATTGTTATCGTTCTTATGTAACAGTTAAGATATCTGACACACCGTATTGCAGGAGTCGCAAATGTGACATGTCATCGTAAGTGTGCAATCGTTCTCTGAATCGGATAATGGTAAAATATAAATCTAACAACGTTTTGAACTGCTACACAACTGTTGCCTCCATCACATGTTCAGGCAAACTGTTCCAAATATTTACCACTGTCCGTTCGAAGCACTGTGGGTTTGTATCTGTGTCCGCGTGACATGCATCACCCTCGTAAGTGCAGCATTGGCCACAGTATGAGGAAGTCACCGAGATATAGCATACGGTTGGTCATAATGCGATCGACACGCCCCCGACGGTAGGACAAGGTGTAGAGTCCTAGTTTATCGCACCGGTCTTCATACACCGATCCACGTAAACTCGAGATGGTTCTGGTAGCAACGTGTTGGACCCGTTCGATCTTTTGTGCCTCGCCTCGGGTAATCCTAAAGTAGGCGGGCGAATCGTACTCTAGTATTGGTCTAATGATGGAAGTGAAAAGTCGAGTGGCAACCCCTTGTGCCGAAGCTACGTTTGAGCGCCCAAAGCATGCGCAGTCCGCTACGATATAACCTCTTTGCGTTGTCCACGGACTTCAAATCGTAGCGCGAGAGTACACGTAGGTCCTTCACGGAGGGTGTGGGATATAGCGGTTGGCTGTCAAGAGTGTAGGTTCGGCCGTTAGCACCCTTCCCCAGGCTCATAAATACAGACTTGGCTGGGTTGACCGGGAGAAGAACTTCTGCAGACCATGTGGATAGGCGGTTGAGTTCTTGTTGAAGTAGGCCACAGTCCTCGGGCCCGTCAATTTCTCTACAAATCTTCATGTCGTCCGCAAACAAGGCACACGGCGATTGGAGAAGCTGAGGTAAATCATTGGTGTGAATCAGGCGCAGTGGGTCCCAGCGCAGTGCTTTGAGGCACGCCACAATGAACAATGAATTTATACGGGTTAAGAAGCGTTGCTTTACTGGTCCCGTTGGATAGTTGGTGGGGATATCAACATAACAATAATGATAATAAGGATAGTAAAATAGTTAATACTTTAAATATGATAATAAGGACTTATCGTTTGCTTCGTTATAGTCCTGCGATCCTCTTAGATTCACAGCATCCACAGTTAACAACAAATAATTCCATGGTAAACTCCAGATGTAGGATGAAGACGTAGTGTTAAGTAACAAAGTGTAAGTGGATGAGTGCATCGTCCAACCGTCTTTTAAATACTGTTAGTGTCGGTGCAGAGACGACCGATTCTGGGAGAGCATTCCACAGGTGACAGACACGGATGGAAAAGAAATTTCTGCGGCACTCCAGACGACTGTATTGTTCTGCGAGTTTTAATGAGTGGCCCCTCAGATTTGTATTGCTGCTGAGTTGCAGTAAAGAGCGGCACACATGATGTGGGTCTCGCAGAATCAAATATGCCATAATCAGGTCGCCTCGTAGTCTGCGATAGCTTCCACTGAACAATCCTAGTCGTCGCAGCCTCTCCTGGTAGGACCGATTGCGCATTCCAATTACGTTCTTAGATGCCCGGCGTTGTGGCTGCTCCAGTGCATTAAGGCCATGTTTCAGCCATGGATGCCAGGCTTGAAGTGCATATTCGACATGGGGGAGAACATACGCACTGAGCATTTGTCGAAATATGGGGCTGTTTATTTGTCCAAACGCCCGTCTCAACAGCCCCACGTTTGGTTCCCGGTCTTCGAGGCCTTTTCGGATTGCCTGGATCAACCCAAGTCATCTTGAACCAGGACACCCAAGTCACGCTCTAGAGTTGATTGTTGCAGTACATCCGTTCCGAGTCGGTATGAGTAGCTGCTTTGATGTCGGATGGAAAGCACCTTGCATTTACTGACGTTGAAATGCAATGAGTTTTGGGTCGACCATTGATACACCGTATCTAAATCACTCTGAAGCACATGTTGGTCGGTGTTCGCCTGGATCCTGCGCCAGATCTTGATATCGTTAACAAACATTAAGAAGTTTGAAGCGATTCTCTGTGCAAGGTCATTAATAAACACCAAAAACAAACGTGGACCTAGAACGGAGCCTTGCGGCACACCACACTCCACTTGTATGGGGTCCGATAAAGAGCTCCGAACTCTGACCACTAATTGCCATTGAAATAGAAAGTTGGCGACCCAGCTTAAAAGATGGTCTCCGATCCCGTAATGCTGCAGTTTGGATAGTAGTATCCGATGGTTTAGACGATCGAAAGCCTTGGAAACATCCAGGTAAATCACATCAACACCTTCTCCAGCGTCAGCTGCCTCGGTCCAACTACTGCGTGCAATGAGTAAATTAGTTGTACATGACGGCTGTCGACGGAAACCGTGCTGTTCAGGAGTGATGAGGTTGCAGTTTCCAGATAGCACACCAGTGCATCGGCAACTATGGATTCCATGACCTTGGAGAGTATAGGAAGAAGGGTTACTGGGCGGTAGTTGGAGGGATCAGTTCTGCTCCCACCTTTGTGAATGGGGCTCATTATTCCAAGCTTCCACATGGCGGGAACTTGGTTCTAGTCTAAGCAGCGCTGGAAATACTGAGCTAAAGGTCCGGCCAATTGGCTTGCTGCCGCTCCCAATGCCTCTGGACGAATGGCGTCGATGCCCGACGAGCTGTGTTTGCGTAGAGAAGTCAGCTTTTGCAATACAGCCTCTGCGATAAAACTGATGTGGGTTAGTCCTGGCGAGCTGAATACAAAGCTTGGTAGATCGCTTGGTGGCAAGACTCTTTGAAACGTGGGAGCGTATTGCATCTGCAGTGCGTTTGCTGCTTCCATAGCCGTTCTTATTGGGCCATCAGCCGTCTTGAGTGGAGGAAATCCTTGCCTCACCTTTCGTAGGCTATTAACATGCTTGTACAGCAGTTTGTGGTTAGCACTGAAGGTTTTTGCGATGTTCTGCTGATAGGCGGCTTTGTTTTTTCCTAACAGTTGAGTGCAGTGGTTACGTTGGGCTACGTAGTTGTCCCAACTTTCTGGTGCTGGAGCTTCGCTGTACACTCGCCATGCTTCGTTGCGTACTGTCATCCATTTTCGGGTTCTGCTCCTAACGAAAGAAACTGATTTGCACTTATTGCAAGCTTTTATCTCTGAAGCCTGTGGGTAGAGGGATACCAATCAGTTAGATGATCGTCGACCTGTACCCTCAACTTTTGTCCAACAACAAAGTCGAAGATCCACCGGTGCAGTTAGCCACCGACACCGCACCTCCTGAGTTTGTGCAGTAGAACCTCATAACTGACCTTGTCGAGCGCTTTACTGAAATCGATGAATATCACGGCGACAGACTTCCCCTTGCTTTTTGCCTTCAACGACTCATGCCTCGTCACAAACAAGTTTCTAACGCATGAGAGACCTTGCATAAAACCGTGCTGTGCGGGCGTCAGGACCTCTTACGATTTTCTTACCAACGTTTGCCAAAGTAAGTGTCAGGCAAATTGGCCTGGTCTACTTTGCTAGGGTCGCTGCCTTTCGGAATAGGCTTCACCACCGAACATTTCCAGTCAATCGACAACGAACCTTCGGACAGCGACCTGTTGGAAAGCTCAGTAAGGACAGGAGAGATGACGGCCGAAAGCTGGGTGAAGCCCATTAGATGCAGCAGGTTTGTTACCGTCAAGGCTTGCAAATAGTTGACATACTTCTTCAACGCCGCAATCCAGACTGTCGAGTTCGGTAAAAGCGGTACACCTCGAACTCGGAACAGACACCTGGTCATTTGCAAATACAGAAGCAAAGTGCACCGCCAACGCGGACGCACGCTCAGTGATGGGAGTTAGTGGCTGTCCATCCAGGCTATCCAGCACTGGCACATCACCTGCTGGCTTCAGGCATCGCTTCACGTAAGCAAAGATTCTCTTTGAGGCAGTCTTCGCGGCGATTGCGGGCTGCTGTTCGAAATGGCGCTTATGCCTTTTTGCACTGTTGCGGAGGTTCCGTTGACTTATACCCTTCGTAGTCATTGGCAGAGCCAGAGAGAAGGAATCTGTCCCACAGTGTGCGCCGCCTCCGAGCCAGTTTTCCATACTCCTTGTCAAACCAATGAGGTTTAATCGGTCCAACCTTCCGACATTTCAAGAGCACAAATTTGGAACACAATGATGTCATTCTCTCTTTTATACATGTCCAACAGTCTTCCACAGATGCAGCTTATGACAGAGACCAATCCAGTTGGCTCGCGGATCGAATTAGACCGTCGAAGTCCGTTTGTCAGTAGTTGTAAGCTGGTTCCAGCTTGCTTGAATACGGCAAAGGTAATTCCATATCAGCTATGAACACTGAGTGGTCGCTTGTAGCCAGGGACTCCAGGATCCGAACGTCACGCACTCGTTGTTCGTAGCTCGTTAACATCAGGTCGAGACAGGACGGGGTCGAGCGGGGTGTTATGCGTGTTGGCTGGCATATGTGTTGCGATGCACCTTAGAGGAAAAAGTATTCCAAGCTGTCTAGAAATTATCAAGTCAACTAAGTAGTCTTTCGACAAGCCGCTGCATCTAGAAATACGCTTTGTCAATCGTACCAATAATATATATATTCTTTCTGAACCAGTCCTTGGAGTATGATAAGGGAACAGTATATCTGAGGTTTGTAATGCGTTAGGCCAAACTTACATATTAAATTACATGGTACTAAAAGTATGTTAAGTCTGAGGCCATAACAATAAAGTTTTCTGGTTCTACGAATTTTCATAGACGTGCCTGGACAAAGAAGGGTTTCGGGTCAAAAAGATACCTTTATACTTGATGATGGATGATCAGGGTATGGGATGTTCGCTCAAAACCAGCGGGGGTGATCTCTATGGGGGCCTACAGCTTACACCTGGAGGAAGGACCGTTAAGCGTGAGTGGTCTCCTGAATTAAGACCACCCTACCAAGTATCCAGGTTGAAGCAATAAGGAATCCTGAACGGTGGGGACCGTGCACCGCATCACAACATTAACATATTTACATCCTATGATTGTGGGTTGTATAGGGAGATGTTGAACATAAAAGGTGATAGCATCTCTCTCTGCGGATTACCACAGTCTGCGTGGTGAACTATTTCCTACCGTTTAACTGAGTAAAGGGATTACGATCCGCAAAATAGTCACTCAGCGGATTACACACGTTCAGATGACCTCTCTTCTCGAATAGCCCGTTGAGCAACATTGATCTATTCAGGCTTCCAAGGGCATTTGGATAGTCAAGAAACCGAAGCCGTACGGATTTACGTCCTTGAACTGGTGCATACATAATGCGCCAATAACTCCGATGCGTGGGATGCGAGACGCAGAGTTCAATTCCTGCCCACAACGTAACAGGATCCAGCTAGACCGAGTCGGGGCGCAACTCGGCAAAAGTGAACAATGTTCTTTCGCAAACCACGTGTCCTACGGGATGATTCATTGCACCCACAAAATGAACTATTGTGCCAAATGTGATTCGGCCTTTGTGGGTCGTAAAAGCGCTCTCAGGGGCCCGCTTCGTTTTGTCTTGTCTCCTCTTGTGGGTGGTTGGGAATTGCGTGGTCACTTAATCGTGTGCGCTGCTCTAGCCGTCTTTTGCGTGTGCGTCTAAGTCTCGCGCGTTTATTCCCCCGGTTGTCTGTGTATCGTTGTCTGTTTTCGCTAACTCAGCGTGTCACCCGAATACGTGCGTGAATAGGGACTGTACTCAGGGTTACGCTTAACTTGCGTTTAAGCTAACGCGACCAAGTCTGCGCAAATCCCTAACAGTTTCTTACCCTCAGATAACGTCGATTGATGATAATAATAATGGTAAAATCTAAGGGGACTCCAATCGACACTCGGTTCACTCGGTTTGTTGGTTAGGGACAGGTACTTCACCGTAATACTCTTGAATTGTCTACCGTCAGCCCAAGTCACGAGTCTGAACACTATAAATAAGGCACTTCAGTGAAGCCAGAAGGCGGAGCGCTCCAGAGCATGGTCAGAGTCCAAACGCGCACCTGGTATTGATCGGTAGTCTCAGAACGATGTACAACGCATGTATTAGATAGAGGTATGATCAGTTTGCGTCCAGGTCACCGTGGAATTCTATGGGTGATAGATGATACGATATGAACGTTTGTGCTAAGTGACAGTTCTGGTATTATGAAAACTGTAATTAGCATGTAGTTTCACCGGCCCACTATCATTATCTACTCTGCGTGCATCGAAGTCGAATTCGGCTTCTTGCATCTTGCCGTTAGTTCTTTTGTCCTGGTTGGTTTAACGTACTTTTCTCTTGATTCCATTTTCTTTATCTATTTACGTCCAACCTCATTTTCTTACCGTTGTAATTTATTGTTGTGCTGGCGATGAAAGCTGTGGCAACTGGATCCAGCGCACTTCGGTTCCTGCGTCATATTTGTCCCATAGAAGTGAGCTTCATTGCTTAAATTAACGATCGAAACCTGCATTTCCCTTCCCGATTCGACACTGGTCTCTTCCCTCGTAACTGGCGAGTACTTCATCTTATGTCGGGGTCCTCCCTATCCATTTTATCTGCATTTTTTTTATCTTCCTTACTGTTCTATTTTCCAGCCCACATTAATTATATCACACCTTCAGGCTCCATGTAGGCTTTGCCCAGTAGCTGATCGTCCATAAACTTTTATACATCTCGGTTGTTTTTTTCCAGTATTTGTAGTTGTCTTATCAGTCACTGACGAGATTGCAGCGAAACTTGTGCGCCATCTACGTTTCACGCACTGTGTTCAATTCATAAGTACTAAACTGTACCCGTATGCGAGCTATCTTCCTCTGTACAAAAGCTCAATGATATATTTATCCAAAGGAATTTACCCTATTCTGCCCTCTCTTCTGCCACATATGTTTCAGCTAATCACCTCATCGTACACTGATCTTCAGGACTACACCTACTACTTCGTCACCGCACCGTGGCTTTCAGTCAAACTTTTACGATTGCTACAAAATTACCCCCCACCGGGTGCGTTGCCACTACTTTGTTGTTGCCTAACATTCCTTGCGCTGTCCACCGTTTCGACTTCGTTTTGTTTATTGTACTTTCCATCTGATTATCAGTTGAAACATGGAAAGTGGTTGTTTTGCTCCTAATGCGCGGCATTCTTTTCGTTATTGACAGTAACTCTAGTGATCACTTAGCTATATCATCTATTTTAGTGTGCTCATCAGTGCATTTGAATGCAGCACAAAGTCTCACGTGGTTTGCCTAACTTAAGCACTTACATTGATTACAAAGTAGCCAAAGCTAAGTTGCATACTACTGCAATAACGCCGGTGTTGCCGTATGGACAAGCGACGTGTCCGTTTCACATTGAGCACCTTAAAGGGATCGACCGTCTCGTTTGTTTTGGAATGCGTGGTGGATTTTCGCCTGTTAATCATTCTCCACATAAAAGCCACATATGCCGCATGAAAGCATCGGGTGACTCGCCATTAATAAAGCAATTGCCAACGGGTATGTTAGGCCCCTGGTATGGCTTATAGCCATCCGGATGCGAATCCCTCATCTCAGCCTGCTGACTTATGGACTAGGTCTCTTGGTCAGATGATCCGAGTGACAGTCCCCTAAGATAATCCTCCTTGGCAACCGAGTATTATCTTACCTACTAACGAACCGTGGAACTGACCTGAACAGCATTCCTTCATCCCGAGTAGGTATGGGCGATCTCGCGGTATACTCAGCCCGCGCGCGGCTGTTGGTGCTCGCTTGGCATGAAAGCGTTGTTACAATGTGCATCTGCACTGCTAATGTGGTGGCTTGCTCTCCTGCTACCACTACGATCACTTTTCAGTCACACGCCACCCATTTGTCTACTTTCTTCCTGCATCATCTATACCCCTTACTGTCTAATCATTCAAGGTGAACATTATTGCTTCCTCTGATGAAAATGTCGTCTTGCTATCCTCTGACTCAGTGACACAGCGCTCAACTTGGATTAGCCGGTCTCACACTCTCCCATCTCCACTTCTGCGTCCTAAACATGGTTCAAGTTTACATTGTTCAATGTGCACACCTTTAGGCATTTTGAGCGGCAATCCGGTCTCACACGCACCCTAGAAGATGTTGCAGTTTGTGTCTCCTGCTTGTCCGAAACACGCCTTCATGATCCCCACAGTCCACTTACTGTCGTCACCAATTCGTCCATACACCCGTTTCCATCTTGCTCTTCCTGGAGATGCCGAGTCTAAGCTGGCTAGTGTTGGAACCGCCTCTAGTGCCAGAGCCGAAGCTGCCATTATCGAGTGAATTCCAAGCAACAGTCGTCTATGCGCTGTGTGGCTCCTTGGCTCATGCAAGATCAACGAGTGTCGAGGTTACAAACATGCTCTTTTTGTAATTTCCGCCTATGCTCCCGCTGACTGTAGCCCGAACACAGCCAAGGACTATTTCTATCAGAACCTACATCGTCTACTGCTAGCAACTTCCATAACGGCAATCATTATTATGGCGGATGATTTTAACTCACATGTTGGCCGTTCGCTACCACGCGAGCGCCATTTCGGAGCTCTGCATTGATATGACGACGTTTGCTCGGACAATGGAGGAAGACTACTCAGTTTGTGTGCTGATCACAAACTTTCCAGCTTAAGCTTTCGCCCCTCTTGGTGCCACTACACTACATGGCGTGCCTTATCTTCCTCCCAGCGTTGGTAGCAGGTTGACCACATCGCCATAGGTCATCGGTGGCGTTGCAATATTCTGGACTGCACATTCTATTGGCCAATTTACGTGGAATTTGATCATGCGCTAGTACGCGCGGCAGCTTGCTTGCGTTTCTGTTGCTTGCCTAAGATTTACCAACTCGACCGAACACAGATAAATTGGGAGACTTCGCTGTACAAGTGGGGTATCGACGGTAGCTTCATGAAAATCTCACTTCTCCCCCTCTTCGGGTTTATCCAGCTGCAGTCTTGTTCGTTTCACATCTCCAACTTGGATTTTCGCAACGTCCTCGAAACTGTTTGACCGTCGGTGTAGAGGACAATGAACCCCGCCGGTCGATTTCTCTACAAATGAACGCAAATCTTCGTCATGCCCGAGAATCCTGGTGGTCCAAACGAGACACGGAAATGATGGTTGCTGTCTCTGTGGGGAACAACCGCACATTGTTTCATCTTATCAAATCCAACCATCTCAACTCACAGGCCATCAGCGAGATAATTTGCGAGTTAGATGATATAAAGCTAAACAACTTAAGTAAGCGTCTAAGTGGGTGGATGGAGCATTTTACTCACCAATATAATTATATAGCACAACCCCAATAACGTCGCTATTGTCATCATGTGCTGCCTAGCATGCCTGCATAGATACTCCTATTGTATCGAAGATTTAGAGAAAAATCCAGACTTTGAATCTCCACTAATCTACTAACTCTGACAGTTTTCCTACAGACTTATTCAAGGATTGAGGGAGCATGGTCGTCAACGAATTCCTCTCATTGTTCACGGTTCGACTGTTAAGGAGGTCCTAATTTGCCCCATAAGTTGGGACTCGGGGCGAATGTACCATGGTGCCGATTTACTAGAAAAACTCCTTGCGGGGAATCTCACGTACCTGTCGCTTTCAACGTTTATATTTCCATCCTGCTTCGTGAGTTTTTACTTACCCAGGACATTTTCTTTCGAAAGGAACAAGCAGGGTTTCGTCCAAGCCGAGGTTACATCGATCATATTTTCATGCTGCGTCGGATTCTCGGACATAGTCATGTTCACCGAAAACCAACAATCGTGGCGTTCTTTTACATTCTAGCTGTTT
This sequence comes from Dicrocoelium dendriticum, assembly GCA_944474145.2. Classification (NCBI taxonomy): domain Eukaryota; kingdom Metazoa; phylum Platyhelminthes; class Trematoda; order Plagiorchiida; family Dicrocoeliidae; genus Dicrocoelium; species Dicrocoelium dendriticum. The sequence goes on along the minus strand of OX104068.1, from coordinate 83,924,101 downwards.
TTCATCCAGCAGATAGATCGTCTCCATGGAACTGTCTGCTAAAGAACGGTGTCCTAATTCTCTGAGAGTTTCATAGTCACACATCGCGCAACGCTGGAGCTTATGATAGGCTTTCTTATTCTTTAACTGTTACCAGCGAAGTACGCCAAACATACCCTATCTCGTTGTTGCTGTTCACATTTGCGACAGAAGATTTTCCATTCGCGCACTAAAGGGAGCTCATAGCTGCCGCGTTAATCTTCTACTTGGAGTCAGGGTCGTAGACCTGGGTGATACTGATGACATCGCTTTGCTGGGAGACGAGGCACCGGTCATCCACAACCTGCTGAACCGCTTGGCGACAGAGATAGCTAGGTGTGATTTGTATTTTGCTCCATCTGAGTGCAAATTTTCCTTTTAGGTTTGGGCAGCGACTTTGCTCATGCTCGTGATAGCCTGGAGCGAGTTATTAGCTTTGCTTAACTCGCAACTTGGGTCACAGCTTGTGACGGTATCACAAATGAGATTTCACTTTGAATTGCCGAAACTCGCTTTGCATACATTAACCTGAGACACTTGTGTCGTCGTCGTGACGTCGCTCAAGCTGAGAGGCAGTGTGTAAAGGCTCATTGTCCGTGCGATCCTGCTGTAAGGCTGCAGCACCTGGCCTTTACACGCTGAATATTTGCGACGGCTGTCAGCCTTCAATAACCGATGTTTACGAACGATTTCCTGTGTATGTGTATGCGGTGTATGTATGCGGTACGTAAGTCGGAAGTCGAGTACTTGGTGCGAACAGTCCATGTTTCCGTGGCGTTATTCCCCAACGCCGTTTGCTTTGGCTGGGTGATATACTACGCACGCCACTCCATAGCCTTCCTCGTCGCATCTTATTTGCACTTCCTGAGCGCGACTGGAAAATTTGCCGCAGCGCATAACCCATGAAGTGGATGGGGAACACGACGAATTTTACCTCAGCGTCAGTTAACTCTACCGTCTCCTAGATTGGGGACCAGGTTTTACTGACTCCCGGTAGTAGGATATTTAGTTATGGCTCGCAATCAAAAGCAATAGCGTCAATGCTGTTCTACTGTTTCTACTTCACGCCATGTTCAATTTTAGACAAGCTAAAGGACACTTAAATCATGAAAACCTTGACAACTTTAACAAACATTAACAAACCCATATCCTTTTTGGTACCGTTTTCATCTCGTTGAACAAATTTTGCGGCATACTAGTAGCTCGGGTTGACGGTTCGTTTGTTCGCCGGGCTTGGCAATTTGGTTGCATCAGTTCCGCCACCGTGTGAGAAGGCATTGTCACTGTGGTGATCTGCAGGTCGCAATCTTGCGGATTGAATCGATCTGTGATTGACATGCATACTGCATATATATATATATATATATATATATATATATATATATATATATATATATATATATATATATATATATATATATATATATATAGATCACAATCTGTGCAGATATTGTGCCATCGAAACCATGGCGGAATAGGAAAACAGGATTAGATTAAATGAAGAAAAAAAAAAATTTTTGTCCATTTTCCCATTCGCAGTTTTTGAGTTCTTTTTGATGTTTTTTATTGGGGGAGGGAAGGGGATGATCCATCCATAGTTTGTCCATGGTGGAACGTATGAGATCAAATTGCCAAGCCCGGCGAACAGACGACTTTTTGCCGTTCCATTACCACCATGGTTGTGATGACACATTTATCTGTTCTTAACTTTATGCATAAATATACATAAGTTTATTGACCGTCACCGACCAGCTGCACTTCTTTACTCTTCCATACGGTAAGAAGAGCGGGAGTGCAATGCTGAAGTCCGTCAGTTGTTGTTTGACAACAAACCTGGCGCCGCATTGGAATGTCTGTTTAATTCGACCTGTCTACCTTGACCTGGGCATGTCTTCTAAATACCCCTTGACCGCATTCCTCGGTCTGCATCATACGCTGTCGCTGCACATAGTTGGTTGGAAATCGTGAAGCATCTAGTCAATTATTTGGCGTAAAAGTTTGACTAAGTTAACAGAAAGACGCGATCTGATTAGCTCGTACCCTGTTGTTGAATGGGGACGCCGGGAGACCCTATCGGACATGACTCGATCGCGCAGTCAATTGGGCTTCTGCATGTAGTTTCTTGTATCTAATCGTTCATATTCCTTTTTGGTCAGTAATGGAACTGGTCGCTGTCTTAGGTAACCATCGCACGTTGTTCCGGCTTGTACGGGAAATGGGCAGCAATAGAACCTTGGTTAGTGTAAATATATGTGACGACGGTGGACAGCCAATCTACAACTCGTCAAAACGCTTGGAGCGTTAGATTGAACATATTAAAAAGCAATTTAATCGACCGGAATTGTCAGATTTCTCGCCGGTCACTGATCGCCATCCTCTCTAGGCTGTCCCGTTTGATCCGCCCTGTCGCTCAGAAGTCGAACGTGAGATCGGACTGATGAAGTTGAATAAAGCTGCGGGACCAGTTGATCTTCATCCATCCCTCCTCGAATTCGGGTTGACCTGCTGTTGTTGATGATTTTCACGAATTACTAGTGAAACTGTGGGAGCAGGGAACTGTCTCATCCACCTGGAAGCTCTCCGTTATTGTCCCGATACTGAATCTCGGAATGCAACCATCATAGAACAATCAGTCTGATCTCAGTCGCCTTTAAATTGCTTGCTTCTGTCATCCTTCATCGACTGACTGGCACTCGTGGAAGCCAGATTCGTGGAACGCAATTTGGGTTTCGTCGAAATCAAGGCTGCATCGACCACATCTTTACTTTATGTCAGTGGTTGGAGCACCGTCAGGTATATTGGCGGCCCACTCTTGTCCTGTTCCTCGACATCAAAAGTGCCTTCGAATCGCTGGATCGATGTGCCCTTTGGAACTGTCTACTCAAGAGAAGTATGCCCGAGAAATATGTAAATATTATTCGGACGTTTTGCGCGCGTTGCTTGGGCAGTGTGAGGCGTTACGGCAAGATGTCACCGCCGTCCAATATCTCCAACAGTGTAATACAAGGATGCTCTCTGTCACCTTTCCACTCCAGCTTTGCGATTGAGGAAATCCTGGAAATCCAATTCACTGGACCCGACTTAAAAGATGTGAAGCTGCGCTCAGGTGAACAGCTGCTTAACTTGGAGTATGCTTACTTTATTTATTTTACATTGTGACAACTCAGAAACGTGGCAAGCTGCACTGGACGGATTAGCACTGGCTGTCAGCCGTTTCAGACTTTGCTTTGGACCATAGAAATGAAAGCTATCCTCCAATATTGGCAGGGACAGCCTCCTGCGTTGATCCTTGGTGGGAATCAGCTAGAAGTCGTTCAGAAATTCAATTACCTAGGCGGTTGCATCAGCGCCGGTGGAATCGAAGAGGAGGTCACGACACACGCAGGAAAAGCTCGAGACGGTCTTACTAACCTTCGCAACCAATGGCGCCGGCGCGACATCACTCTCACTCTGAAGTGCGGAGTTTACAAATCGGCCGTAAGTGCGACCTAACTCCATGGTTGTGAAACGTGGCCTATTAGATCGGCGGACAAAGATAGGTTGGGCACCTTTGACCACCGGTGCTTTCGCAGTGGGGGAACATCATGTGAGCAATGAGCGTTTTCGACGCCTTGTTTATTGCGCAGGAAGAGGAAGTGCATGGATGAACACCATTATTTCGCTTACCAGGCTCTGTTGGCTGGGCCACGTGTTACGCATGTCAGAACACCGAATCCCATGACGTGTCTCCTTTGTGCTACCGGAGTGCGGATGGAAGAGGAGGAGGCGATGCAATGGCTTGGTCTAGATAGGTAAATGCCCTCGGTTGGAGTCCATAAGCCGGTGAACACGTTTGGCTGGTAACATTTGTTGACATGGTTAGGGGCCGACCTCTCTTGCGTTTGTGTAGAGTTTCTTTGCCCCCCCCCTCCATATTATCCTCCTCTTCTAACCACGATCTCATTTTGTATCCATAATATGACCACCTTTTGCGGCATAACAGTCGGCTGGTGGCTTTTCGGGACGATGCCCATCCGTTACTGGTGACTCAAATGGTTGGCCTGTTGCACGTTTTTTTTCTTATGCGTTGCGGCACAATATTTGATATTGTGTGTAAGCTGTTGGAGAAAACACACGAAATATACTGAATTCAGAATCTCCCACAGAAATGTTCATTGTTCTTGCTCTGTTAAAATACCTGATATTGTTGTTCCACCTTAGCTGACGTGTATAATGTTAGTGATGGGCTTCTTTTTTACTCTTTTCGATTTGCCTTCTCTTTTGCTTCTCTCACCACTGTGATTCATCGTTATCCTGATGACGCGGATCATGACAATTGAATTCACCACAGGTCATTACCCCCGGGTCATAGTTCTCTTTAGCTGAGCTGAATCAAACTGCAGAGACTGCAAAGCAAGAGTAGGGCATAATGCGCCGCATTGCAAGTTGTATTATGTTTATGAAAGCTAACTCCGGTTTTTACTCCCTGTCGTGTGCGATTTCGGCATCTACATTATCGTTGCAAGTATGTCAATCATACCGGGAACAAAACTCAGTAATAAAATTGACGGTCTGTATGGTCATCACTCGATCAAATTGTGGTGAAAGCGGGGCGGTACGAACGAGTTGTGTATTTCAAAACGAGCGTATCCATGCCATAACATTTCTAACACAGAACACTCGGACTCATTTGCGGACATCATTTGCGGTGTCATCTGATTTCACGCTGCGCCTTATGCTATCGCCTCAGCTGGCCGTGACGATATGGTATAGGTTCGACGCTCCAGCGCCATCCATTTTCAGGGCTAGTTGCATTGTGCACTACGCGCCCGTCGTCCGCGGTGATCCATTATTCACTGAGTTCGTCTCGCCTGCTCCTTTTACCATATTACTCATTAGTAGCGCACCATAAAATTACTGCACATCATGAAACAGACATTAATTCCATTGCACATAAGCTTGGCTAGTATGGATCGAAGGAAATGCGAATCGGTGTTTTTCAAAATGTCCAAATTTGAATTTTGTTCATTTCGAAGCGTACATTGTATGAATTTATTGTAACACGTAGTCTCAATCGGGGTCGCTATCCACTTTAACCGGTAGGGAGGCCAGTTTCGCGACCTAAAGTGTGCTACAAAACAAACCATCTAACCGGCAATTAACCCTTCTGATTAGTGTTGCCCGGCGCGACTTGGTGACTTCGGGGAAGCAATTTCAGGTCCTCGGGTTTGAGTCGCAGTCCGAATGAGTACAAAACCGATCTCGGAATGCAGTGTTTTCCTATGGGGGGCAGCACACTATACGTGATCTCATTTTCGCTTGTTTAGAAGAAGCAAGCATAGCGCTTTTGGTATTTTACTGTGATGGATGTACCACACATCACTATTGGCCTGCGAAAGGTTAACACTTTCGGCAGTCTTTATTGACAGTAAGACCTGCCGAATAATCTATGGATCAACCACCGCATTTAGATAGATGCTTTGTTGGCTTTTGTCATTAACCGTCATCCTTTTGAAAATGGTTGATTACCATAGTTAACATGTATGTTCCGAAGTATATGCCAATCAATAATGGAACTACGCATCTCTTAGTGCATAATCATGTGGACACCAAGTGGCACATCGTCGTCCATAAGCATTGCTGTCCTGAAACAGCCGATGGTCAGTACTCAGTTGCATTGCATCCTCGTGATCATCTACACGCTCGTAACTAATTTCGTCCATCGCTCGATACTTTCTAAATTGTGTGCATAACGCGTTCGCTCATTCATATCTTTCGGAACTAGAACTTCATATAATCTGATAGCAACATGTGCAGTTGTGCGAGATTTGTGTCACAAGGTTTCTTTGGCAGTATTAGGCCTATATATCGACAACTTAAAGGCGTCTTTTACCTGCCACTCCGTTTTCTAACCTTAACGTAACCCAACAGAATGCGCGGTAGCTGATCTTCTGGAGAATTCAATCATCTGGCCCGGATCCAGTGCTCCAATTCTTTGCAATACCCAATTCAACGTTACATGTGATCGCCACATCGGTATCTTCGGACGCGTGCAACTGTTAGGTGGGAGATAAGCTGTATGCTGTTAGCTGACTGCCTGAAAGACACTGGTTCTAGTTTCGAATATGTAGCACTGGTCAGCGCATTGGATACACAGTGTGCGTAAAACTACATCCCATTGACCTTGATGTTGCAAGTACATAGATTGGGTGCCGCCAGAGAAACCAGGCGGAACTGTCCGATGAGGGGCTTCTGATGGTTGGAAACTATTAAACGCTTTGATGACACGTGTCCAAATAATGGAACTTAGAAGCTTCACATACAATGGGAGTTGCTTAAGGTCGCGAATAACTATCGGGAGGGTGAGCGATATTGATGAAAACTGGGAGGACGTAGTTAGCAGTAATATGTTTTCGCCTTCATCCTTCCGTATGCAGCATATAACGAGGTGATTACGAAACTAGAGTGTTTTGTTCATAAACTGATTACAAGGCGGCTGAAATGTGGCGACCGTCCACAATGTGTCGTTTTCAAGGAAATGATTACTACTGCTCTTCCAACCATGGATCTGGAGGGCCTAGAGATTAAGTTTGGATGGCTTATACTATTGACCAATTTGGTAGTTGTTCCCCATGCTTTTTTGGATTCTATTCATCATAGCTAAATGAACTGGAGAAGTACGCAAACCGTCGCATCACGTCACAGTCCAACGCTCCTCTGTTATATCTCCGCCTTTTGTCACGTCACTTTGGCGTATCGTCGTCCGGGCTCTCGTAATATGTGACAGCATAGGGCACCGCATCTTGAACCGCTATTTTTGTCTTGCCTTCGAAACGACTTTTAGTTACTCTTAAACTGATTGTGTTTATTCATAGTCGTCCCTACATCGAAGACGTTTACTGATCCAAAATGTGTCTACACACCCGGTGACACATCCCTGCTGCTACGAATAGACCCTTACTCAGACTTGGTTGTCTGATTTAAGCTCCTTGACTGCTCACTGCACTCCATCAGCTAAGCAGTATTCTTGCAATTGGATAGATTCTTTCTTCTTCCTCTTCTCCACTAAACTGCACTCTTCATCGCTCTCCACAGTTTGACTACGGTCCATTACTCATCATCATCATACACGTCAGCTAGAGGTGGGAAACACCTCAGCTACTGTGCCGCAATACATAAAGTAAAAGGAAAATAAATACAACAGTTACATGCCAGCTGAGCTACCAACAACGGATAGGCATCGTTCCAGTAAGCTAGCAGCCGGCTACTAGGCAAAAAGAAAAATTATGTTTTACGCTACGAAATGAGATCGTGGGTGGAGGACGAAGTTAAAGAGATGAGGAGGGACCAATAAACTCACATCACGAACGCCACTGAGGTCGGCTCCTTGCCATGTAAGCAAGTGTATCCAGCCAAACGTGTTCATCGTCTTTTGGACCCCAACCAGGGAGCCGTGACGCCCCAACCGAGGCCAGCTCAGAAGTGAGGGCCTTCATTCCTCTCAGCTAAGTCATCACTTGGCCGCCCCTCCCTTCTTCTGTCCACATCCTCGGTGAGCAAACAATGCACGTCGTGGAAGTCGGTGGGCTGGCATGCGTAACATGTGGCCCAGCCATCGGAGCATGGCGCGTGAAATGATGGTGCTGAGCGGTTCAAATCCTTTTCCTGTGCCATAAACAAGACGTCGAACACACTCGTTACTCACGCCAAACTGCGAAGGCACCGATGGTCCATTACTGCTAACCTTGCAAACCCAAACTGTACTATACCAACCCAAAGTTTTTTCTTCGTCACTTTCTCATATGTCGTGGGTTACTGGATGTCCTTTACACGTATGCGCTATTTTCTTTCGTTTCTACTAGTCTAGAGCAGGAGTCACTAACCGCCTTTTCCAAGTTGCCGGATAATTGCACAGTATTTATAAGCCAGATCGCAAACTTCGGGAAAATAAGACAAGGGAAACAAGATTATCGGTGTCTGCTTTTCTTTTCTCAGTCTCCTTATCAAATAGTAAAGGCGATGTGAACAAGTAATAGATACTGAATTACAAGCATAATCAACAATCTGTTGAAATGCCGGAAAATCAAGACTGTAGGGGAGTATTGGAACTACGGCTCATAAACATCATAAGTGCGTTCAATAGTAGGATATATCCTGTAAGGTGTGCTGTGCATATACACATATATGTGCAACCGGCAAGTCGTTTGGAAGACGAGAAAATCTTTCCAGCAGAGTCAAGTCGACAAACAGGGCTGCAACTGAATGAATATCAAAAATTTGCTTTTATAACGAAATTTCTTATCAACAACTCGCATCTCATTACAAACAACTAGCAAATATTGCTTCAAAACGACACATGTACAAGCTAACAATGCCTTACTACTCGACATTTTGTATAGCACGCGCATCAAGAGAGCTGACCAACCGAAAACGGAGACTTAGGAGTGTGAGGTAACCAACAGCACATGCGTGGTCACTCACATTGATGCTCCAACGATGTAGCATCACCAATAGTAAGGTTGTACAGTGTCACGTGTAACAACCATGAGCTGGCTTATGCTAATGCTCAAAAGCGTAAATCACCGATACTACAACATGTAGTGTCGAGTACAAATTATATCACACACACGTTAGCTGGAGGTGGGAAATGCACCTCAGTTAATGTGTTGCAATACAAACGATAAGATACGGAAAATTCACAATACAAACCATTCAAAAAGCAAATAATATAATGTTAAATATTATATTATGTATTTCGCATAAGACCGGAATTGGAGGGATGATGTAGAAGGGAACGGGTAGACAAAGAAACTAACTGCACAAACACTATTGGGGTCGGCTCTTCGCCATATCAGCATTTGTGTCCTAACTTGTTTATCATGCTTGGGATCCCAGTCAGGCAAACGGGATACACCAACCGACGCCGACTTCGAAATGAGGATTTTCATTTCTCTCGACCAAGTCATCGCTTGTCATCCCCTCCTCTTCCAACCGCAACCCGGCGCGCAAACAACGCACCTCGGTGGAGTCGGTGCGTTGGCTTGCGCAACACGTGGTCCAGCCATCAGATCCTGGTGTGTGATATACTGATGCTGATCGGATCACTCGCTCTTCCTGCACCGGATAAACGACGCCGAACGTGCTCATTGCTCACGCAGTGTTTTCACGAGATATGAGTTAAGCTGCGAGTGCAGCGATGATCGAACTCCTATTCGGTACACATCATCAGGCAATTTTGAGTACAGTCAACGGGCCGGTTGAACAGACATCGCGGGTTGTAGTTTGATGATCCCTGGTCCATAGATTGCATTTTCTATCTTCTAAACAATAGGATGAGCAACGTTTCTCCAACCATTTCATGTTTATACGTGAAGGTTATTTTTACGTGCACAAGCGGCCCTCTCAACCTGTGTGGACCACTACTGATTCTAGCTTTTTTGGGTGCCTAATCAAAGCTATTAATGTGGCTTCGACGTTCCCTTTGTTATCTGCACAATTTCGCACATATGTGCCTTGTGTTCATTGATCAGTTCATGACCGCCATGGGTGTCTGCATCACTGGTACACTTTTGCGCGTTTACCATGCTGAGTTGACCAGGCCAGCTGTTCTACTGTCGTTTGTTTATGCACCTGCTTGCTCTATCGGTATTCAAAACCGCACCCCACAGCGAACGGAGGCCCTATTAGCAGCTTTTGCATAACGGCCTTATCGTTGCGCGGTCAGTCAATATCTGGGCTCCATTCGGTAATGGGTGAGACATTGTCGTTTCTGTAAATACCGCTCTAAATGTGGCTCAGGTATTAACCTATGATCATAGTATCGGGTTGCGGTAGATCCATTTGCTATCTATTCACGGTAAGCCCGAGAGAAAGCGATCTACGGCGTGGTGATGTCACAGGAAAAGGTGGATGGAATACCTGGACTTGTGGATGTGCGATACGTTTTGGCTGTTCATCGTAATGGAATGACTTTGTTCGAGAACGTCTTCAGCGATCTAACTGTCCTTACCTGATATCGTACTGATGACGGTGAAACCACGACGGATCTCTTTTTTCTCGTTTACATAAACCACGGACACATCGATCTCCATTTGCATCCTCAGCATCATTACACATTAGCTGAATGTGAGAGACACCACCTATTGTGTCGCGATACATAATGATAAGATATACGAAAAAGCGCGATACCAGACACTGTGGAATACAAAAATAGGTGACACACTTTAATAACGTATTATGCTCTAAGAGAGAAATCGTGGATGGAGTAGGAAGATAAGCACTCCATTCTCTATTCTGTTTCACTGGTACTTGTATCTGTGTCGATAGACATGTATTCTCTTTAACTTGTCTATTATGCGCACTGACTGCGTCTGTGCTTTTCACCCGTATTAATCGTCGGGTGTATTTCTTGTTCCAGAGGACACCACCGTTCGAGCCCGCTTGACGGAATGTTTGGACACTATCCTGAAAAAGGTTCAGGAAGCTCCGAAATCCAAGAAAGTTCAGCACCCGAATGCCAAGAACGCTGTTTTGTTCGAGGCGATCAACTTGATAATACACATGGACTGCGACCCCAAATTGTTGATTCGCGCGTGCAACCAATTGGGCCAGTTTCTGCTCCACAAAGAGACGAACTTACGCTACCTAGCACTTGAATCTTTGTGTCTTTTGGCCACCAGCGAATTCAGTCACGAAGCTGTCAAAAAGCACCAGGAGACCATCGTTAGCGCCCTGAAGGTAATTTGCTTTACATCAGCGTTGTTCATGTTTCGCCTTGCCATCTTGTACCATTTACCCACTAAACACCTTTATTCATCTACTCTGTCGAATTGAGTTATTTGATCTAGTTAACCCTGTCAAGTATTAGCAAGTGGTGCATTCTACTGTGGTCGTTTCTTCTTTGAGTTCCATCTTTTTCGTGGATGTCATTCACGGTTCCACAACTTGTTGCTTCTCCACAGGCCTAGCTTATAATTTCAAGTAGCGAACCTATCTTCATATGTTTTCCTTATCGCTTCACCATTGCTGCCTGGAAACTTATTTTCGGAAAGCCTGACAGCGCTTCCTGCGCACATTTCCACGTGTTGTTGCATCAATATATTACCTTGGTGCTTGAGTCTGAATCTCGACAAGCTTAGATCGCAATGGCCCTACTGAATTCTCGCCGTATTCAGCAAGCTAAGCGAAGTGTACTTTCCACGCCACCAGCAAAGCGAATAAAATGCGAGCCCCGACAGAAAAGCGAAGCTATTCCTCGACTAAAACTATACTCATCGCAGAACTAAGTGATGAATTACTTTCTTTAGAATCACAACTTAATGAGATGAGAAAAAGGCTAGCACTCTTTGAACTCCTCTAAGATCACCTGATTACGCGGCACAGTAGCTGAGGTGTTTCCCACCTCTAGCTAACGTGTATGATGATGATGATGATGACCTGATTACGATTGACTACGTCAGTAACCCATTGGAGAAGACTAATCCTGTTATAACGGGAAAAGCAAGGTATTTATTCGCCTCTGTTGCCTCGGAAGTGCGCGAACGAATATCTAAATCAAAAATGTGATTGTTTTTAATCTTCCGGACAAGTTGTGTTTGGATAAAGTAAAACTAACGATACTGAAAGCTTGTAACATGTCTAACGTTAACTGTAACTGCCAACGTTTAAAGAAGAAAACACCGAAACGCTGTTGTCCAATTATTTTCCAATTTTTGAGCGAGGAAGTCGTGCAGCCATTCCTCCATTCTGGACCCTTCCTAGGCCAGTGCACCCAATTTAACGGCATTTTGTATAAATCAGATAGGACACTTACAAAGGTCCAAACTTGGCACTGTACCGCGAACACCGGACAAAATAACTAAGCTCTCCGAGAAATCTCAGCCAAACGTCCAAAAGATGAGTGCATTCAATGTGGATACTAAATGCATTGATTTAGACATCGACACTCTAGCTCCAAGGCCATCCTTCCTTGCTCCACTGAAACACCTTCTACAAAAGAACGGATAAAGCTGGTTCTCCTATTTCTGACAACAACACTCCCATTATATTGAACTCTTCATGCACAAAGATTAAAGTCTAAGTACTTGGAACAGTGGGGTAATGACAACTCGTTTGATATATCACAACCCGGCCCAAACCAACAAGACACGTCCAAGCATAACTAAGCTGTTGTAATTCATAGTCCACTGTCACCCAAAGACGACTTTACAATCCAGGGACCCGTGTCCTTAAAAATCGTATGGATACTAAATACTCGGTGGCACCCGAAATTCCCTATCGACCAACCTACAACTACCAGCGCAAACAACCTTCCCTGTTGAATAAGACCAATAACAACTGTCTCTTAGCTACGCCTACTTATCATCCTACACTCCACAACAATCACTGGAAGTGCACATATAGTGGGAGGACGTCGACCAATAGGACTATGTTACCATCCGCTCTTTTCCATGTTCCTTCAACCTCTCAAGCGGCTCCTTCCAACAACCTTTTAGCGGCGACGGGAATGGACTTGCACCCATTCCCATCTCAGATACATCCGGCGGAGATCAACATCTTTATGCCACTCTTCCTCCAGTGTGTCCAGATGACAAAGCTAGTCCATTGTCAAACCAACGGCAACCTAAGCATGTTGCCTCGGTTCCTCTCGTGCCCACAACTGTCTCGATATCCACACATGACATGCTACCCTTATCAACAAACCTTCTGATGACTAACTCGGGCCCACCATACTCGCACTTACCTACCATGTGCACCGTGCTCTAAGGCAAAGATTCAGACGATCACACAACGGACAGCTATCATTCCCCAATACTTAGTACATTTTCAGTGATTCTGTTTAATGCTAGATCCGTAATCAACAAACTTCATTTTATAAACACACTTTCTCAGTTCAATGACCCACAAGCAATCTTTGTTACTAAAACATGGCGTTCTTCAGATACACTTGACTCTACTCCAATGATTCCAGACTACCACGTTTTTCGGAAAGATCGCTGCGACAGAAAATGTGGAGGGTGTGTTATATACCTACGCAAAACATTTACAACTAAATCTATAGACCACTCACAATTTGAAAAATCCCGGAATCTATTTGGCTGTCAGTTGCGGGTGTCTCATCTTACTGCTCGCATGTATCTACAACCAACCGAATGCGTCTAACGTATCACCAGCATCACTTCTGCATTTGACTTCGCATCAGAGTTGCCACACAGCCAGAAGATTATTGCTGGCGATTTCAACCTACCGAAAATACGCTGTTCATCCCACCCAACGTCTACGTTGCACGCCTCTTTTATTTTTCCATCAGATCTGGGGACTGGACACAATGGATTACCAGTCCATCCAGGTCCGCCAATGTACTGAATTTAATATTCTCATTGGGGATACCCAATCCACCGACCGAGATCTTAAACAATCCTCCTGGCAGCGGCCATAACATGATCCCACTCAGCTTCCAAATTAAAATGGTCACTAAACTCGCCTCTACAATGCCGGTTGCAACCCGTAAGATAAACTGGGCATGCTTTCGGCAGTTCATTCGTTTCTCCGACTGGGATGTATTTTTCATCTCTACCAGTTTGTACACCGCTGTGGAGCAGTTCACGCTATAGCGCTCCTTGATCCACTATGTAATCATACCCCTCATGTCTCCAAAGATTCCGTCAGCAAGAAAACCAAAAAGTTAGCTGCAAGATACAGAAGGACCCATGACTTTTTACTTGTCTTACAAATGCATGAATTTACCACAAAAGCCAAACACACAATTAATAAATGTGGCAACATTTAGTAGCAGACTCCCCAACTACCTTAATTTAACTACCCTAAGCTCTATATTCATATGGGAAAAATCCCCCGATGAGCTATTACAAGAGGGGCCCAAAACATATAAACACCAATGTTTTCATAACTAGGCTCTGGCCTCAATCATCCGGCAGAATGTTAATGCATGAAACGCATATCCCGATGCTCCATCTATATATGTCACCCATGTAAGAGCATGGATTCTTCTGTACAAATTGATCTGTACCGCTATAGACACAGTTTCACTCATCAAGAGATATATACCCATTATTATTATTATTATTATTATTGAGCTGTTTTTTGAACGCTGGTCTCTGTATTAACTGGTACTTAATTATGAGCCATCCGCCACCATCCTGACTCTCAAAGATGTGGTGTAGGCCAGACGCAGTATGTAGTGATCTCGGCAGCATATAAACTTTCTTGCATTTGCTTTTGTAAACCTCTTAATTTGAACTCTATTCCTGCCCCCACTATCGTTCTTCTCCAAGCAATCAATCTGTTAGTCTCGCGTAAACAGGGGTCCTGGATTCAATTTTTATCAGGGCTTAGTAAAAGTATCTAGTGTAATGAGGTCCAGTTCTTAGTAATGAATTACTATTCAGTTTATTTCTTCTGACTGTTAGTCTTTCGGTTACACAGTTTTCCACTATTGGCTCGCATTTTTACCATCACTTTCGTTTTCTCCCACTTATCATGCTCGCACCAGTACAAGTAGCTGCTGTTCTATTCTCTGATTGATTCAAACAAACTGAGTAGTTTCACTAGTCAACTTTAGCCTCCTTGGTTGTGAATCCAGTCAATATGCTACTGTTCTCGTCGCTGCATCCACTTGCATTGTATTTTTTCTGCTGCATTATTTCTTAGCTACTTCCCTGGTTTCAACGCAGCATCTCTTCACCGTTCAGTTGCTTTAGCTGTCGCCCAACCTTGCGATAAACAAAGCGAGTAGACCCATAGTGACACAAATGCAACAGTGAGTACAACACGCCGCTTACTACGTCTCTGCTTGACTGTTGCGATGAGACTGGACCTTAACGTGATGCGATAGTTTGTGTGCCTCAGTGATCCATTGAGCTATACTGGGTGGTGCATTTTTGCACCTTCAGAGCCACTCATACCAGATTGGTCAATGGTTAGAGGCCAGACAAACTCAGCATCCATGTTGGGGGTTGGAATGAGGGTGGCTCCTTATTCCTCCTCCTCCTTGTAGCCCAATGCCAATCCCGCTGCCTTGCGGACAGGTTTTTGAACCAAAGGCTTTGGTTGAGAACCCTAATCGTTCTCCTGTCTAGGCCTGGGCAACCTGACAGTATCCTGCCCACGCAATACTATGAATCTCACTTCAAACCAATTTCTGATGCTTTGGCCACCGCAGAGGATAATCAACGGTGCCCAATCTGTTGCATTGAGCTGGGTGGATAGGGGTTTGGATGCTACTGCTCAAGCCTTTCCGTCTTCTTATTCCCCCTCTTATGCTTTTTCACCCTTATCGTCCTGTTCCAGCTTCACTTTTATCCCCCCTGTTTTCAACCCCCCAATTCTCGGCCCTCCACCACCTTGCTTCAATAGTCGCTTGTTTTTTAGTTTCAACTCACATGTGAACGCCGAGTGTCACTCCTCTCCTGTTGATAAGCGCATGCCCAACCAAGCGGTCCATTTCAATTCATCGGCTTCCATTTGGAGCCCTCGATCCCCCTTCATATTGGCATGCCTCAATGTTCGCACATTGCTTCAGATCGGTCAACAGGCAGCACTTGCCCGAACATTAGAGACCCTCTCGATCGATATCTGCTGCTTATCGGAGACCCGCCTGCAAGACTCGAGCTCTGTGCTCACTCTGCGATCTCCTTCAGGTGACGCAAGCAGTATTTTCTCATGGCG
>OX104068.1:83862133-83908296 GCA_944474145.2 Dicrocoelium dendriticum | reverse complement strand
GAACCGCGAATTGTTACAACTGGTGATCCAGTCTGTCAACATCCGCCCTGATCCGAAGGCACTCAACTCTCCGGTATTGTGAACTTTTTCACTGGCCCTAGGTACTACGCATGCCGGGCGAGTCCCAGATATACAAGCTAACCGTTCAGCACTATCCTGGATTCAGTGTAATGTTTCTGCCGCTGGAATTCACTGCCAGCTCATGAGCCGCTGCTACTTACATCATTGTCATCTACATCCCAAGAGTTGAGCTCCCAATTGTTGTTTTTGAATTGCACTTCTCTGCATTGTATCACCTATACTTGAAATGATGGCAGTGTCGATGGGGATCAGTTCTGACTCGCACTTACAGCGTGACTGTTGCAAGAGAAGCCTTGTGATCAACTAGCGACCAGTAAAAACTCATCCGATGGAATCGGCTTGTATATGCTTACCAGAGCGCAACAAGTGACGTGGTTTAACGGCGCAATGGCGCTCTGCCTTGTCCCATCTCAGCTAGACACTAATCAGTCAAGTAACCGCCTCTGGAAGCATAATTTCGCAAATGTGCCTTTCACTTCGATTACATCTGGATACTTTTGTTGTGCACCATTCGAATGGGAATTCCTTGCGTTGTCAATATTTGACGGCTTTTAGACTGAAGTCGATTGGTGTACATATTGGGGCTAAAAGTCATTTCATCAACTTATGCTGTTTGTCAACTTCAGCTAGACTGCGCAGTCAAAATGCACACATGTGATTTTTCATCGTTGATATGAGATTCCCACATCTTAAAGCAGCTCCAGTATTGTGAGAATTGGATCCTATGTTGCTGAGGACGCAAATATTGCTGTTCCGTCACTTAAACATTTATTTCGCCGCAGATGCGCTGTCGCAGTTTGCGTGGAACCCCAAGGTGGTCAGTCAGACGTATCCGAAGGGTTTGAAGAATCTAGCTGGTTCATGACGTCTTCATAGATGGAGACCACAAGCCGACTAGATCATTTGTTGTTAAACATATCAGATGTAGTGCGGTCGCGTGGCCAGTTATCATCTCGTTTATTCCATCGCTTCGTATTCTTGACGCTTACACCCGACAGTTTAAATGTTGGCTTCTTCCTCTTGATTTGTTCTCATTACTGTTGGTTTGTTATTTCGGCGACGTCCGTCTCGGCAGCTAGATCCACCGCACGTCGTTGCAAGCATTCATACACAAACTAAAGGGAATTGGACTGATTTGCTTATCTCTTTCGGCGACACGCACCTCCTTTCCGAGTGCGTATAAAATCACTTTAGGTTTCACCTGTCTGCTTACCTAGGATGCTGCTATCGCGTTGAGAAATCTAATTAATGTCAGTGACGTAAAGTTGGCTGTCTTGCTTTTTTCGTTTGAGCAATTGGCCATTCCATAGGGTATTTACTTTTGGTTAACCCGGAAAGAGGGTTCTTGAAACGAACGGAAAACGCTTGAACTCATCTAGTACTGGTGACGGTTTCTCTTGTGCAGTGGATGCTCCTCAACTTATATTTTCGAACATGGGTTTTGGATAATAGCGCCCACTTCTAGTATTTGACAATTAATACACGACACAATGGAACACAATTGGTGTGCCACTTCGAGGTTCAGCGGGAGTCTACTAGAGGTCGGCCACACACAGTTTTGCAATAGCTAAAGCAACTTGTGTCTGTTTTTCTGTTATCTCAACCACAGGTTTTATCGGATTTGCTTCTTATTCGGCTTTAGGCAAGGTGCAACAAATCCGCTGAAGTCAGTTCTCCTCTTTTACTGTTACCGACAATTTTTACTAATTCCTCGTGAATGATTATCTGTTCTTGACGGGTTTTGTGGGAAAAACGCGGCGTACGTGTCCTCAACCTCCTTTGGGATCTATTTTGTCTAACACCTAACTTTTGACCTATGTGAATATGCCCAGCTTATCGCATCCCCTTAAAGTACCACGATATCGTTCATATTCAATTGACGAAATCGTGGAAGTTGGCTTTCCAATTGACCAGTACTTCAGTTACTTACTGAGATTATTTCCTCTGACCAGACTGCGATAGAACGGTAACATGACCACAATGAAATGATGCTTCAACTTTTTCTATTCGGCCTATTAAGCCCAGCGCACCACCGTATATTACCGAATACAAGCCGATGATTTTTGGACAATTTTTCATTTCTGTAGAGAAATGTCGGCTGATCTAAAGGTTATGCGCTATCTGAAAAAAGTCATGCAAAGTCTACCCAGGAATTCATTGCACATCTCTGCCCCTATCTTCTCTCAGCACCACCTGCTAGTGACGGGGATTTGAAGTGCCGCATTTTTCGTACGATATCCACGCAGCACCGCAGGTAGCATGCCTGTAACTATACACGTTTCTTGTGGCTAAAGTTCTCGGCATCTTGCACATTTGACGTTCGCGACGGAGGAAATCAGCAGAAATGTACGGGAATATACCGAATCAAACACCGCCACGCACAATAAGGTGGGAAAACATAAAGGAAAAACACTTATCGGTAGTTTTTTGGAAGTCGGCTAATTTAGGAACATATTTGATATTTCAAAGTTATGCTATCAGCCTATCCATAGAAGGGCTTATATACGTTATTTTAAACCTAAGGTTGTTTCAATTCACAACGATTGGAACCGTCACACCGCAACCAAACCTGCTAAAACTAACCGGTGGCTTTCGTGTCAAATTATACTTGAATTCAATCAATTGCATGAATCTCATAGACGATTAATGGAATAGGCTGATTATGTGACTGGTGCGCCCCCCTTGGAACATGAAGGCTATAGTGTTCGCGCATTCAACTTTTCTGTGGACCAATTAGAGAACAGCGGCGCGTCTGGAAATTGCAGCAACAAGAAGAAAACAGTGACGGCTTTTCCGCAACTCGGCGGCGTTCTCATACGATAGAAACGGATGTTTTGTTGTAGTGAAACTCAGCGTCTGTCTATAATGTTAGTGCTATATTCTTTAAATGCGCTGAATCATGCCGGGACCAGTTATTTCTGTCTTCACAACACATCGGATCCAGTAGCTACATCGCCTTTATCCTGCCAATCAGTAACACAGTGCTGGCGTTTTGCCCCGAGCATTCCCGTGCACACGCCACATGCGTCTGCGCACCGAAAATCGCGTTACAAAATGCACCAACTCCGATATCTTCACGTGGCATGTCATCGCAGAAGCCGAAGCCATAGAATTGTCTAGGGATTAAGCAATGTGATGACAGCTACCTCATCATCACATTAAACATGTGGTCAAATTCGTCAGCAGCATGCACCTTTCAGGTGTCCTGACCTTCAAGTGTTAAGCGATCATCAAAGCTGGCTAGTTTTCAGAGACGACGGCATGTCTGAGAACAGGCTATGTAGAACGATAAACGCTATTCACTGTAGTGCGTGTTTCCTAACACACTCAGGCACTTGTTAGACGTACCGAACATTGGCCGTCATGCTCAATATTGCAATCATATTCAACACGCCATACCTCGATCGGACTCTGTCACGCATACAATGACGGTTCGAGCGACGGTACATTTAGGCTGTCAGCCATGTGTCTGCGTACCATCGTTAGCAAATAGCGCTTATTTTCTCAGATCGCTTTAATAGTGATCTGAAAAAATAAGCGCTATGTTGGTTGGTTTCCTCTTCGTTTCAACCGTGCTCGCCCGTTCGCCTCCCTTTCACCATATGATGTGTTGGAGTGATGTCGATACGTCATTTTACTGTATGGCGTTCGTTGCAGCCCACACTCGCTTAGCCGTCCTTAGGATGGACATATTTCTATCTTTTTCAGACGCAGCTCGGAACGTTGCTCGTTCGCACCCTTTTAGGACGACACCTTGACTCCAGGCCATTCAGTCTACTGCTCACTAACATGTTTTACTAGTTATCTAAACTACTGCATATTCGCGTAGGTTGATTTGGAGTGCCGTTCGCGCTTTCTCATCTATCACCTGGCTTCGAAGGCGTGAGGCAGAATCACTTGCTTTCACTGATCTTGCTGGGTGCTTATCACAACTCCTATCACTTGTTAGTTGCTTTGATGTTGCAAGCACTACCATACCTTTAAAGCACACAGAGTGAACGAGTGTTAAATTTCGGAAGCTAGCAGTGCAATCCTCTCTTGACTACAATTATTGGGATTCAGTTCTCTTATTTACCCTTGTAACTCCATCGACTCAGGTGGGTCCTTGTGGACATTTAAACAAGCAAGGCATACTATTACTTGCACGTATTCAGGAGATTCAGTCGGCCATTTCGGTTTTATTCTGGTTACGGCGAACTAGACGGGGGGTCAAACGAACGTGTTCATGTGTACCGACAATATTTCCGTACTCACTTGTATACGTGTGCCTAACAGCACGCGCACGCTGACCAGCTGCCACGTAGAGTTATGTGTTAGTTGCCAGTTTGTTAGCACTCTTCTTGACACTTTACTGCCTGCCTCCGATCGATTCCTCCGTATTTTCTGGCTTACCTAAGCGGGTCGCTCACCACTCTATCGTAAAAATGATCCTAACCGAGGCATTCTATCGGTTACATTTGTGTACGTGTGTATTTCTGAGCCAACTTTAGTCAACACATTTCATCCGTCTCGCTGTCTCTTGACCGCCTGATTCGTTGGGGTCACTGTCCCTTTGTTTGTGTGCCTCCACCTTTCGTTCACTGCACCGTTAATACAGCTTTTCTTGACTTTCATCTTCGTTTTTTGCCCACCGGGTTTATCGTATCACTAGTTTGTGCATATTTTTTGTTTAAGCCATCATTTGTCATTTCTTCACTTTTCCCACTTGCTTTCCAAACTCATTCACCTATGTTCCATAATCAATAGCGTGTCTGTTGAATCTTGTTCTCAATCGAATTTTCTCGCCTTCGGTTCTCATTCAGTTTACCTCATTTAAAACTAACTAGGAATAACTGCTTTTCTCTGCCTGTTCCCCTCACCTTAGAGCGAACGCGATGTTTCCGTTCGTCAGCGAGCTGTGGATTTGCTCTACGCGATGTGCGACCGCACCAATGCTCAAGCGATTGTCGGTGAGATGCTAAATTACCTTGAGGTGGCCGATTATTCCATTCGTGAGGAGATGGTTCTCAAGGTGGCTATCTTGGCGGAGAAATACGCCACGGACTACTCGTGGTATGTCGATACTATCTTGAATTTGATTCGGGTTGCGGGTGACTACGTCAGCGAGGAAGTGTGGCACCGGGTCATTCAAATCGTAGTGAATCGCGAGGACATTCAAGGCTATGCTGCAAAGACTGCCTTTGAGGTTCGTTGTCTTGTTTTTCGGCAGCATCGGTGTTCGTAATGGTATTCCACCTTTTCTCTGTCTTCCTTCACAGTACACAAAGGGGTCGAATTGCTCGTAGACATTCTCATCTCTCTCTCTACCATCTTTTTGATTACTTTTGACTATTTACAAATCGGACCACTTAACTTTAGAACGTTGATATGTATAGCAAAATATCGATCTAACTAATACTAGTACGACGAAATGTTAAATACAGTAACCTTTTAGCTCTCCTTACCTTTTCTCCATTTGTATGTTAAAATCTTCAGAAGAAAATCATGAATTTTCTTAATAATAGTACCCATAACCTTATGTACCGGTACAGTTTGATGTGCTCAACAATTATAAAAACCCCTTGTAATAACTGTGTGCATATCACTACTTCGTGTATGGACTTATTTCAATGTAACAAACTTTCACTATAAAAATCCCGTCGCCACGAGACTGAGACTTAATTTAGGGCGATGGCTTGCGTGCCTCTGCGATCCACTGAGGTGGTGTAATCGGTGGTGCTTTCTGCCTTTTCAGAGTCACTCATACCAGATTGGTCAATCGTTAGAAGTCTGACAAACTTGTCGTCTGGCCCTCCAGATTGGGGGTTGGAGTAAGCATGGCTCATTACTTTCTTGAAGGGACACTGTGTAGCCTACTGCCCAAATCTCGCTATTTTGCCGTCATGTCCTTTAAACCAAAGATTGTTGAGAACCCTAATTGTTCTCCTGTTTAGACCTGAGCATCCTGCCCACGCAATACAATGAGTTTTTCTCAAACGATTTTTCGATACTCTGACCATCCAGATGCCAATCAACAGCGCCCCTTCTGATACATCGAACATGCTGGAGATTGGCGAGAATACTACAGCTCAGGCCCTCTCTTACGCTTTTTCATCCCCATTGTCCCCTTCCGACCAATTTTATCTTCCCTGTCTCCAAACTCCAGATTTTCATCCCTCTGTGGTCTTGCTTCGATAATTTCCTCTCCCAAAGTTTCCGCTCAGACGCAATCACAGGGCATCGCTCCGGTCTAATCGACAAGTTTTTTTCAGCTATGCAATCGATCTCAGTTCATCCGTTTCTATTTGGACCCTTGATCTTCGCTAACACTAGTATGTCTCAATGTGCGCACTTTGTCACAGATCGGTCAACAAGCAGCGCTTCCTCGAACATTGGGTACCCTGTCGATCAATACCTACCATTTATCGGAAACCTACCTGCAAGACTAGAGCTAACTTGTTGATTGAATGGTTATAACGCTAATTTCCGATGTCAAAGGGTTTTATTGTGCCTGTTTTTCACTGTACACAGTCAGCTAATGGTAACGGTTTCGTTGAATCGGGAATTTATGTTTCTCAGCACATCGCACGTAATTTAACAAAGTGCTTAATGCATCACACCGTTGCACACACCAACTCATCCCTATCAAATGACTGCCTACCCAGTCTAGCAGCGCGCCATTCAAAGATTATATGGTCCTTTTCATTCGTGTCACCATAGAGAACAACCGGCTGGTCACTTCTGCATCTTTAATTGCGCGATATTGGACAACGGCTGTTGAAGCACATTTCTGTATGAGAATCAAATTGACACACCCGCTTCCTTATCTCTTTAATTCCTTGCTATTCTGCCGGTCCTCCTGCTCTGCTGCCTTCACTGTGCTCCAGTTTTACTTCGCTTATGTATTCCCTCTATCAGATTCGAGCACCTGAAGTTACACAGCATCTAACATTTCAGCATTCTTATCTATACTGTTTGACACCAAGCACTTCTCACCGAACACTCGCACACTCTGCTGTGTGTCGTTTCTTATCGACCGTTGGCGTTTTACTACACTGACCGGCGTTCGAGGAACATCTGGCTAATTATACATTCCGTTGACCGCATACCTGTTGAATTCACTGCATTTCCGGATGTGTTCTCAGTATAAGCCAACTGATAACCATGCTTTGCATTACAAGCGGCTAGTTTCCCATCTCAAAGTGAATGAAATTGTAGGACCGGGTGTCGTTTATCAAGCGTTTTCGTGTACCCTGTCTCGACACGCCTCGGATTAGTAAAGTTTCTTTTGATCAAAATATGTCTGTATTCGTACCTGTCTCGTAAATCAAGACAATCTTCGCTTTTCCCATTCGATTGTGTTTGGCTTTAGGTTGGCTAGCTATCTAGCCAACCTGAGATCGATCACTTAGACACAGGTGATCCACTCAATTGGTTGAATAACCATTGTTTATTTATTACGATGCAGGTCATTGCACGCTAACCCACCGTAATTCAGTGCACGGGTAATGATTGTTTTATTGAATTGAACCGAATTGTTGATTGCTTGTCTATTTACTACTTTGCACTCTTCGCATGCAGCTCCGCAGTCGAATGGCTTCCACATCGTGCTTTTAGCTTTCTACTCCAGACCTTGGAAACTATTTAGTCGGCAGCCCGTCGAACATGTTGAAGTTAATTTGGATTAAATAGGACGCTGGTTCGCATTCGGTCGATTTACCTTTGTATCAATGTTATCCTTGTTCTGTAAACATAACTCCGCTGAGTAGCTCCTTGCTGTTGATTTGCGTCGGTCATTTCACCGTTCTTCCTCCTTGTTGGAGCTGGTAGGGATTTCCTTGATTTACCAAATCTCCGAGTAGAGTGCTCCTACAACAATATCTGGCGGACTGTTCATGCACCATACGTGTGGAGGCAATTGACTTGTCTCCCTCCTCCGTTGGGCACGCGCCCATTAGTTATTGCAATGATAGGCCTCTATTAACTGTCTGGGCCATTTTGTATTCTCTTGTTATGTTGGATGCTGTCAGACTGCAGTTTTCGTTGGTCCACAGAAGATCGCACACTTCGGAGCAACTTCGTTTTCCTTTCAAATGAAGTAGTACATCCACCGTCTTGTGTTTTTCCCACTCTTATTAATGAAGTCAATCCGTAGCCTTTTTATGACTCTATTGTGTCTGATTGGGCATGCGCACCTGACGCTGTGGATCGGTCACAAGCAAGTAGCCCCACCAGTTCGTCTTCTACAGCTTGACACCACCTATCTGTGTGGTGAATTGTATTTGTTTCATGACCTTCTTTCACATGCTTCACCTGTTTTGCCCCGCTAGTCACCCTTGGCTTATCTATATAATAATCGATCGACCGACCACTTCTGGGCCAACATCAGATGTAAACATGTAGTCTGCTTACACTCGAAAGACTCATGTGTTTTAGGGGTCCCACCCTCTGGTTCTTGGGACTCGACCTTCTTACTCTCTGCATCTGCTCTAGTTACCTTTCGATGGTGACAAGCCTGTTTATTGTCAGACCATCTTTATTCACAGCAATATGTAGGGGTGTTTTTTCGTTATTTTCTTGTAACTTATTGTCACGATGTTATTCTTTCACTACTGTGCTCCAGGCGCTGCAAGCTCCGGCCTGTCATGAGAACATGGTCAAGGTTGGCGCTTATATTTTGGGAGAATTTGGCAACCTCATAGCTGGTGACGCCCGCTCCTCGTAAGTGCTCTACAACAACTGTACTTGTGTTTCACCGTCGTGTATTGTTTCATGATTTGCCTCGGCGCCTTTTGTAAGGACTTCATCGTATTTCATTTACATTCCCTTCATGCATAAATAATCCGGTTAACTGCGCCATTCTGTATGGTTTCTTTTACTGTAGACTTAGTTGATTGTTTCTGTTTTTCAATCTACGAAGTACTCTCGACGTTTCTTTCCTGAATACGCCACCCGTTTGTTCTCTTCCATACTAAGATCGGTGCTTGAGTACGGCTCACCCGCCTATTGTCCCATCACAATAGGCGACGTGCATAGACTGGAACGGGTTTAGCATGTCGCTACCCGGCTCATCCTCAGTTTACGGGGTATGTCATACGGGGACCGATTTAGGAGACTAGGACTTTATACCCTTTCATATTGTCGGCTTCGAGTTGATCTCATTATGACGCACCGGATACTGCACCTGGAGCCGCTGTTGTACGTTCCTGCACCAAGCAGCACACGCAGACACCGGTACAAACTAATAATACCGGATTTAACGTGCATCGCTCACCCTCTATGCTTCGAGCGTCGATTGGTGAAATATTGGAACGAATTGCCGGAGACGCTAGTCGAGGCGAAGTCGATGTTGGAATTTAAGAGATTTCTTGATACCCACTTTGCGGACTACATGTATAAGGAGCGTATCGCA
The DNA here is from genome assembly GCA_944474145.2 of Dicrocoelium dendriticum. Taxonomy (NCBI): domain Eukaryota; kingdom Metazoa; phylum Platyhelminthes; class Trematoda; order Plagiorchiida; family Dicrocoeliidae; genus Dicrocoelium; species Dicrocoelium dendriticum. The sequence continues at coordinate 83,898,824 of OX104068.1, read as the reverse complement.
CCCGGATAAGATGTAGTGCAGCTGCAATATGCTGCCACCGCGCAGGCATCAGCGATCTCATTCCGCGCATGTGCCCGATCCACCTACGGTGGTGCAACACAGATGTTTATCTTCTCCTCTCTATTATCAGTATTTGGCACTTACTTAAATGTTTCCTTTCTTCAGCGGATGCATGATTCACGGATTATATATGGTCCAAATTTGGGATGTCTCATATTCACGACGGTGTAACTATGTAGAACACTCGTTCTCATCGTTTTTCGGAAGTGTTGAGCATCTCTTCTTCTGTTTCAGGCCGAAAATCCAGTTCAATCTGCTTCACAGCAAATTCCACCTGTGCACACCTAGCACACGACAGCTTATGCTCTCAACCTACATGAAATTCATTAATCTGTTCCCCGAAATCAAGGCAGATGTGCAAGATGTTCTTTTAAATGACAGCAACTTGCGTAGTTCTAATGTGGAGATTCAACAACGTGCCACGGAATATTTGGCTCTTTCACGCATTGCAACTGATGACGTGCTGGTGAGTCCGTTACCTCGTATTTCCAGCGCCTATGTCATCTCTTTCGTAACTAACCGCACCGACGTCGTTGACTCCACTCGCGCTTACGGTCGTTTCGACAGTCAGTTTAACGGTTACATCTTTTTCTTCTCCGTCATCTGGTCCTATCCCTCGTCCCATCTGTACTGATTTTCCTTCAAGTCTGTAGTGGTCTCTAGCAGAACTTCTCCCCTCACCGATTAGATGTAATTTTCTCTACGAGCTTGATCATACCCTTCTGGGATTTTACTGCGCACTGTTCCCACCAGGTTCTTGTTACACAGTGCAGTTCACTACGTGGTTTTCGAATATTTGCTGTTCCCCGGTCCTCAATTTTCGGTGTACATGTCACGCGCCATTTGGTCTTTTTCTTAACATAGTCTCAGCAAGGACGTTGCCCTCTGTTTCTGTTTGACGAGAACATTCCTGAGTTCAGTTGTTAAACATCCTATCGGTAGATAGCAATCGACTTTTCGAAGATTGACCTGTTACTTCAAGCCGCTTACCATATCGCATGTTGTGGTAGTTCTTGTTCGCCACTCCTTTTGACGCACCGGTTGGTCCGAATACAAACCAGTGGCTCAGAACAACGTCTCTTCTTTTTGCATTGAACTTGGTTTGCAGTTTCGACTCATTCAACTATCATTCCTTCGCTCTATGTGGCAGCTTTGTCGTGGATCTTTTAATATTAACCTACCCGTGTCGTTTGTCTCAGTACACATTCTGGGCACTGTCGTTTTCTCGTTTTACTTCGGTCTCCATTCTGGGTACAAGATCGATTATCCCACTTACTGAAGCATGGCGCTTACCTTTTAATAACCATTGGTAAATTCACCTGGTCAACTCTGATTGCCCTTCTGGCATGTCTACTGACGCGCACTCCTTCCGCATGATTCTTGTTATGCGGTGCAGTTGTTTGTTTCTTCTGGACGTTTTTCGTGCCTTGTTTATCATGTCACATGACGTGGTGACTGCGTAGTTATCGAAGAGGCGCCATGCCATTCGGTTCAACATGGACTGTCCAACTGTGTGGAGTATGATGCTCACCTTTTGCTTCTCGTTTGATGTAGTGACATGCACGTGTTTTGATGTGGTTCATTTTTACTATTTGTATCCTCTGAAGTTGACACCCATCCGACTATTGCACTTTTGATATTATCATTGTGACCCAACTGTCTGCTGTTTTCAGGCTACTGTACTAGAAGAAATGCCACCGTTTCCCGAACGTGAGTCAAGCATTTTGGCCAAATTAAAGGCAAAGAATCCGAACTCTGATGCTCCTTTAAGCCAAAAAACCGAGACTGCTGGGCGAGTTGACAACGCTGCTACCCCCACGGTCAACTCCTCTCCTTCTGTGAAGGTTGGTGCCTACTCTTTCATTTTTATAGACATTCCTTTGAGTTTTCTTTGTCTCGTTGATGAATCTCTCCTAAAGCACACTAGATCATCATATCCCCTTTTCTATGGCGGATGTCCAGTAATACTTCCCTAGAGCGCGTTGCTTCTTTGCGTTCTCATAAAGCAGCGATGCTACTAACTGACCGTAGCGTGACATACCTAGATGAACAAACACTAGGGTATATAACAATCCTTTGTTGTTCCCTTGCAATCCTCCTAATCGGCAATACTTGTTTGGCTTTTTGGGATTTTACTCTCATTCACGCTTTTCTGTGATGGTTTGTCTTTTCAAGTCCATTGCTGGTGCCGCAGATTTGCAACCGGCCACTACCTCCAACACTACTTGTCCGCACTAGCAACTGCCTCTTCCTGCTTGGTTGTCAGCTTTTACTTTCCTCTTTATAAGTGTCTAGGGAACGCCTTGCAAGAATCGTTACGGCATTTGCATTATCGCCATTAGCACTTAGTTTGGATGCCTACTAGTCTTTAGGAGTGTCGAATCACTGCAACCTATGCACTATTCTGTCTCATCAAAGCACGCGTTGGCACTTTTTTCGCAATGGAAACCAGAAACTGATCATGCCTTCTTTGGTGTGCCTCATGTAACATCGAGAATATATCTCTAATTTATTTATTTGTTTGAGCATCCTCGCACTTACTGACAGCATGTTGAGGAATATGCTGCAGTTACAATGCAACACAGACCATTGCTGTGTAAGCGGATTGGTGAGAACATTCCGAAGCGTATCCGTTACATTGACAAGGCAGCTGCAAACGGGACCTGTGACGACAAACAAAATACCTGCCTCCTCGATTGCGAAACATCTGATGGAAACGGGTCATTAGGTGGACCCCAACTCGACGTTTACTGTCATCTGATGTCGTAACACAAACACCAGAATCCTCAAGTTTGCCGAGGCAGTGCCCATAAAAACCATCGTGCAACATTGTGCTTTCAGGCGCAACTGTTCATTATGCTCAAACTCCTTTGGTTTTAATGATACCTCCTCAACTTGTAGCCACCGTTTACTTCGTTTGCATTTGACCTTCAGCTTTCAACTTATTGATTTTTTTGTCACGTTATCCTTTAACATGTTGCCCCTATGCAAGTGAACAGAGGTTACGGAATATTTTTTCTCCATTTGTCCCATCCGTTTATGGTGATCTCCGTCTAATATTCACTCATTATGTTCTTCCCACTCTAAAACCTGCATGTCTGGACTCTCGAGTTCGTGTGCGTCTCGTATTTACTCCTGCTTGAGTATGCCACCTCGTGCTGGGTTCGTCATGTCTCTCCTATTTTTTGACTTCCTTGACCCGTCTCTTCTGTGATAATGGCTCTATTAGTTGATGTGCCGTTGGGTCTAGATTATGTTATGCTATTATTGGCTCTATTGTTATATCAACACTTCTAGATTGGCTGCACGCACCCGCGTATGCTTCATTCTTTCAAAGTGCGTGCAATGTTATGTATGGGGGATGTTCTCTCCCTAAGGAATTGCTCGATAATGTCGTCCAGTTTGCTTATTCATGTGCCTGCATCACTCGTTTCTTTGTCGGATCCCTGATTACGTTGGTTCGTGCGTCGATCATCCCACATGCGTTTGCGAAGTCTTCTCGACTCTCCCCAATTCGAAATAACTACGTTTGATGGGCGAATCAGTAGTCCAGTAGTGTATGATGGGATTAGAAGCCTAACTTTACAAGATCCACAGGATGGAAAGTGTACAAGGAAATTAAAATCGTAGAGGTTCCAACATGGAACCTTTATCATCAGTAGTAAAGACATCGCACTTTATCACACTGTTGTGTAGCCTTTAGCACTACGATGAAAGTCCGGAAGCCTTTCGAATGTTGCGATGTCTGCTGCCTTCACAGTGTGTTGATATTGCATTCCAGTGGGAACAAATTCTAAGGAAAAATATACTTCCTACAATGTAAACGGGTGTGTTGCATTACTAGTTTCGGTTGATGGCATCGACATTGTTTGTAAGAAGCTAGGGTGCTCGCTTTCATTTAGTATCTGGTATGTGAGAACGAGATCTCTGCGATGCCGTCGGTATTCTGAGGAGAACACACCGAGTAAACGAAGGCGCAGTTCGTAATTGAGACCGGATGGTCCACGTGTTGCCTTGGTGGCTCTTCTTTGGGGTTGCTCCAAGAGACGAATATCTCGTTTTAACCATGGACACCAGGCCTGAAGCGCATATGTAATTGTAATGTGTTGATCGGCAGTAGTAATAGCCATCGCTCAAAGATGCCGAGAGCTGGCCTCAAAAGCCTCTAGTTCAAGTTCGCTGCTTTCGAACATCCGTGCGAATTACCAAGACTTTCTTGCACCATGATACTCAAGTCTCGTTCACTAGTCATCAGTTGCAAAACCTGTTGTCCCAGAAGATGTGTTGATGAAGCTGCTACGCACCGTCAGCAAGTGGCACTTTGCAGGATTCAGTGGGAGCTGGTTCATTTCTGCCCATTCGTTAATCCGGTTCAAATGTTTCTAGAGATAAGCACGGTCAGATGCTGAGCGAATTACTCTCCATATTTTAGCATTATCTGCAAATATCTGCATCAGGATGAAATGTTTTCTGGGAGATCATTTATGTTAACTAAAAATAATAGTGGGCTGAGGACGGCTCCTTGCGGTACACCACTGGATACACAGGCTTTCGGAGTGAGTGTCGGCTACTCTTACATTGATTGCTCTGTCATGTAGTCTGTCAAGTAGTCTTCCAACCAGCTGAGCAGGGAACCGTTGCTACTGTAGGCAGCAAGCTTTTGGAGGAGAACGACGTGATTGACACTGTCGAATGCTTTAGAGAAATCTAAGTAAATCACATCTATGAGGACCGTGTCATCAGCCGCTCTGGTCCATGAATCCCGGACAACGAACAGATTAGTGAAGCAAGAGCATCTGCGTCTGAAACCATGTTGAACATCCGAAAGTATTTCAGGTTTCTAAAATATCGCGTCAGTTCATCTGCGATTATCGATTCCATCACTTTCGACTAAACTGGTACGAGTGTGATAGGTCGGTAGTTGATTCTCTGAAATGGGATGATGGTTTTTCCTTGTGAGGCCTAATGGCATTCATTCTGTTATACTGCCCTCCACTACTACGGCTTCCTGCTGTGGACGAAATGTTCGGCTCTTGTGGACTTCTCCGCGCAACAGCTGATCTAATTCGCGTTGATACGTCCCGTGAGACAGCCGTCAAAATTTTTTCACGTCCTTGCACTGAGGCGAACACAGACCCCATGCGACTACCCGCAACACCGAGCGAAAAAAAGATAGGCATTCAGTAAAGGCACTTCTACAAGCTTTATCCAAATACAACACGCCTTGTTTGCAGCAGGTTAATCTCATTATCGGAGTTAATTGTCATGGCAACGTAATCGCTACTCGGTAACGGCGTCACTGAAGGGATCACGCACTGGATTAGCTGGCAGTTATCTCTGGGGAAAGGACGGAACTAATTGCCATCTGATGATATAGTCACCGATAAGATATTCGTTGCCGTCGTTGTCACCGCCGTTATCATCATCATCATCGTCGTCGTCATCATCAGTAGCAGTGCATCATCCATTTTAACTGGTGCTTCGCTACCATATAACCATGCGTAACGGAGAATAATGACAGCGCGAGAAGGGGGGGGGCTTAGTGTAAAACCTTAATGCCCCAAACAAACAGATGCTTGTCTCTTTCTCACAAGCACTAATTTTCGACTCAGCACTCGCAACGAAACTGGACCTTAACGTGGTGCGACGGTTTGTGTACCTCCTTGACCCATTGAGCTATATTGGGTGGTGCCTCCGGGCCCCTTGAGAGCTACTCCTACCAGGTTGATCAATGGGTAGAGATCAGACAAACTCAGTCTCCTGGTCCTCCAAGTTGGGGGTCAGAACTAGGCTGGCGTCCATTTCTGTAAAATCAAATCTTTGCTACCTCCCTGCTGCCTTGCGAACAGACTTTTGAGCCAAAGGCTTTGGTTGAGGATTCTAATCATCCTCCTGTCTAGGTCTGGTCGCCCTGACAGTATCTCAGCCCACATACAACCATGACATCTTCAAACATAAACTTCATCCTGCATCCGCCGTCGCGCGGATTATCAAGGGTCGCCTTATCTGCTGCATGCAGCAGGGCGGATAAGCGAAAACATGCTACTGCTGGCGCCTCCCTTCTTTTTCACCTGTTCTTCTCCAGCCTTCATTACTAACCTTTTATAATTCTCAGCTTTATTGACAGCAACCGAAGTGCCACTGGAGTAGAACCATCTGCAGCCACCATCTTGCGACACGCACCGGACGCCTATCAGCAACGGTCCCTTACAACGCCACACTGTCCCGTTTTCATGGCGTCGTTCAACGTTCGCACTCTAAGACAAGTAGATCCACAGCCTGCGCTCGCACGCAACGTGGACACACTGGGTATTGATGTGTGTTGTGTTTCCGAAACCAGGATCAGTGACCCTGAAGGGGTTATTAAATTAACTGCACCCGGCTTCTCTCGTTATTGGTTGCACGCATCCGGAGACGCCGATGCAGCACTCATGGGTCAAGCTGGTGTAGGTATCATTCTAAGCTCCAAGGCTGAGCCATCGTTGGTTGATTGGATTCCGGTGAACAGCCGTTTATGTGCAGCCCGTTTGACGACGTTAACTAAGGTCATTCACGAAGTAGTACAAAACGCTGTTTTGATTTCCGCTTGTGCTCCCACAGACTGCAGTTCTGATGCTGTCCAGAACACATTCTATCACGAACGGAACACGCTGCTACGCAGTTCTACTAGTTCAGATATTAGAGTACTTGCAGGGGATATGAACGCACAAGTAGGGCGTCTGAGCTCTTCAGAGGCTCAGCTAGATGGTTATTATAGACTTAACTCCGAACGGACTGACAACGGCGACTGTCTGCTGCAACTGTGTGCGGAGCACCAGTTGTTTCTTAGTAGCACTGCTTTTAGACACAGTGGGCGCCGATGTGCCACTTGGCGTCCTCCTGTAGCTGGCCAGCGATGGACCCAAATTGCTCAGTTTGCCATAAGTTACAAGTGGGGTGGTTGCATCCTGGATTGCCGCTCGTACTGGAATACCTGAATCGACTCTGATCATGCCTTGGGACTTTGTCGTTTATCCATGACCTTTGCCGGGTGGCGCACCAAGTGTCTCCTCCGATTGGCAACTGAGAAATTATCCCAGCCATCGGTCAGGCAAGCCTATCAAGACGCACTGCGTACCGAACTTTCGCTCTCTTACATTAATGACATTGAGCTTCAGTGGAATAGGATCTCAGCTGCGATGCACGACGCATGAGCCACTGCTTGTGGCACTATCACTTCTCACCGCACCAGTCGCTGGATATCCGAGTGGTCGGCGAACCTGTCGGAATCCAGAAGAAAAGCGCCGGCTGGCTCTGTGCACAATGTGACCAGACGGGCTATTAGGCGCAAGCTAAAGCTGGGCCTATGTGCTAACAAGGAAGCCTGGTTTACCCGTCGAGCTTAAAAAATGGAGGAGGCAGAAGTAGTAGGCAATTACCGCAAGCTCTTCCAGCTGATCCGCACCACTGGTCCCAGAAAACCAGGCGTCAGTGCGACAAGCAGGGACAGCGCGGTTACATTGTTACACAATAAGGAGCGTCCTATGGCTCGTTGGGCGGAACACTTTGAAGCTCAGTTCAGCTGGCCCCCTACTCCCGGACCTCTTTCTACTCAGGTGATGCAGGACGAGCCATGGTCGGTTAATTTAAGCTTCCATCGGAGGCCGAGATCCGAAACGCAATCGCAGCGCTCTATCGTTTTCGTGCTGTTGGCTCGGATTCCTTGCCAACTGCAATATTTAAAGATGGAGGTGAGGTCCTCTGCAAAGCACTGACCTCCCTATTCGAACCTGCCTAGAAGGAGGAGAGTGTCCCGGTTAACTGGAGTGCATGGATTATAGTGGCAATGTACCAGAAGGGCAGTTGCACGGACTGTTCTAACCACAGGGGAATTAGCCTAACGCCATTTGTGACAAAATTACTGGCCTCGGTTCTCGTTCGTCGCCTTACTGAGGAACGGGAATCTCGGATTAGGAAAGGAGCACACATCCACCAAATTTTAAACTACTACAGCAATCACCCGAAATATCACAAAACAAGCTGCATGCAGACTCTCGTAGAATTGAAACACCTTGCAGCACTCTTGAGGTGAAGCGAAAAGAAGTGATATACCTATTCAGATCATTTCACCTAAATGGATATCCACATAACTGCGTCCGGCGGTGTCTAGACAACAAAGCTACGACCTCAGCCTGCTCCAACAACAACAAAGAGAATCGTTCTACCTTATGTAATGAACATCTCCAAAATGACGGCAAGATTATTCAAACAGCCCGGTCTTACAGTGGCTCACAAACTAACCGCCACATTGGGGAGAACCCTGTCGAAACCCAAAGCTAGACTTGAGGCATACGAAAGACTAAATATTGTTTACAAGATACGGTGTCAAGATTGCGATAAGAACTATGTGGGTCAGACAGGAAGATGACTGTCTACACGAATACAATAGCATAATAGAGGTTGTAAGAACCACTACGCTCTCTCACTAGTTTCATTACATACGGACGATGAACATCGCTTCGATTGGAACAACGCAGAGATCCTAACACAAGGAGAGATACGGAGTTTAAGAGAGTTCCTCGAAGTGTGGTACTCGACGAAGCACTCGATAAACATGCACGTCGAGATTGACCCAGTTTACGTAACGATAAGACGGAGAGAATTGAAAGAAGTTAAAAACCGTCATGTGCAGCTAAACGAGCCGTCAACAACATAGCCGCAACGGCCAGGGCGAAATTATCTTCATCGTCCGTGTCTATCAGAGAAGTTGGGCATTCGGATGGTTACTGGGCACAGATCGAGGAGGTCAATTCAAAAGTCACTTGCTTATAAATCACAAATCGACCAAGTCAGCGAATTATATTTTACCCAGCAGCGTACTGAGGAAGTCACCTTGTGTGGTGATGAAACGTTTGCATACCAATTGCGAAGCTTGGCAAACAGCTGAACCCAGGAACGATCAACCTGGGCTACCAGTTCATCAAGTCATTTTAAACTTTTAACATGGCCCAGATGATTGCTCTTGCATCACACCTTTTGGAATATGCACTCCGTCGCTTTTGATACCGTAAGTTAAACTTTCACGGGTTCTTTTCCGTTTTGCTTCCTTATTACCGTCTGTCATTTTCCTTTGCTGTGGTGCATTTGTGGTTGAGAGTGTGGAACTCGGTATCGGTTCGTTTCGATGGGGATTCTGTTTACTAGTAGCATAAAATATCTGAATGTTTTGTGTGGCCCTTCATGGATTCGGTTCCTCAGAGTACCGAGAAATGTCCTGTGTAACTTATTATTATTTTTTGACTGTAATTACGTGCTCCACCTTGCGGTAGAAATCTGGCATTTAGCTTACCCCCCGACTTTCATCGCAGCTACCACTCGGTGTCGCTATTGGTGCTGGCTTCCACCATAGTATATCATCGCGGTTTGCTGTGATTTCTAAACCGGTCGTTCGTGACTTCACCATTTTTGGAGCACACATTCCAGTTGACATAGTACATAAATTCAATCTACCGCAATGGTTTGGAGGGGGGTCATTTTAAAGCACATGTATGAATGGAGAATTCAACGCGTATTCTCAATCAGACCCACAATTCTGTTTGAAGTGAAGGACAGTCCGATTATTCGAGCCTAGTCGGAAGCAACTAAACTCTGTTTGTCCCTCTATCGCAACACACTGGCCATTTTCATACTTGTTTGCACGTATCAGGTGGAAATGGCTGGACTCTGCGAATCGAACCTGAAGGCTTCCAGATGTCGGTCGAAACCCGCCTTCGCGGCGAACGACGCTTGTCACAGCATCCAATCTTTATCACTCTACCGTGACTTTGATCCCGATGGCTAGTTATAGAGTGCTGTGACCTGCTTAACCCCGTCGGCCCATTGTTTTTACCGCTTCTTCACAATCGTTTTTCCTCGCTTTTAGCACACCATCATCAAGTCTCCAAGACAGACACCATGCTGACGTGTGCCGGAAGAACGAGTGCTGCTCATCATTTGACTAGCTGATTGGCAGTTGTAAGCTTTGTCTATAGTTTCTATGCGTACCAGTATCTGGCATCGTTTCACACTCTCCTCCTTTATGATCAGAATAGAACCTGGCGACCCCGTATTTTACCCGTATCGGGAAGGTAACCGCCGTTATGACGATAGTAAGCCTATTTTGATTGCTGTTTCTATCTCTTCCCAACTGTCACTGTAGAATACTTTCGGTTTCACAAATGGTATACATTTTTCTTCTTGGTTTTTTCTCTTCAGGGCGACCTTTCTAATATAACCATACCTCCACCAACAGGAGAAGTGGATTTATTAGATTTAGGCTCTCTCACTCCGCGCCCAGCCCCCACCACTGCGGCTGCCAAGCAGACGGCATCTACACCATCCAACAATTCCCTGTTAGCTGATTTGTTGGGAAATGGGTATGCGATTTCCGACGGCACTAATGGCTTCCTAGACGAAGCATCAATCACTAACAGACGCGAATTCATCGGGTAAGTTTTCATCCCACTGTTTACACCGTTACTGTTCGGTGGGTATAGTGTTTTTTAGATGTGTCATAATGAATCCCAAGTTGTTTGAGTTTATTACAATCCGCTGTCATTTGGCCACTGAGACTGTATCTGGGAAAGATAATTGTGAGGCATTTCTCCTTCACAGTCCCGCTACCAACTACCTGATGTGTGCAAATAAGCACAGAACCGGTCTTAGTGTGCTGTTTTTCGATTGGGCGACATCTGCTAATTATCCAAGGTTGTTGCCGGCTCGGTGAACAGCCCAACTCTCTCTATCCACACTCCGAGCCACAGGTATTCTCGGAAATATGCACATACTGTTGGATCGGATTCCATCCAAAGTCCGGTGCGAGACACCCGCCGCGTTGCGCTGCTTCCGTTTATCAATCGATTAAATTAACTCACGCCCTCATTGGTCTATTAGTTCAGTTTAGTGTGTGTTCAGCTCTTAGGTTGCAGGCTCAGTCGTACTCTTCTCGTTCTTTGTGCTCTTCTAGTCTTTCACTTACGTTTGTCTTTATTCCTCATTCTTGCAGCCTACTTAGTCGTCCCAGTGGTGTACTGTTTGAGAACAACATCATTCAAATCGGCGTCCGGTCCCAGTCAAACAGACATCTCAGCCGCCTCACTCTCTTCTACGGCAACAAGTCTGGGAACCCGTTGACACACTTCAACGCACAACTAACATCCGGCGGTGAGGCACTGGACGAAATCGGTCCTGACAGAGCCGTAAATGTTGACTTGCAACCGGGACCTGGAACGGTCGAATCTGGAGCGCAGGTTCAGCAGGCAATAAACATCGAGTGCCACAAACCCTTCTCAAGCAACGTTACCCTCGCTCTTTCGTTTGTGTAAGTGGTTGCATGCATTTCGTCTCATGTGCTTTTATGCTACTTTCGCGTGCGTCTTCTCCATTTGCTGACCCTTGACATCTTCGAGAGGCTTGCCACTCGTAGCTAGCCTGGTTTCCCGGTTTTCGTAGGCAGTAACTTGCATGCTTCTTACGGAGCTGGCATATCTCCGACAAACTTGCTGGGCTGACCTGGCATACAATTACCATGCGGCGACTCAGACCGCGCTAGAAAACAAATGAACCATCCACATGGCGGATGCCAAGTGACAAGGAACCAAATGAGCTTTACTGAGAACACACATATTTGTTGTGTACGCAGCAGTGAACCCACTGTACTCTCCTCATGACACTACTGTCTCTGTCGTGTCAAACCACAGTGAACCACTTGAGATCTGCAGTTGCTGCGGCGGTTAGTGCGCAAACCCACACTGACACTAAGTGAGATTCGTTCAGGACGTCTTCACACCGCGGCAACTCATGTGCCTTTCTCCATAGTTTATTCTAATCTACTGAGCTATAAACTAAAGGTGTAGAAGTCATGCTTCTCCTTGACTGAATCAGTAAGAGAACTTTTGCTAACGGCCAGTCTTCTTTCGGGTCTCAGTGCAGTCTTGCTAGGTTACTAGTATTCGTCTCCAATGTTACCTCTTGTTCATGTCTGGCCGCTAGATCACAGAAGGCAGCGTTACGAATTCGATTGCCGACTCTGCACGCGTGGGGTACTATCTGTGATGCATATTCGTCCGCTGCATCAGAGTCGAAACACTAGGACGTGTTATAACAATGCTTGCTCACAGCTCGAAACTGTTTGTCTAAGTTACTCCCCCTATGTTTGCTTGTGTGCATGACTGCCTTTAACCACATCTCGTCATTCGAATGCGAATAATTATGAAAAGCGTGGTTGAATACTTTGAAGCCAGAACATCTGGGAGCTTAAGTTCACTTCATTCGGCCGAATAACCTTAACTTTACACGCTCTCCTTTCGTACAGCTCACCAAACAGCCATTGGCAGTGGTGGACCGGTCCATTTACCTTGATAGCTGTGTTACCTCTGATGGTTACATCACTGAGAAAGTTACTTCGCGTATCAGTAAGGCCCATGTGGCTTTGTAGAGCCTCAACCATCTATGTAGACGGCGGGATAGCCTGTCAGTGAAAGGTAGGGTGTAAAACTCTGCGGTAAAGCCTGTGTTGCTGTATGAAAATATTGAACGACTGGCCGTATTTGACCACCGGTGCTTACCAAGTATTGCTCATATTTGGTGGGAACACCGGGTGTGTAATGCTGAGGTCCTCCAGTTAGTTTTTGGCAAGAACCCTTCTTATCTCTCAATCGACTGTTTGCCGAATCTTAATCGCTTACCCTGGCTAGGCCATGTCCTCCGTATGCCCGTTATTCGGCTTCCTCGGTGTACCTTATACGTCGTGGTTTCACCAACTTGGGCGAAACTCCGTGTTGGTCAGTCTGTGTCGTGCCATAGAGGCATGAAGAAATTGTCTGAGAGATTTGGTCAGGCTGGTGGATGGGGGCCTTTGGATGGTCCACACCAATGGTTGGAGACCGTATCAGACATGACACAGTAACGCACTTAGTGACGTTCCTTGAGTATGACTGTTAATTTTCGTTCCATTCTGATTAGTTTAACGCACTTTCTTCTTGCTTCCACTTTCTTTACATTCTCTTCGCATTCAATCACACTATCTTGCCGTCAATATTTATTGTTCTTCCTGTGATGTGAGTCTTGGTAACTAGATCCACTGCACTTCGATGCTCGGATCATAGTTGTTCTACTGAACTAATGTACGACTGTTACTCGATTGTTGCCTTCTTCGTATATGTGCTCTGTTGAGGTTTGTTCTTATTATTACTGTTTCAAACGCGGATACCTTAAGTTGCATTATTCGTGCTCCAAAGAGCAGGTTTCTCACGGATTTGCCATTAGTTCCTATGCTTTCTCTTCATGTTTACAACTTTATCTTTGCTCGTATTGAAATTAATTGTGACTGCCCTGCATATACTTGATCTACATGTAATGTATGCTATTTAGCCTGGCGACCGAATGTTTCAAGTCTCCGGGTTGTACTCTACAATTCGCCGATTCCATCTTGCTTAGAATCGGGTGGCCTCGTAGTACCCTTAGTCCACACGCGGCTGATTGTGATCGCGTAGGAGCGAAACATCCGTACGATGTCCCCACTTTTTCATCTTTCTCTTCCGTGTCCCCTTTTCACGCAGTTGCGGTGATTCGAAACATCGCTATGTCCTCCTCCTACCAATCACTTTGGGAAGGTTCATTCAGCGTGCTGAAATGGACCAAGCCACATACTTCTCTCGTTGGAAGTTACTGTCCCAGTGAGTTTCTCTCAAACGCAACATTTGTTTTCGCCAAGGTTCCTGTTTTTCTACGCACTCCACTATTCCGCATAGTTTGTCCCTCATGGGGATTTCTTTTTCCTGCATCATCAGTGATCCGTGTGTCTCATTTGTTTGACCTGCAGTCATGTATAGAATCTTCCTTTCGCCTCTCGTCACCTTCCTCTTTATTTCAATAACATGTGTGCATCCTTGTTGGATCTCAGCTGGTCACAGCTGTCCATTTAACTTGACTCACCAATCAATTTGAGGACTTCTCAGCCTCTCCTTCATCGTTCTAGCACAGCCATCTCTATCGGCCCCCGTTTCGCTCTTTATGAACTTAACGGCTCCTTATGTGAGTGTTCACTAGACATCTGGAAAAGCGATATGTAGCCATTTTATATTCCCGCGATTTCTCCACAATACCCACTTCCCTTCGAATCCCCAATGATGAGAATAAAACGACTGCCCTTCGCCTTTACGGACTCCTGATAGCTGACCAGACTTGTCCAATCCCGATGAATCTTCTTTATAAGTGTGTCTCATCTTCCGCTCAATACTTCCATACTCCTTCCTGACGTTGAACTAATTCATTTGGCCCTATCGAAATCTACAGTCTCGTTTATACATTTCCGTAGACAGGACTTACGTTTACCGACCAAAACAAATCGCTTCATCCTTCTTTGGTATTCAATTTCCACACTGTTCATTCTACCCAAAGAGCTTAATTTATTCATCCGTAGGCCCATTTGGTCAACTGTGGAGACAAAGTATACACTGATTTTCCTTTTCACTGTGCTAACTCTCCCTTCTATTGTTTGATTTTTGTGCCCATTTCAGACCCCAACAAGAATGTAGTTCCATATTCCGATCGCAGTTTTCCATGGATCAGGTTGCAGTGCAGAACAAGGTTAGTGTCATAATGTGTGTACCCATGGATTTAACTTTGATTGTTCCCCCTCTCTTCATAACCGGTTTACCTTCTCCATGTGCCTGTTGTAGATGACATTTCTGGTTCTCGCAAAAGCAGTCTGGGTTCTATTCTTGGTTTCCAGCCTCTCGCTGTTAGCCTCTGTGTCTGACACCTTGGCAATCTTCCACTCATATTGACAGTCAACAGTTGTGTGTTATTAGGTGTTTTCTCCATCGGGCTATTTCTCTTTAACGCAGCAACACCGACCAACATGTCGTGGGATAGACTGAATACAGGTTATTTCATGTATTTTCCGTCAGCCGCATACACAGAGTAATCTGAATTTATTCTATCTGGCAAACTGTCAGTTGTTGTCGCAATGTTAATATGCCTAAACGGAAATTTTTACATGACTGTTTTTCGTTGAATCCTCTGATTACAATGCAACCAGGCCATAAAATTGCACAATCATTTGCGTACATCCATGTTTTATGTTAATAGATTATGGAATTACACAGTTTAGCGGTCACCAAATACCTCTAGGATCACTCGAGTTGTCTCAGAGTCCTCCTCAACAAAGCGTGGGTTCATGTTGATGGTTGACTTCGCTCGGTCGCATAATCACGGGTTGCGAGCTCAGCCTTGTTGGGCGTACGACACATGTGTGTGTGTTTGCCGGCCGGTGAGCACAACTGTTGCTCACTTTCGCGCAACCGTCCACTTCACGTCCGACTCATCTGTGGGTGGTTTTGGGTGATGAGGTATTGTTGGAAGACTGCATAAGCAATCAGTTTGTTCGCCGCCTTGTTTTCGATGCAGCAAGAGCAAATGAATTCCTCAGCACCTTGATTTCACAGACCAGGCTCCAATAACTGGACCATGTGTTTGTCGCCTATGCCAGCACATCGACTCCCGCGACGTGTGTTGCTTGCGCTATCGCCGTCTGTATGCAGGGGTTGGGGCGGAGAATGAAGCTCCTCACCTCGAGCTTGGCCCCAAGTGATGCTCTCAAATTCCCTTGTTGAGGTTATTGGGGACTGTTGTCAACATGGCAAATTTTCGTTCTACTTCTCCAAGTCTACTTCTTGACTCACAAATCATGTTATATATATATATATATATTAAGTTCCTTTTTAATACTGTACTTGTGTCGCGTTGTGGCACAATAACTGAAGTGTTTCTCATCTCTAGCTGATGATATTGATGCGGCCTCCATAGCAGACAAACCTTACTTACTAATAAGAGGGTCTATTTGTGTGGCTTTTAGTAGATCTACATGGGACTCTGCATCCGCAATCCTCAACTTGACCTATTAACCGTTACCTTTTAAATCGATTCGTAGGGTGAGCTCCCCTAAGCGTGAATGCTTCTTCTTTGGGCACTCTCCGGCGGAACGAGCAGTTGGATATTACCAACTATCTACAAACTCGCAGTCACTGTGCTCAACTTTTAACCCTGTTCTTCCAAGGTTGACCAGCAGTAATTTGTCTCGAGTTTCGTCCCCTTCACTGCTAGCAAATTTAGGTTGGTGTTCATGATAATCGTAGTGCTGGACAGCACGGGTCAGTGGGATGGAGAATTCAGTATTATTGAGTGAAACTAAGTGCTGCTCCGAGTCATTCGCGGAAAATGCATTATGTAGAGTCAGTTGATCTAATACCTTGCAAGTTTGAAGAAACAGGTCAACCACCATTGCTCGCCGAGTCGCACGAATACTCTCAGGTACCTCGAAATCAGAGCATCAGTGTACAAGCAGTACTCACACCATTAAAGCGGCACAAGACGCCTGACGTGTTGACATCCTTCCTTCGTTAATGCACCACGGTAGCGACGCACTTTCGGTTGTGCTTGTTGTCCTATTCACCTCTGAATTGACGTTCTTCGACTAATAGTTGTCAGATGTGTCTCCGATTTTCGACGGGCAATTTTACGCAGTGCGAAGATCGGAGGAATATTGGTCATTATTCACAAGCGTTTCACAGCGATTTTCCATCGTTTTGAAAACCCCATGACTAGATCAGGAGTCAGAGTAAGCGAACATGTGTCTCGATTATTCATCTTCAGGCTTCTACAATTATATGTAAATCAAAGTGAGCAGACAGACGTTACCAGTCATTGGAGATTGAGACTGTAGTTAAGAGCAAGCCGAAAAGTTTCTGTACAGCTCTATCGATTTATGAAAAATCAAAAACATTTCATTGCGGATTGTCAACGGCAGTGTTTGGATTGTTAATCGTTTACCCTTGTTCGATTAGGAGTTCGTGTTGGTATTGTTTCCAGAGGATAGGATGTATTTCTTTTACGTTGTATATGTCCGTTTCACAAAAGCACAGGTTTCCGAAATAATCATAGATACGCGTTCTGAAACACCACAGAATCGACTTATATTAATCCTTCCGTTAATGTATTCTCCAAGTGTACGATTTTTCGTTCTATACAAAGTTGAAGTGATACCTTGTCATGCATGAAACCCTGTGTTTGTAACTCTGTCCTCGGGTATTACAGGGTTCCCGCAGGTAAATATTGGCCGCAGTATGGGGAAGTGATTCAGGTGTAATATTCGATGGTCAATTCGCGCTCGGAGCGAGGACAGTGTGTAGAGTCCAGGCCTTTCACAACGATTTTATACAGAAGCTTCAGTAGACTGGGAAGGATTCTAGTTGCAACGTACAGTTTTTCCGTTTCTCACTGGGTTATTGGATACTAAGCTGGGGCGCCGTATTCAGGGTTTGATCTGATGAGCGAAGTGTGTAGGTGAGCGACGGCTTCTTCAGACCATGTAGAAAAACTGTGTCATAATGCCCAGAGCATACGAAGTCCCGCACCGTACATTTCCTCTGTATTTTCCAGTGATTTCATATCATGTCGCGACAACACTCCTAAGTCTCTGACAAACGTGTTGGGGTGTGGCAACTGGCCGTCCAAGGTGTATGATCGAGTGGCTGGACGTCTGGTGATGCTGATAAATTTCCGACTGGCCTGCGTTAAGAGGGAGTTGCATTTCAGTGGACCACGTTGACACTCGATCTAAGTCATACTGGAGGCGGACGCAGCCGTCCTGGTTCTCCATTATCCTCTAGATTTTCAAATCATCTGCAAACTGCGCACATGGTGACTGGAGCTGTTGTGGGAGATCATTGATATAAATAAGAAATAATACTGGCCGAAGTACAGTTCCTTTTGGCACGCTACTGGTCGATGGGATCCACTCGGTCAGGTAGTTATTGACCTGTACTCTCCACTTCTGCCCCACAACAAACAATTACTCCTGGATCGAATTAAATGTTGACATTGATTGCCCGCTAGGTTACGATAACTGACTGCCTATAGCCTCGTGAGTCAGAAGTCACCAGCTGTT
Organism: Dicrocoelium dendriticum; assembly: GCA_944474145.2. NCBI lineage: Eukaryota > Metazoa > Platyhelminthes > Trematoda > Plagiorchiida > Dicrocoeliidae > Dicrocoelium > Dicrocoelium dendriticum. The sequence goes on along the minus strand of OX104068.1, from coordinate 83,880,796 downwards.
CGGTCCAATGCAGTCTTAATCCTCTATTTAGTGTCTTCTGCATACACAGCCATGGTTCATACAGTCGAATCGCGATTGCTTCAGTAGCTTCCAGTGTTCGTTTGTGAACGTATCTTGGTCGATTCGTCGGGGTGTGATAGATAATTTTGAGAAAGAGCTGTGTCGGTGAGATGCGCGGCTATGGAAGGTTTAGCTTTTTCCGCTTCCATTTCCAAGCCACACCGGATGGTGTTCTTTCACTTCCTCGGATATACGCGTTGTCGTACGACCAATGTATTCTGCTCGACATAGACGTGGAGTTGGCTTGGACAGGCCTCTTATGCTCCCTATCGGGGTGCTAGTTAACTGGATTTGCATTCTTGCTGCTATGTAGATGCGTCTGAGTGCATGCGAACGGCGGTGACGCCCTTGTATGGCAGCTGTAGAAAGATTGCTCTACGTTCTATCAGCACTACTACTAGTTTTTTCTTCTGTTCAACGCTGACTTTAATAAAACTTTGCAGGCAGCCATTCTCCCTTAGCAGCAAGCGAATGCACTCCAATTCCTTAGAAAATATGTCTTCGGAACAGATATTTTCTGTTCAACTCATCAGACTATATATTAAATTTTGCCACAAAGATGTGGAGGTTTGCGTACTGCCCATTCCCCGTGCATTTCCTGTACACGCGAGGCTGCAGCGCACCTCCATCCACAGCGACGTCTGAGCAATTAAAGTTACTGTTTTGTTTCACTTCGTAGGTAAACTTTATTGTTGGGTGGCTTCGGTTGAATGTATTTGTTGGCTTCTCGATACTTCGGGCGGCTTGAAGCAAAACAAAGATGTCGTCTACGTATCCGGCATGAGATGGTTGGCTTTTACTTGCTCCGTCCCAGCGTACACATGAAAACATCGGCGAGGTAGGATCCAAACGGAGACCCCATACAACTCCAGCGCACTGTCGATATATTTAGCCATTGAAGAACAACTAAACCTTGATTATGCATCTGAATAATGATTCTTTTAGAATCACAGTAGCTAAACCAACATTTATATGGTTGGCGTGATCATACACTGGCACGTTAGTGAACAGTGAAGTAACGTCAAGTGCACAGCACATGGATAGATTAGTGACATTTACCTCACATACGGTATCGACGAATTCAAAACTATATCTCAGACTGTGCACAGCAATCTGCTTTCGCGTAGGGGCACGAATCACAACCAGCCGCCTAGCAATGAAGCAGTACGTCCAGTTTCTCATATCCTAGGCACTATGTTTATGAGTTTTTGGTACTCTTTATGGACTTGGAATAACGTTGCCTACCGACCGAAACTGTTCATAAGCAGTCTCGTTCATACACATAGTCATCGTTTCGAAGCTTTCGAGACAGTTGCAAACTTGAGTTTCAATCTACTTTGTTTTGTGCTTCTCACTTGTGGTCTATCCAAACTTGGTATTTCATCTGCCAGTATTTCATTTGTTTTGCTTAAGTAGTCCATTCTGTTCGTGTTAACAATGCTTACAATCTTATGTGATCGAGTAAGCACAATTTCGCCATTGTTGTTGCTGTCTCACTAATGTGTCGTATGTTATCCTCGCACATCGGTACTGGTAGCAGACATGCACTAGAAACGGTTTAAACTCTTTCACATACCTTTCAGCACAAACGATCAGTTGGGAGGTATGCGTGCACACATCTTCGAATAGTGTTTTTATTTATAATCTATTATCCCTTCTAGCAAGATAACAGAAAGAATCTAGGGCCTAACGATAGAACTTCCACCATAACACGATCAAGCGTCAGGAACGACAAATTTTGTACATAGCTTTCTGATTCGATGTCTTTGTGAGCCGATAGCACAATCTAAATTCTTGTTTGTGATTATCTCCTTGATCATCTCTAGCCCCGACCGGACGCTTGTTGAGAGACTGTCAAGTGCGCTGCTTGACTGATACGAGTGTTATCTATCTGGTTCAGTGTTAATCGCTTCAATAAGTTGCTATCCGATCTGATGTATGAGCGACGAACCGATTCCCAATATCTAGCATAATTGACAGGCGTTACCCATTTTAATTTCATATAATTGCAGAGACCTGAAAACGAATTGTCGAAAACAAATGTTCGCTTACTCTGACTTCTGGTTTTCCATTCCTTCTCGAAAAGTCTACATGTGACGTATTACATATAACAGCGGCCATAAAAAAGGAATCTTCATGATGATAGCCTATTGCTTACAACAGTGGCCAAAAAAATGCAGTTAACATAATGACGGCTTACCTGTCTTTGTTCCGCCTTAGCACACGGTCAGATGAGGCATGGAAGTGCTAATGAAACCTTTCGTGGGACCACCACCCCCCCCCACATGAAAGCAGGTTCCCAGGCGACCGTTCCACGGATGGTCGTATTACTTTACTTGAACTGCTTTTTATGTCTACATTGATTCCTTCCTCTACTTCCCTCAGTTTTATTACCTTAAAATAATTGAACACTGCAAACTTCTCTAGGATCTGCATCGTGAAGTATAAAAAATATGTCTCCACCATCCGAGTGTTTCGTGCATAATCATTAGACAACGCATTTGGTCTGTGTCTCACACCGTCGGGATAGATACCTTTTATTTATTTATTTATAATGAAACCATCCGTTGCAGCAAAGATTGCCCACACTTATGCTCTATACCAACTATTTGTGCGTCGTCTACATACTAACGGATGATTGTTGCATGCTTTGTTGACTTGAAGACTGCATCTGACCTTATTGATCGCGAAAGATTTACGGTAGATACTTCTTCTTTTGTTCTGTACTTCCTATCATAACCATCGAGATCATGCGCATGTATGCAGGAACTCCTGAGTTTTTTGCATTGAGATGGCCCTTTCTCCCTCTTCTGCTCGACTTACGCACGACTCTGCCCTTATGATTATTATAGGTTGGATTTTTTTCTCATTGACACTTTGGAGTAGACGGATGACATTGCTCTCGTTGGGTCGAAAGTGCTTTGTACTCTTCAGGTGCCATTTTCTACTTCAGGACTTGCGTCTATTTCCGACTGTTGTGAAGTACCAACCCCTCTTACTTCTGAGTCATATAACCGATTAGATTACGTAGCACATTGACCCGGTTTTAAGGCTTTCCAAGGCCTCAGATATACGTGGAGACTGTATAGAATGCCCTGTGCTCAACGTTGATCAGTTTTATTCTGTGGTTTTCTGGACGATTGTCCTACTGTGAGTACAACATCAGATTGGCTGCCTGCGTAATATTGCTGTCATCCACTAGGGTCGCCCAGCGAATATTATTGATGTTTGTCGGTTGATGTCTAACAACAAATCATCTGGTGTATTGCCAGGTAATTTCTTGTTCTTAAACCTTCTATTCTAGCTTGATGACGTCCTCTCTATTCCGATAGACCGTTTTCCTCGTCTTTTAAATCCTTCGGGTGGAAGAACACACATGGGGTAGGGGTGGTCGTCCTCGCGGTATACTCAGCCGGCGCGCGACTGTTGGTGGTCGCGCGGCAGCGTGTTCAGCTGATACATTATTATTATTATATTATACACATATGGGGCTGAAATTCAAGAAGAGACCCTGTCGAACTGGGGCATACTGCCTCCATTTACCGTGTCCATGGATTAACCATCTCAGTAGTTCGACCTAGGCCCAACCAGGATAGCAATGTTGTTCTTATTTATGGTTTTTTGTTTCCTGTTGAGTTTTCCACATGATAACCATGTTTTCTGGTATCGTCTCCAATGGATGTGCGTTTCTGTTTGTTCTTCTCCATCACTTGTTTTCACCCTCCATTTTCTCTTGGCAGTCGAATCAGAGCAACCTGGACTGCGGTACTTCGATATCCGGATCGTAGTTACCCCATTGAACCATGATTAAGGAGCACTAACCAAGACTGCGTATGAGCATGGAACTGAGGCTGGCGACAAATTAGCTGTAGCGCTTTAACCATCTGCTCTCTGCCACGTTTTTGTTTGTGCTTTTGCATGTACCTTTGTCTTCTATTGCACTCCCTTCTTCCTACTCTTGGCAGCTCCTCGGCTTCGGTATCAGTGTGTTGAGCGGGATCGATCCTAACCCAGTAAATTACGTGGGTGCTGGTATCCTTACAATGAGTTCACAAGAAGTCGGAATCTTGGTACGCCTGGAACCAAACGTCGACGCACAGGTTTGTGTGTGTATGCCTCACACGTTTGCATTTGTGACCGTTTTCGGTTGTTTTAGATGCGATTGACGCTTCTCTCATCATTTCCAAACAACACCGTGCAAATCGGTAATCGTAGTCACACCCGGGAAATACTGAGTGCGTTTGTGTTTGTTGAGCCCTTTTTGCCATCTTGACCGCTGTTATAATCCTGTTCTTTCCTCACGAACACATCACACAAGCATATCTGCTTCTCCACTCTCTAACGTATTTTTGTGTTTACCTCATCGGACTGTGCACAACTTCATTTTGGCCATTATATCCGGATGCATACTAGGTGTAAGTCTCCGCTCGCTTATCTGCTTGTGATAAATATTTCGGCTGCTAGTGTTACTTCGTGTCCAGATGAACGAGGTCTCGCTTTTCGGCAACACTTTTCCGTACCTTATTCGATTACGAACTATGCGCTAATATTACATAGTTTCTTTTGTTCCACATATCCTTCTTCACTTATGCTTCCATCATCCTCCGCTGCTTTGCATGGCTTTGTAACTTTTTTCTCTTTCCAGATGTATCGGCTTACCGTTCGGAGCACGCGAGATGTGGTCGCGAAGACTGTGTGCCAATTGTTGCAGCAACAGCTCTAACCAGTGTTCCATTGATATAGCGAAAAACAATTTGTCCCTTGCGGTGGCCACTGAAAATTTTGCCGTCGTAGCACTAGTGCGTGCGCACGTGCACTTCCGATTCATTCCATTTGCATAGCAATCCTGCACTTGCCTCCGCCCACCGTTGTGATCTCAACACGAAACAATTCCTCTGTGTGCTCAGGCGTTGCGATTTTGTTATCTCTTTCGAGCACATCTATTTCAGGCTGACTTCTCCCCCCTCATACATTTCTGCTCATTTGATGATTCACTGGCGCGTCAGTACACTCACTTTCAATGCACTCTTCTATCCTCACGTGCATTTATCGTTCTGTGCAGAAAGATATCTCGTCTGTTGTTATTCTTTTTGTAAATCCGACCACCGGTTCTCACTTTGGTCACCCCTTGTGTCCGTCACATTTGATTCCTTTCCGATAGTTACTCCTACCTTACCCCCACATCATCAGACAGTTCATGGTCGAAGGCTTATATCCCTCCGCATTGGGCAGCGCTCCCGCTATTTCTACGTTATGATTATGTTGCGACTTCACATACCGTCAAACTACTTCCTGTCTCTTTTGATCTTCTTCCTTTTCTTAATCGGCACGTTGTGCTACTTGGCATTATGATAATTTCTCCCTGTACCTTCGGCCGTTCTATTTAGCTTTATTCTGAAAATGTAGTTATGTCCTTATACCAATCCACTGCGAAACTTTTATCCTGTTTTCTCCTCTCCACTGGCTTGCCTTCTATATGGATACTACAGTGATTTGAGAAAATATATAAAATCGGAGCATTGTTAATGTTTGCAACTTGTTCTTTTGCATGTATTTTAGTCTAGTATGTTAATATTTACTTAGGAACGGTTCCTTAGCCAACAATTGCTGCCGTCACCAAACACAAACGCATTTCGTGCGAACGAGGCATCGGCTGCACACGTAATGGGATTAACTGCAACGAGTACTAGACCTGTTCAACCAGTTTTGTTGCGGAAATGTCCATCTGTATCATCTTAGAAATCCACTTTGGGAACAATACCTACTCATCCTTAACGCTTTGATATTTGATCTCTGATGACATTTATGCACGTAACTAATCGAAAGCTAATATATATCTACTTCGGACGAACGTTCTTGCTTTAAACCGAATCGATTCGCCTTTATGTACCATGGTAAGTAATAGCGGAATGCGCTTTAGTATTGGATGGTAAACAAATCGATATGACGGAAGTAGATTGTGGTGAGTAGTTATTTCGTAACTAGGGTCAGTTATGGGAACATACTGGTGCAAGAATCAAGATGCCATTATCCCAACGCTCTACCTGTTCCCCGTTTAGTCAAATCGAGTCTAGCCTATAATGGACGCAGCTGGAACCCAGTCTTCGAGTGTCTCTTTTCTAAATTCGGCTAACTGGTCGCCTATCATGCGCCGTACCATAACTTGTCTTTCGATAGTGCGCACATTGGCTTATATGAATAAGAAGTCAGATGGTGTGTAAATGCTTTTAAATATACCCAACTTGGTTTATGACATGTCTTCGTTTTCGCCAGCCTGACTGATTTTATTCGCAGTTGCGTGCAGGTTTGGTCCATAGTAAACTAAATTGGTTAAGAAGGGAAATTGGTTTATTGTGCTACAACACCAATTGTGCCTCGTTCGAAATGCGCTCGGTTTGTTCGACCAAAAAGCAGCTAGCAATAAATTTCCAATTGTGTTTGACGCTAACGCATCATAAAGCCTTTTTCAAAGTCTGTTTACATCGGACTGATGTATTTAACCTCTTGACACTGTTCTTTAACCAACTGTAAAGGTAAGATTATTACTCTGTGTTTGAACTAATGGAATGTATAACACAGGCGACTGATCAAATGCAACTCATTTTGCTTCGTTAGTCATGCCATCGAGGATTATTGGCGGAACCGAATGCAATGATTAGGATATTTCAACGATCGACGTTACCTCTTATGACCAGAGGCTAACTGCACAGCATGCAATCTGGTAATGAATTTCTCCAAGAAAACGCTGAGCGGTGGCAGCGCTTCCTCAACGCTGAGAGGAGATAGAGATGACATCAGCACGCGAACCCGGCAAGTGTGACAGCGGATACGAAATCAATAATCATTATTATACGCGTTAGCTAGAAGTTGAAACATCTCGGCTATTGTGCCGCAATACATAAGAGAAAAACAAACTTACAACGAATGCACACCAGCTGAGCCACCAGTAACGGATGGGCATCGTTCCGGAGAGTTACAAGCCAGCTGTTGTGCCGCAGAAAAGTTCTATAATGCCTGGGAAATGAGATCGGGGCTAGAGTGGCAGGCTAAACGAGAAAGGGACAAAGAAACTCACAACGCAAACGGCATGATGGTCGGCTCCTTTCCGTGTCAACAAGTGTATCCAGCTAAACGTGTTCATCGTCTTTCTGACCCCAACCAGGGACCTAGGTCCAACCGAGGCCCACTTCAAAATGTGGGCCTTCATTCCTTTTGACTAGGTCGTCGGTTGATCTCCCCTCTACTTCCATCCCTCCGGCGCGCAAACAGCGCACTTCATGGGAGTCAGTGGGCTGTCATGCGCAGCGGGTTGTCCAGTCATCGGAATCTGTTGCGTGGAATGACGGTGCTGAACCGTTCACTTCCTCTTCCTGCGCCACAAACAAGGCGTCGAACAAACTCATTTCTCACACGGAGTTCCCACCAGATATGGTCCAAACTGCGAAGGCACCGGTGGTCAAACGTAACAACACATCAGTAGTTCTGAAGGTGTAAAACGCACCACCCACCACAGCTCACTGGATCGCTGAGGCACGCAAACCATCGCACCACGGTATGGTCCAGTCGCATTGCGATGGTGCCAATTTAGTAGTTCAACTCAAGTCAACAGTACGCTTTATGCACCTATGAAGAGTGAATATCCAGCTACAAAACACGCTAAGGGCACAACTAAAATTATAACAAATGTATATGATGAGCCGCCAATATGAAATGGTGGCATTGGTCATCTCATCGATTCGGTCTGGCAATAAGGTCTTGTTTGACTACATCTTTATCCTTCAGCAAACGTGACAAATATGGAACAACTGATGTACCGTAAGTCCGTATGTGAGCATAAATAGCTTTGTACTTTTGTCTGGTCGATGACGTCGAGATTCATTTTGACAACATACAATGGAGAGTGTGACTGACATCAGTGAGTATCTTGGAAGCCAGTTTTTCGCAGTAGCGAACATGATTGGACGCAATGATGTCAGTAAACACTAGCATAGAAATTCCGCCGCATCAACCAAGATGTTTCAGCGCCCTGTTGCTTACTTTGGATTGCCCGTTAAAAAGCCAAGAAATGTCACAGGTGAGCAATCCGCCCAGTGCGGTATTACGCAAACAGTGACAAACCGTAGAATCAAGTAACGAGGCAGGGATGATGACCTAAGTCCGAAGACGTAGAACTTTAGTCCCCTTACTTTACTGAGTGTTTCATTCACGTGATGTGACCACATGAGATCCCGACTTAGTGTAACTCCGAGATATTCCACTGTTTTACACGAGTACTGAATGGCACTGTCAATACTAAGATGCGGGATGTGCATCAGGACCTGTTGATAACAATTTTCCTTGGACAGTGAGAAATCAACATCTTTACTCTTTGATGCGCTGAGTGAAAGACAACAGGATTTTCACCAGAAGGTGAGGTTGTCCAAGAAACATTGCATATTGGCCGATGAATCTAGGGTATGATTGTGTACACCAATGGATCATGTCATCAGCATACTGCAGCAGGTTGGCTTCCTTTGGAGCGGGAATGGAGTTAATGTAGGAGGAAAATAGGAATGGGGACAAAGTAGCTCCCTGAAGAACACCTGAATTTCTGGTGAGTGAGTAAAAGATTTCTCCCTATGATTGGCAAAGTAGTCTCTACGAAAAAGTACTAATGTAGGTTGAACTCCGGAAACTAGCAGGCCGTGTAACAGCAGCTCGAAGTTTACACTACCGAAAGCATTGCTGTAATCTAGGAAACAGATCCGCGTGGGTTTGTTTTTACTGTCGTGTGATGAAAGCATAGAGTGTACAAGACAGGCTAGTGCATCGAAAGTGGATCTTGAACCGCGATAGGCGAAGTGAAAAAGATCACTTGAGTTATCATACGCATGTTCACAGAGGACAGTGCGTAGGTTTTGGGTCATTCACAGAAAAGTGCGCGATATCGTATCAGTTAGTGCTTATGTGCCATCTGCTCTGCCACTAGTCGAAAGCGCAGGGACGTTATAGTTTGCACGAACATTTCGGACCCCCTTGTTTCTGCAATGGTTACAAAACTGCTGTTGTTACCTACGAGAATCGCATACCCCTTTTAATTCAGCCAATTTGTACGTTTTCCACAAGCTGGCTCCACACTCAGCCAGCTGCGCGCCATTCATTAGTTTAAATGCTTCACACCGCTCCATATACTCACGCTCATTGAGGATGTATATACTAGATACTATATTGTATATACTAAATTGGACGTTTTACAAACCACATTGAGCACATGGCATTCTAGGCCGCAAATCAGCAATTAGTTAACAAGAGATGAGGTGTAAGGCGACTAGACGATGTTCAGACTACATTGTAGTCATGTTAATGCAATCCAATTGTGTTAGCAGCGGGTGTCATTGCGAACCCTTCTCCTGATCGCAAATGTCGACGAAAGGCAGTTACTAAGTTTTGACTCATCAGATGGAGATAGCCTGACCTGGGTCCTTGTGATCGGAATTTCCGATGTCTCAGAAGCGATTGCGTGTCGCAATCCAACCACAAGGCGGGTACTCCTAATCCAAATATGAATTCCTTACTGCTGTGCCAAGCGTTGCTCACAAACCTTATTGGCATACTGATCAAGGCGTCAGCCGTGAACCGCTAAGCCCCGAGTTCAGCTCCAGCTCAGGCTATCTCCGTCTGATGAGTCCAAACTAGGACGTAACCACTCGTGGGATGTCAGTGTAGGGGGGAGCAACACCGAAACACCTACATTTCGTATATGGTCCTTGTGATCAGAATCGTCGAAGTCCACCTCAGTGAACGTGGGTTTTAATAGATATGGCGTGTCACAATTCAACCACACGGTGGCTACTCCAAATCCAACTTTGAACCGTGGCCAATTTGATCACTAGGATCGTAAATGATGAAACAGACAGGTGGCGACCCAGCAGTCCCCTGTCACTCCATGGGCCTTCGTGTATTTTGTGTGGGCGAACTTATGCAGCTGCACCACGATTGAAACAGTATAGACTGTCATTGAACGGAACCCTCTCTAGCTTTAAGGGCCTGCTGCTGCAGTTGGTTATCAAGGCAAGGGAAGCAAGGTGACTAGAAGATGTTCAGGCCACATTGTGGTCACGTGAATGCAACGAAACTGTGCCGTACACCCGCGCTGAGTCTAACGTTCGAGCTTAAATGACTTGAAGCATATTGACATATCTTTCGGTTAGTACGCTACTCAATCGAACACTTCAGAGAACAGCTCGATCAACTGAGTCCAACGCCACTTGTATGTATAAGAAGAACACGATCGTTGTCCGGTCGAACGAGTATCTGGTTTATCATAGGGATGTGTTCGATACAACTCCGACTAAAGCGGAACCCAGCATGCTGTTCGCGTATGTTCTGCTCGCCTACCAGGCCAGGCTTATTAGAGGTATGCTTACCGGACATATCTTTTTGTGACAATTCTTATTTTCCTGCTTTCGTTTTGCTGCCGTCTGTTCCTTAATATTTGTTAAAACGCATCATGTATTTACTTTGATTGGACGGCCTACTTCGCTCGTAATGAATGTTGCCTCAGAGGTCCATTTTAGCTAATATCGTTTCATCAAACTCGCATGATTAGTTCCTTCCTTTACCACCTCTCATCCGCTTGTATTATTCAATATCTCCCGTGTTGATGGTTGGCTCCAACATGTTTTATTAGCTGTGCTTCAACTACTGTTTTACTCCACTTACATGAAGCAGAGTTCCCGTTAACTCAACTCAGTTCTGACTCATTTTCGTGTTCTCTGCGGTCATGTAGTGCAAACGGTAGAAGGCGACACAAGAGATTCTGGCGACGGAGGTTGCTGAGCCATGGCAGTTCTCGTTGAACAAATATAGGCGATTCTTCGACCGCAGCATATGCAGTACGAAAAGTTACAACAGCAGCTGATTAATTTGTTATTGCAAAGCTGAACATTCAAGCAGAATCTCTAGGACTGGCATCATGGCCTTATGTGGACACTATTGCAGGATCGATTCCAGCATTTGTGTCCGCTGGATCAACTGCTGTCACATTCGAATCGTGGTAGTAAAAGTATGAAAATATTTTCCGCGTGGAGTTGGCTGGAGCATGAACCGTACGCAGATTTTGTGTTACTCAAGAATCCAAAAGACTTCACTATCCTGCACAACCGCTTAAAACTGGTCGAACGAGATGCGCCTGAGTTCTTCGTGAACCGGGAGTGTGAACGCTTTAAACTGGACACATAGACGCCGGATCATTTCACCGGCCTTGTTTTGGTATGCAGTCCTCAACCTCATGCGGATGTCGATCTTTAAACGCGTATCTTTCACAAATCGGAACAAGCACCGCAGCTGACCTGGCAGTAGATTGAAGCTGAGTAGCAGTGGCTGCTGAAATTGAAACATGACGCAGAAATGGTGGGAAGTTCGGATTCCCGAACTGAGCCCCCATCTGCCGCACAGCCGTCCGCATCAAACTTGTAAAATCGAAATGTTCAGAATCGGAAGCCACCCATTACGTGTTAAAACTGTGGCACTTTGCGAAAGACTGTGAATACATGAATCATCAACCTCACAAATTTAAGCGCATTGGTCATTAAGAAGCTTGTTTCGAGGACCGAACGACTTAAGACGCATGTTTACTCCATGGGTTCAGGGAAACTCCAAGTTCAATAGGACCAGGTTTTTGGGAGCAAAGACGAAGCCGATCCTTGACGCACTTCGCACAGAGTTCGCAAACCGTAGAAAATACCTGACTGTGAAACTCAACGATCTGCCGGTATGGTTGCAGCTAGATGTGGCGTCTTACATCGTCATCATTTCCCCATCGACATGATCCAAGCTGGATGAATCTCCAGTCAAAGCTAGCGGTCTCATCGCTCGCCGCTCAGCAGGAGAACTCTTGTCACTAGACAAAAAAATAGACTAGGAACTTGAAATCAATAAATTTGCTACTCCATGGCGCCATTTACCTAGCTTTTGTACCTATATTACTCCACCCGTAATAAATTAGATTGTGAAGCTAAATCTGTCCGATAAGCCACTGAATCGCGTGTGTTCTGATACGAACGTCATGATCCACCATACTTCCATACCGACTCACCCCAGTTGAAGCCTCTTCGGACAGCTTTATGCGAAACACGCACACGCTTTCCGCACAAAATTACAGTCAAACTTCACTTTCTTCCCCGACGTAAAAGCGGTAGTTCGGCCTGGATGTTCAATCCCCTACTCTTCAAAAATACTCATCAAACAGGAATTTGATCGGTTACAAGAGCTGCTGTGGGCGAGCATATCAGTTTCTCACCATGGGCTGCTTCCATTCATGTGCACAAGAAACTCAATGGTACTATTTGCTTGTGCATCGACTTCTCAATTGGGTTAACTACCGCATCGGAGCCCCCTCAATACACAGTTCCACTCACCGAGGACGTATTTAAGAAGCTAAATGGAAGAAAATACTTTGCCACGCTTAATTTCGCAGATAGGTACTTTCAACTTGAAATTGAGCCAGAGAGCAGATAGCTTATTACCATAAATACACATCGTTTGGAGTCAAAACAGCACCTGTAAGTTTTCAGTAAGATAGGTACATCACGCTAACTGGTGTACCTGGAACCGCAGGTTATCTAGAGGATATTATCATAATCTGCCAAAAGCAGTATTAACTGCTGTAGCGACTGTATGAGGTGATGCTGTGGATTAAAGATTACGCTTTCTATGCAATGCAATGTTTTGATGAATCCATCAAGTTGCTCGGATTTGCGATTGATCAGCACGGCCGAAGACCAGATTCAGAGAACAACTAAGCGATAGGTCGGTTACCTGCACCAACGGATATCGCGACACCGAGATCATTCCTTGGAATGGTGGGCCATCATAGTGTACTTCCACCGCATATACATCGCTTTCGTCGTCCGTTGAATCAATTGCCGATGAAGGATGTTTTATGGAAGTTGTGCAAACAGTGCCAACAATCATTCGAAAAGTTGAGGTGACTGCAGAAGTCGGGTCTACTGCTTACTTACTGTGGCCCCAAGCAGGAAATTATTGTTGCCACGAGTGCTCCCAGCTATGAAATTGGGGCCGTCATTTTCCACCGTTTTCCGAACGGTTCAGAAAAAACCGTCACACACGCTGCACCACCTTTTACCGTATCTGAACGGAGTTTGTAAATAAGTTGCTTCTTTTTCATTTCCACGTTTACCTATTTCGCTGCAGTTGTACAGCTTTGTTTTAATTAACTATATATTGTTGGGCGGAGCCTGGGATACTAGTCGGTAAGCAATGACACGTAAGACGTGTCAACTACGACAGTATAGAAGTCGGAGGCAACTGAACCCAACGTATATTGTGCAGGCTACAAGAATAGGAAGCGAATCAGACGGAGCGAGAAACGTGCAGCGAGGAACTCACCAAAATAGTTTGTGACAACGGACGTGCAGTCAGTAAAACAAATGGACGTTTCGAAGGTTAAAACAACCATAAAATCCAATGTTACAAGATACTGAAAGAGCATGTTTTCTGTTGCACTACAAGGGCCTCTCCCTAGAAGGCTGAAGGATGGAAGCCTTCGATAGAGCTGTTAGTGGGGGAAAATGGAAGGTGAGGGGGATGTGAATATTTGCAGAGGTTTGAGTAAGAGTTTCCAAAGTGGGTTGTGTAGCAGATTTCGCTGGGTCCAGGCTTTTGTTAGTTATTATTTATGCCGATCGTGTGGACCAGAGTGCATCATCGGTGGGCCGTCGGGGCGGGCTGGTCGGACTGCAAAAAACTGGCTAGTCCAGAAAAAAGGCCGACAGGACCTTCCTTTGCTGCAGACCCGACGGTGCGCTTGGGAAGTGTCACTCCCCCACCGCACTTTAGTCCACGGTCCTCGTCCCACGAAGAAATCCAGGCGTCCTCGTCCCACGGAGAAATCCGGGCGTCCTCGCCTCACGAAGAACTCCGGCGTCCTCGTCGGCAATGCCTAGGCGGGGTTTTGAGACCAATCCGTTCGTGGGTGTCTGCAGTCGAGGGCGACCGTCTGTTCCTTGGGTGAGAAAGGGGGCTTTGGGACGGCTGGCGAGTCACTCCAGGGTTGCGTTGAGCCGGTTGGCGAGTCACTAGAGGGTTGCCTGGGCAGTTCCGGCGGTTGAGTTTCTTGAAAGTAGAACTCAGAGGGGGTAGGCAAGGGTCGGGGAAGTGGCATGACGCCGGAGAGCGAACATGGTATGCATGATAAAAGCAAATACGCTTTTTAGCTTTTCAAAATATTTTGGTTTCTTTGTCGATTTTGCAAAACGTTTGTGGATGAGACGCAGGATAACCACTAAAGATTAAAAAGGTGTGTTAATGGAAATAGCAAACACTTACAAAATCGGAGAAACGGACCGGACGTTTGACCTGTCTACCGCGTCGGTCAGTTGCCTGGGGTTGCGGCGGGATTGGTTGCGGGTCAAGGGGTACGGAGGGTTCCGGGTTATCCAGTGCTCGGGAAGTCACCACAGGTGCGGGTGCTTGTGCGAGAGCATCAGGATGGGCTGCAAGTGGCTCGTCAAAGAATGCCACTTTGAGGCGGTCGATGGACACCGTTGTTCGGTGACCATTCTGGTCTATAGTAAAATGTTTCGGAGTCCGTTGCAGAACTCTGAAAGGGCCAGTGTAGGGAGGCTGGAGAGGGCGCCGCACTGCGTCGGTGCGGAGGAAGACGTGAGTGCAGGTAGAGAGTCCGCTGTGCATTTGCACATCCTTAGTCTGCTCACGGGGCGGGGTCGGGCGTAGTGAACGCATGCGCTGGCATTGAAGGCAGGCGCGAGCCCAGGTACGAACATCTTTGTTTACGCGTGGCCAAACGAAACGTTCGGTGACCAGTTTCAAAGATGCACGGATACCGGGATGTGATAGTGAGTGCAGTGCGTCGAAGACTGTGCGTCTGAAGGAGACGGGCACGAGAGGTCTAGGACAACCTGTGGAAGTGTCACAAAGAATGGTTCCTTCCGTGGTTTGGAGAGGAACAGGTTGCACATGCAGCGAAGTGGACTGCAGAGTGCGCTGTATATCTTCGTCTTGAGCCTGAGCCGATGCCATTGCGGCAAGGTCGACGGTAGGCAAAGACTGCAGAGTGAGGTTGACGCGTGAGAGAGCGTCGGCGACGGGATTGTCGACACCTGAGACATGACGTATGTCAGCAGTGAACTGCGTGACAAAGTCTAGGTGTCTTGTTTCCCGTGGTGAGTATTTGTCGCTAGCAGAGTTGAAGGCAAAGATAAGGGGCTTGTGGTCAGTGTAGACCGTGAAAGCGCGGCCTTCAAGTGTGTGCCGGAAGTGACGTATTGCTAAGTAAATGGCGAGCAGTTCTCTGCCAAAAGTGCTGTAGCGGGATTCCGCTGGCTGCAGGCGCTTGGAGAAGAACCCAAGGGGTTGCCATTGCCCACCAACGTGTTGTTGGAGGACGGCTCCTACCGCGACGTCTGAGGCATCAGTCGTAATAGAAAGAGGTGCAGTCGATTCCGAATGAGCGAGGAGGGCTATGTTGGAGATAGCATCCTTGAGCTCGGCGAAGGCTGCCTGTGCTGTGTCAGGGAAAGCGAATTTGCGTTCATTTCCTCTGAGTAAGTCAGTCAGTGGCTGCATGAGCTGAGCGCAGCGCGGAATGAAGCGTCGATAGTAGTTGACCAAACCACAAAATCGACGGAGGTGCTTGAAGGAAGTCGGAGCTGGGAAGTCCTTGATTGCCTGGATCTTGTCAGGAAGGACTTCGATACCAGGCGATGAAACGAGGTGGCCTAGGAATTCTACCGTTGATTTGCCGAGTTCGCACTTAGTCGGGTTGACTGTGACAACGTGTTGGGTCAAGCGCTGGAACAGACTTCGAAGATGCTCGAGGTGCTCTTGTTCCGATGAACTGGCTACTAAGATATCATCGAGGTAGGAAAATGCGAAGTCTAGGCCACGAGTGACATCGTGGATGAAGCGCTGGAAGGTTTTTGCGGCGTTGCACAGTCCAAATGGCGTTATTAAAAATTCAAACAAACCGAAAGGAATGATGACGGCTGTTTTGGGAATGTCATTGTCTTCCACAGGTATCTGGTGATTGACGAGAAACAGATCGATCTTGCTGAAGATTGTCTTACCTGTAAGGCATGCGGTAAGGTTCTGCATGTGTGGGATAGGATACCTAGCTGGGACGGTTAGGCGATTGAGTGCGCGGTAATCACCGCAAGGGCGCCAGTCACCAGGTTTCTTGGGGACCACCTGCAGGGGCGAGGACCAAGGGCTGTTGGAAGGGCGGATTATTCCAAGTTCAAGCATGTGTTCAAACTCAGCCCTAGCTACCTTTAGTTTCTCAGGCGATAGTCGGCGTGTACGGCATGACACAGGTGGGCCGTTCATCCGTATGTGGTGCGTGACTTGAGCTGCCACGGGCAAAGCTGCGTTCATTGGCTGAACGAGCTTAGGATACTGAGAAAAGAGATTAGCGTAGTCTGGAGAGGTCTGGGTAAATGCATAGACCGGGGATATAGAGGTGAGGTCGGCGGTGATGCCACGTAAGCTGAGTTTTGCTGCAGTGTCGACTATCATCTGGCGTTTCTCATCGACCAAGAGGTCGAAATGCCTGAGAAAGTCAATGCCGATGATGGCAAAGGGGACTGCAGCGACGGTGAATACCCAGCGGAACGTGCGCGGAAGACCTAGGTCCAGGGTAAGTGACCGATGACCATAGGTGGCTATTGGCGTGCCATTGGCGGCACTGTGGCTTGTCGACAGAGAAGCGGTAGGCTCAACTGGCATAGGGGGAATGACGCTGACTTCCGCCCCGGTATCGACTAAGAACTGGGTATCGGAGTCATAATCCCTAATGTAGATGAGACGACATTGAGCTTTGCCGATGTTCGTGGCCATTACAGGCCGGTGTGGCGGATCATGTATAGCGGAGCAGCTACACGGCTGTACGCACTTACGGGCTTTATTACCGAAACGCGAGTGGTAAAAGCAGTAACCTGTGGCATCAGGTTTTGTGCGACGGGGCGATGATCCAGAGCAGTTGCGGTGCTTACGTTTTAAGGTGAGTTCTTTGATCTGGCGCTGAAGCGACGCTATCTGCAATGATAATGCGTCTATTGCCGACGGAGGGCTAGTCGCGCTTGTCGTTGTGGTTGCGCCAGCGCAAAGCTGCTTAAATGCTTTGGTTTCAGTCTCTGGCTGGTGCCGTTTGATGACGCGGTCTGCTAGATCTGCAATTGCTGTGATGGGTAAGTCACTTGCTACTGCAAGCATAGCCTGTGTGCTTTCAGGAAGACGTTGCACCCACAGTTCGCGGAGACTCCCTACGTCCATGTTGGACGTGCCGATGAGCTGTTGCATTTCGCGCAACAAGGCTGTGGGCATCCTATCACCTAGCTGCAGATCACATAATAGTTGCTGCAGACGGACCTTGTCAGAAGGCGTGATTCGCTGAATAACAGCCTGTTTAAGTGTCTCGTATTTCATTACTAGAGAGGGGGCAAAGTAGGATAAATAAATAAATAAATAAATAAACTTTTATTCTCGACCATGCGAGACACACCTTTACAGGCATGATCATGTTTAGCTAACAGTGTGATCAAAAATGTACAAAAGTACATGTTTGGCATAACAGCGTATGTAAGTGTATGGGTGTATATACGTATGTAATTGTGTATGAATGTAGCTTGTGTCTTTGATTGTGCCGCAGCATTTTTGACTGTTTGTTATCGTCAGGAATGTGAGCATAAGCGATTGATGTCCTTGGGTTGGATAGCACTTTCCGGATATCCCGGGCCAGTGACTTTATTTTGTGGCGAGTCACATCCGCCACGTCGCAGTGTTGATAAGCAGACATTTGTGGCTTTTTATAGGGAGAACGCTTGCCAGGCGAAAACCCACCACGTCCTGGAACACTGCCGCCGAACTATTTGCTGGAACGGGTTAAACCCGAACCACCCAGCTGGCACCACGAGGAGGTTGTTCGGCTAACCAGCCTAACCAGCGAGGATATACTATAAGGAAGGCTAGATATTAACTGAATATACATGGCAAAATCACAAGAAAGCTTACGAATATAAAATGCGGATTCTAAATGCAAAAACCATAATAACGGATCATTCTCCCAAAAATGAGGGGAAAATGCAACCGGATTGACCATGGCGGGCTGAATGGCGTCAACCGCGCATGGAGATCGCTTATCCCCTAGATTATCCATTGCAAAAAGCAGATAAGATATGTGGCATGTGAGAAAACAATCTGATCAAAAGTAATGAATCACAAAATCTCTGGAACGAGCTCACAAGAATGAAAATGCAAAATGGCGGGCGGCGTGTTACTTACAGGGGGTCACCAATTGTTGGGCGGAGCCTGGGATACTAGTCGGTAAGCAATGACACGTAAGACGTGTCAAATACGACAGTATAGAAGTCGGAGGCAACTGAACCCAACGTATATTGTGCAGACTACAAGAATAGGAAGCGAATCAGACGGAGCGAGAAACGTGCAGCGAGGAACTCACCAAAATAGTTTGTGACAACGGACGTGCAGTCAGTAAAACAACTGGACGTTTCGAAGGTTAAAACAACCATAAAATCCAATGTTACAAGATACTGAAAGAGCATGTTTTCTGTTGCACTACAATCT